>CM072512.1:53431032-53581032 GCA_036898135.1 Oncomelania hupensis | reverse complement strand
ACCTTTGTGCTTGCATGGTGCCATGGTGGTACCTGTAGTAAGTAGTATTAGTCTACCAAAGAGACGGTGACTGTGAAATGCTTCAAGGGAGGATACAAAAAAAAAAGCTCTGTTCATCTCTTACTCCATGTGTGTAAGTGTGTGCGCGCGCGTGTGTGTTTGTGTGTGTGCGTGTGTGTGTGAGAGAGTGGGAGGGTGGGTGTGGGTTTGGGTGAGTGGACGGATGGATGGATGTGTACATGTGTATGGTGTTTGTCACCATCCCTCCTCTCCCTCCCTCCCTTTCCCTCTCCCCTCCACCTCTCTCTCCCTCTCTCAATCTCTCTTTCTTTTTTTTGTTTTTCCCCCCTCTCTCTCTCTTCCTCTTTATGACACACATATCACGTCTCACCAAGAAATGATTTCATTTTTTGTAATTAATGTTATACTTTTAGATGTTGGAGATGGGGTGAGTTACCATTTATAATGTTTTGGTTGATATTATATGGACAAGTTCAAAAGGACACATGCAACATGCTGCTCAATCATTGATTGATTTGTTCCGATCAGGTAGTGCATAGACATTTGTATCCTTGTATTGTAAAAAGAAAGGACATATTATCCTCATCATGAAAATCTTTGGAACAGTAGTTTTGATGGTGGTTTTGCTGCTAGTGTTGCTCCTGCTGCTGTTGCCGCTGCTGCTGATAATGATGGAAGATGATGATGGAAAATGATGATGACAACGACAAATGAATACATTAAAAAAAATTATCCCAATAATTACCCTACAATAAGTGCGTTCAACAGTCCATGGCATTCATGAAGGGGTGCCTTAATTTAGCAAGAGATCAATAAGACCGACCCTACACAGCACAGTTGGACTATTGCCTCTTTAACCATCTGGGGAGGCGAGAACAATGCATATATTATTCTGCAACACAGCATAGTTACACCCCCAGTGAACAATGTGACCGAGTTTTCATATTTTATAGCCACAGACATTTTTTCCACGTTACTGCAGACTACAATTCTAGGATGATTGATGAACATAACCTAAGATCATGCACCGACACGTTAAAAGGAATATAGGCATTGAAATTGTTCAGCCGATAATAAAGATTAGTCTATATAAAACTAGTCTCCTTATCTGCAGACACGTTTCCTTACGTTAACACACTATAATCCTAGGAAGATTGATAATCAAGACCTAGGTCATATGTTTTGACGCGTTAAAGGAAAAAAGTGATACATTCTTTCAGCCCCCCCTCCCCTCCCCCCAAAAAAAGATAATTTAAAAAAATTTAAATATAAATATATGTGTGTGTGTGTTTGTGTGTGTGTGTGTGAGTGTGTGTGTATTTTAATAAACTTTTTGGAACCTTTAGTTTTACATACAAACTACAATTTCTTCCTTTGAGACATTATGCTGCCAGGCATTTAAAAAAAGTTGCTTCTATCGTATCATGTAACTATCACCACAACCATTAAATGTAACAACAACAACAACAATAACCACAACAGCAACAACAATTAAAAAAAGACTTGAAAATTCCTACATAGACTCATCCACCAGACACATTTGGTGTGACTATATAAAATGTGGACATCAGCGTTGTCAATGGATTGGATAAATGAAACAAAAAATGTATCAATAATAATTACATTTAGGCTAACTGAATAACACTACATACTATCAAACTCGACGTAACAGAATAACATCTAATTACGAGAGCTTTTTAATATTACCGAAAGTGTGTTGGGTCAATCATACAGAACATTTCTAATGTATATGAGACATTACATGATCATCGTCTGTCGGAGTAAAACAGACTGTTAAGTCGAGTACTTGAACAAATGCAACTGCTTTAGTCATATTTCAATATTTTATTCTATCAATCTGGCTCATGATGAATATACCTATTGTGTTAATGTTGCCACCACTCAAGTTCAAACGGCCAATTTTTCCGACACAGACGAATGTGATTGAAACCATATTAATTATGCAACCTTCTTAATAATTGAATTGACAGGATAATCACCCACATCAGGAGTAAGCAATTAATCTATGGGAGGAAAGTTAATCCTATATTACCTCCAGAGAGTGCAAACCTAAAAACTATGTATTCGTATATGTATATTAATAGATTACTAAGAAGGTAAGCTTATTACTATAATGTAATAATTGCTTTTTTCCCTAAAAGAAATTGCAGGTGTACACTCGCCATTGCTAATAGATCTAGGTATATTAGGGTATTATTCCTTCAATTCATAAAGCTTCCGGTCATAAGATAATAGTTATTATTCATAATCGTTTAGGTAGTGACTTCTCTATCCATGATGATATTTATAAGATTGCATTTGAATGCTGTGGAGAGGAGTGGATTAAATAGTTCTTTCACTTGTTAGGGCGCTGCAAACTCCATTCTATTTCGACTAGAGGAGTTGGAGGCGGGTGGGAAAGGGGGTGGGTGGACGGGGGAGGATGGCAGCTAGCTTCATACAGACTAAACAGAAGAAAGCCGGCCTAACTATTTTAACACAGAGGACTTAAGTCATGTCCATTTTGTTCTTCAGTTTCCCATCACACCTTTTAAACCCAGCAAATATGGACCGACCCCGATTTCCACTTAAATCACCGAGGATCTGAAAACGCACTCAGCTGAACTTAAGATCTATCCTTTCTCATAATGCTAAGAAAACTCAGCGAGTCTTACCAGCTCTGCGATATTGAGACTTAAATCCTGATAGGCTCCGCCATTAATCTAATTATCGGATTAGATTGACGACGTCACACTGCATACTGCAACAGGATACTGTACACGCAACACATGCATGCATGCATGCATGCATGCACTCTAGCACCTATATGATTAAAAGGACTATCGCATCAACTACGTCCATAAAATTGACAAGAAAATAGCTGAATGTATTGCCGCCATAAAGCAGAATAGATTTTTGCTCTGTCGAGTCATGCACATAAAATAAGAAATATGCAGACGGTTGCATTTTAGATGGATTTTTAACCTTCAGTCAACAATAGATCAATGCGATAGATATTGTACCGTACACAGGTTCGTTTGACTGAATGTAAAGTGTACGAGATCTTGCACCTATTGTTTGCAGTAAATGAGCAAGAATCGTTTAGTTTACCTCTTTAAAGTGAGCCTGGTGTAATTTTGTTCTCTCCAACTTTTACACTAGATAGTATGGACATAGAAGAATGTTAATAATCCATATTACTGAGGTGAAAGCTTTCAAATAAGAATGTAAGCAGCATTAAAAGACATTCGGTTCTTTGATAACGTCACCTCGCGAGTCTAGCTAAAGGCTCCTTGATATCGTCATCAAGCGTCGCCTGTACGTACTGCTACAGGCACACAATCGTCTCTCCTTTATAATCCATAGCCAACAGCGTGCTACAGCATAATTGTCACGCTTCGTTAATGTTTATTTTGTTGTGGCTACACAGGTCTTCTAAGGGAAATAAGCCCTGTAGGACTTTAACAGATGACATTTAGAACGCTCAAACGCAAAATTTAGATTGAAATTTCGCAACAAAAAAACAACATTATCTGCAGGCCCGCACACACACACACACACACGCACACAAACACCTCACACACACACAAACACACACACACATACACACAGAGGCACAAATGAACATATAAGCCCAAAGCCATCTCTTAACGTGAATTACATTTTATTTTGTTTTTGTTGCAAATTTGATCTCCAAATTAGATACACATTCAATTACTTCGAATAAAGAAGTTCCATTTTCATTTTGAGCGGATTCAGCATACGTCGAGATCGCGTATTTAGTTCTAATAAAAGTGCATGCGTTCTTGCGCTTATTTTTGCTATAAATAAGCATGTTGGATATAGTTTACCATCTTGAAAGGACATTACTTGATCGAGACAAACTGTCTATCCTCACCCTTCTCGATCTTTCAGCAGGATTTGATATTATTGACCATAGCATTCTTCTCGATCGTCTGCAACACACTTTTGGCATTCGTGGCTCTGCGCTTGACTGGTTCACTTCTTATCGCTTTGACAGAACACAGACGGTTTACATTGACAACAACAGCTGTCTGTGTTCTGTCAAAGCGGTTCTTTACGGGTGTCAGGTCCTGTTTTGTTTGTCTTGTACACCACTCCTCTTTCTGATACTATTGAAGCCCATTCAATTATTCATCATTCTTTCACCGATGACGCTCAGCTTTAGAAGTCTGCTGAACACCGGGACGTTGACTCAGTTCTATGCAGGAGTGCATAATATGCGATGTCAAATCCTGACATTAAATCATGATAGTCAACAACTTATCTGCCTGATTCTCTTCTTATTGGTAAATCTGTTGTTCCTTTATCCATTCGGCCAAAACCTTAGGTGTAATACTTGACTCACATCTCAACATGAACAAAGACCTTGATATATAAAGACATGCCATGAGGCCTACTTCAACAGAGTTGACATGTAAAACAGCGATCCTAGCGGTAGTCCTGTTTCTATGTCAAGGGAGGTAATACGAGTTCAATAAACAACTGTGTCGGCAAGGTCTACAGTCGATGCAAAAGCTCTTTTATTTCACTGTTTTCTTTGTTTTGCGTAATTAAAAAAAATAAACACAAAAAATAAATAAAAGTAGTTTTTTATATTAAAATATATACTACTTGAAAACAGTCAAGCTGATCTCATGCTGATAAACAAAAGAAGTAAGTTTGCATTCTACTTTCCTACTTTGATAACTTCAGCATGCCCTTGCAATCATATTATTTTATCTGGTATATTATCTTTACTTGCTATAAATGTTTAAATAAGCCTGTAGAAATTCTAGAGTTTTAACTCTTTGGGTACTATATTTGATAACAAACTGAAATGTAATGTAAACACAGAATGTCCTGTAAAACGTGGACAGAGAGAGTGCATCTTCTCCGCCATCTCAATAGTTTTTCTGTTAGCTCAGGATATACTTAGTCGATTTTATCAGTCATTTATATAAATTTTCTTTTATTTGCTGGTTTCGAAGTTTGTCTGTATCTGATGGAAACAGCTTGTCAAGTATCGCAAATCTGTACTCAAAGATTACTGGCTTGAGACATCAAGACCTAAGCAGTTCTATTTTTTGTGTGTGTAGGTGTGTGTGTGGGTGTGTGTGTGTGTGTGTGTGTGTGTGTTTTCTTTGAGCACCACCCCACAATGTGTGCCACTTTGTCGTACTTTCTTCTTAGCGCGCGGCATTTTCCCAAGTGACGACAGTTATTTCGCTAGGTGGCGCTTCTCTAATATCGAAAGTAGCGAACTCCCGGAAGTGGGCCTCATGGCATGTCTTTATATATCAAGGTCTTTGACATGAATCACTACATCCTCCGCACTGTGAATTTTGACTTGGGTCGCATACGCTTCATCCCTTATCTCCTTTCTGCCAGTGCTACTCATACTCTTGCCTCTGCCTTCATCCTGTCTAGGTTAGACTATTGTAACGCCCTGAGTATCTGCTGCACAAGCTGCAAACGATTCAAAACAATGACGCTCGCCTTATTTTGCGTGTTCCAAAATCAGACCATGTCACTTCTCATTTGAAATCATTAAATTGGCTTCCCATGGAGAACAGAATACAGTATAAAAATGCAAGCTGTTACTCTGTCGGGTCCATTGTATCTTTCCGAATTAGTCCACTTTTATACACCATCAAGATTTCTTCGTTCATGTTCTGAAAGTCGCCAGCTTCGTATCTCCCGTATAAAAACAACAACTTTTGGCGAACGCTTATTTTGCTTTTCAGCCCCCATAGTCTGGAATTCTCTTCCTTTAACTCTACGCTCAATCGAATCATCTCTTTCTTTTCACTCTGGACTTAAAACACACATTTTCAATGTCTATCCTTAAATCTCGATCCTGAGCTTTTCTTCGTCAAATACTTCAGATACAGTCATAGTCGTTGTGTGTGTGTGTGTGTGAGTGTGTGCGCGCGTGTGTGTGTGTGTGATGAAGGCAGAGACAGAGTGATGAGTGTCAGTGCCCTCCCTTCTACGTTCTTAAAAGCTCATAAAAGTAACCAAAGCCTTATCTTTCTGGCTCATGCAGGCATGCATTACGCAAACTTATATCTTTACTGTCAAAACATAGAGAAATAAATCACGAAATGACCAACATTCAAAGGCCCGATAATATTAAACGTATCACTAGAAGCAGAGACAGTGGTAAGATAGTATAACGTGTTTTTTTGTTTTCCTTTTCTCGAAGAGCAAACAAGGAGGACCTAATTTCATCTCACGATAGCGGTTTTAAACTTTTGCTATTAATACTCTATCTCCGTAGATTATACCCGCAACGAAGGTATGTCCTTGGTGCATAATATTATGCGCTTAGTTGCAACCCTTGTTAAATTAGTCTAAACGTGTTAGTTCTACTTCCAATGTTGTTATACAAAAGTAGACATCTTTGTGTTCTCTTGTTTCGATGTTGGAATCACTTTAAAAAAAAAATCTTTATCCGTTATTTATTTCTGTTTTGAATAGAAGAATCAATGTCGCTCAGTTGGTGGCTGCAAGGATAGGCTATACCCATGATAATGTCAAATAAAGAATGCAGAAAGTTACCCCTGTTACAGCTGCCGCCATTATCTTTACCTCTGCCACCGTCGCCACCATCGACACTACAATTGCCATAAACAACACCACTGTCACAATTTAGTTTTTGTTGTTTCTTTTGTTTTGTGCCTTGAGCATGCTACCAACATGGAGTTGTGCACGTAGCAAGTCATCGTCATCATCATCATCATCATCATCATCATCATCATCATCATCATCATCATCATCATCATCATCATCATCATCATCATCATCATCATCATCATCATCAAGCGACAGTGCAAAAAAAAATATAGGATAGGATACGATATATATAAACACACAAACAAACAAATACATAATTTACAGAACAAGGAGTTTCACTGAATTTGGAATTATATTTCAGTATTATGCCTCCTTGACTGAGCTGGGCTGCAAGGCTTGTTACGAAACATTATTTCAAAGAAAACAAAAATACAACAGCAGCAGCTGCAGAAGCAACAACAACAACAACAACAACAACAACAACAACAACAACAACAACAACATATAGAGCCAAAAGACTAACAGCTATATGTATGTCTACATGACTAATACTCTTTGACAGGGCATTGTCATTTAGCTTAGCATTCACGGTACATTGGTATTATTGTGTAGGTTGTATCTCCGTTTACATAGGTAAATAATACTGGCGGGTCTTGGATGCGACCTTTTAGCCTAATCCTTCGGGTTTTGAGAGGTCGTGTGTGAATCAAGGGTGCCATATTGAACTGTGGTGCTGTCTTGATCGCCAAACACCAATGTAAACACAATAACCAAATCGGCGTCCGCTCTAGCAGTTCTGCCCTCTTTCGCTTCGTAGGATTTCACCGGAGTTGGTAACGTTTTGGCAAATGCTGGTTTTGAAGATCGTTTATCGTACAGCGAAGATGAGCCTTTGACGCCTATTCTCTTCAGCCCACAAAGACTGGATCAGCTACGCCTTTAAAAAAAAATATTCATGATGATGATGACGATGATAACAAGTTTTGTTGTTGTTGAAAGTTGTTGTTGGTGCTGTTGCTGCAGCTCTCTTGAATTGCATCTTTGTTAATGAATGGATAAAACCCTTATTCTTTAATGTACTAACGTATCTGATATGTTGTTAAAGAACAAATGCGCATTTTAAGCTCTTATTTGTGTGCTTGACGACGAAGACGAGTGCTTGCTAATTACAGTCATGCTGGGACACTATATTCTGATTCAGATTAATTCATTGACTGGCATCAAAGCATGAAAAACTAACACAATCTGATCTGCAATAAGCTAAAGTGATTGTGAAGAACACATGCATCCCATGCATCTGCTGTCACAGTCAGTTATAAATAAATCTTCAGTTGCTGCTATAAGGACTCCTGTTAGGGCAATGGGTAGATGATTCCATAGATGAGATAAAATGCATTTAAAGTTCGACTGAGATTTCCATTTGTTCTTCTAGAGCTAGTCAACATTTTGGTACGCAGATTTCCGGTATTACAGTGTTAAACTTTTCATCTGAATTCTCTACATGTGAATACAAACTATAGTTTTCCCTCATCCTTTCATGAATTTGCGAAAACGTCCCCTTCCCGTTTTGATACTATTTTTAATCCGTCGGTTGAGAAAACCACGTGTAGCTTGATAGCGAATGTTTACATCGGTGCCATTGGCGGCCGATCAACAGTGGGAAAAAATGGCGGCCCAATATTGTGGCTAGTTTACCATGTTGCCGGAGTGAGCGAAGAGTGATTACCGAAAGCCGGCGAACTCTCAATGCCAGTCGGGGACACGCCTCCACTCACGCCGGATCGGCACGCGGCCATCACCACTGCCGTTATTTTCCTTCTGTCTTTTAACTTCTTCAGTCTATATGTTATAACTTATGTGGTCTGCGGTTCATTAGTCTCAAGTGCCGTCTGTCATTTCAGTCGCCCAGTTCCAGGCGTTAGTTGTTTCTGTGTGATCCGAACTCTACAGAGCCACCTGCGAGAAGAAAGAACTCAACAGAACCATCTGCGAGAAGAAAAAAGCTGAAGATACAAACTCACCATTCATTTGTGTTCCGTTGCTGTTCTCTTTGGAACTTTCGTATCTTGTACAACTGTTGTCGTAGGGCTGTGTTGTGTTTATACAGGAAAGGACGTGTTTGATGACAACTGACTACTGGTATTCCATAGGCTACTTGTTTTCATCTGCCGGCGTCAAGCATTAACATTGTAAGTTGTATTTTCTTTTAATTCATTTTAATAGGTTATAATTTAATAGTGTTTGATAGTTGTAAACAATAATAACAAATCCTTAGACAGTCGGATAGAATTACTAATTACAGTAAAACTTTTTCTGGTAATTTAACTTTATATAATTAATAGTCACCGCTAGATTTCAATGTTAAAATTAATCAAAAGTGGAGACAAAAGTCTATATTCAGCAATAATAATAATAATAATAATAATAATAATAATAATAATAATAATAATAATAATAATAATAATAATAACAACAACAAAAAGAAGAAGAAGAAAATGAAGAAGAAAGAGGGAGAAAGATGATGATGATGATGATGATGATGATGATGATGATGATGATGATGATGATGATGATGATGATGATGATAATAATAATAATAATAATAACAACAACAAAAAGAAGAAGAAAATGAAGAAGAAAGAGGGAGAAAGATGATGATGATGATGATGATGATGATGATGATGATGATAATAATAATAATAATAATAATAATAATAATAATAATAATAATAATAATAATCATCCAGTCTAGCATTTACCAAAATCAGTCGTCTCAGTGAATCCCAAAGTAGTACTAATGAAATACTGTTTGAAACTCGTGAGTCAGAGTTTCGATTCACATGCAGAAAGACAGCGAAAAATCAGGCAGACAATACAAGCATTGCAAGCTGTGCTGACATTTTGCCTATCGAACAGTTCTTGAGATCCGTCCTCTTAAGGCGCGCACGCAAAATCAATAGATGAAGTTTTATGGGATTCCCTCTCCAGTATTTTTGTGTGTGAAAATATTATTTCCTTTAGATTTTACATATTGATCACCTTCTTCGAACAGAACTGGTTATAATCAAGTTAGTTAGATTCTCTTCTGAATGAGTAAAGAAGTAACAACTTGGAAATCTTTCATCGGTAGATAGATTTTATTTTCGCTGACAGCTGAAAATACGACCATAGCCATTGACATGCAGATAGCTTACCTTTCTCAGGTTCGTGGAGGTTCAAAGCCATTTAGGTTCAGGAACCTAGGTTCGGGATCGGAGAACATCGAAAAAGGTTTTTGAACCTCCACGAACCACACAATGAGTGCCGTTGTTTTTTTCTTCTCTTAACTTATATGAGAATATAATAATTCGAAATTTAAAAAGAGTTGTTGAGCAAGATGTATTATGATTAACGGTCTAGTTGATTTTCAGTTAGAAGTCCATCCCCGACTGTTATTTTCAGTCAACTTATAAGAAACTAAAATCTTTAAAAATTACAACAAATAGAAAAAAAAAACTTAAATATTTGAAAGCAACCAGTAAACAATTGAGCTGTCGATAATATGGGGCTAACGGTAGATTCCGCGCTGCTATTTCCTTGCAAATCCAATGATTATTGTGTTTTTACTCTGCGCACATAAGAAAGTCTCAAGTCTAAATCGATACATGAATACACGAAGGTATTCTGTTCGAGGTTATTGGAATTTTTTTCTTTCTTCAGCGTGTAGTTCCTCTTTGTTTGTTTTTTGTTTGTTGTTCCCCCCTCCCCTCTTACCTCCACCCTCCCCTCCCCCCGAACGAATTGCCGTAGAACTGTATTCTTTCAGTTTGGAAGTAAAAGCTGTTTACTTTTTTTTTTTAAATCGGGTGTGTACATTTCCTTTCTGCAGTCTACATGTGGATCCTCATGGAATTATATTGAGAATTTTGCTAAACAACATTATAAGACCTTAATTATGTCTGTTTTAGTGATTGGTTGTTTAGATTACTTTGCCGTGTTTAATCAACAAATGTGCAAACTTGCCCGCAGAATCAATCCTATGATAGAAACTCTGTGAAAGACATAGAATTGTAAGGTGTGTCGTAGAAATAACGTAGTACCTTAATATTGTTTTAGTTGAACCTCTGCATTGCTCTGTTATTTTGCTGTTGAGATGTAGAATGTGCAAATTAAGTCACATAATTATTGGATACTTATACATGATGATTTAATATACTAAAGGGTGGTGAGAGAAATTACTTCCTCAAAGTTCGAAGCAACTTCCCACTTCTCAGATAAAGCAAGATTAGATTTTGGTAATCTGGTTTTATTTTTATTTTAAAAAAAAATTAACACGCATCTCCTAGCTGGCTTCTAGTTCGATTACGCCGTTAAGTGATTTTCAAGTACGTGTAAGAATTTATCTTTCTGTGGTGTGTGGAATAACTGGTGTGTGTGTGTGTGTGTGCATGCGTGCGTGCGTGTATATGTTTGTGTGTGTGTGCGTGTGTGTGTGTGTGTGCGGTTTATCTGTCCGTCTCAACGTTTGTCTGTGTTGAAGGGGTGATACTGACGTGTGATGTTGGATAGAAGGTCAATAAATCTCCCATTATCAGCTGAGAGGCATTAAATGACCGCTCGCTGTGTTGTGACTGCACCTCGAACGTGTTAGGGCGCATTCGAGAGCAGAGGCGCGCTTGAACCGCTTTCAGTCTAGGCATGTCGCGAGCAAGACAAAGCATTACAGAGCGTCAGAAAGCGATTAGAAATTTAGGTCTTGGCAGGCTTCGGTACCCAGTGCACACTGAGTATAAGAAACTGTTGAGTTTGAATGAATAAAGCTTGTGCTTCAACAGAGAATTCATTAATAATCGTCCCCTATACGCTTATGTGTCCGGGGACGTTAATCTATTTTAACTAACTAACTAAGAATTCATTGTGCACTTTTGACGAGGGCTTTTTATTTTCAAAGCGACTCAATGAACTATATACTTGCGGTTTGGATTTCGCCGCACGGTCGCGCGACTCCTGATACTCAGTCGCAGCTTAGCCTTTCAGTGATTATTAGAGGCGTGGTACTTTGTGCCAGAAAAATAAACTTCTTCTCTCCTTCATTCATTTTGTTTTACAGAAATCATCCAAAAGAAGACCCAAATGAAAGAATAATCATGCATCTACACATCAAAACAAGCAAAACATCATTTAAAAGTCATATTCATCATGCTATTGCAGAAGTAAGAACGTAGATAAACATGACCTTCCCCACACCGGGGTAGCTTGGGGCACATTGTTTCAATACTCAATAAAAGAAGAAAAATTGTGCAGAATATGGTGGTGAGGAAAAAAAACCACCAAACAGTTCATTGCATGAAAGTACATAATTATGTTAAACATATATGATGGCTTAAACGGCTTGTTTTTGTACATTCTCATAAAATATTTTGTTATTTGAGGAATGCTAAGGCAGATATTGAGAAACTTAAATTCACCTTTCCAGTGTCACGAATTCCTTAATGTGCAGTATATAACTTAGCCTTATGATGGGAATGGACTTGTGGCTGTTTTCACATCCTTGGCTGTACAAAACGTGCTTGCTTTATACCCACAAACACACACACATATACATACATAGAGACTACAGACAATGCAACGAATGAAGAGAACAGGATAGATGCAAATCCAATTTCATTGTAAACATGACCATCACATAAAAAATCTTTTTTTATTTTGGAAAATGTCCACTAAATATTAAGAAAGAACTGATAGACTTGAATCTTAATTTACCAGTAACATAACCAAAACAAAAACATGTCATCAGAAAAAATTGTAACAACATTGTTTTCTTTGTATTTTCTTCACAGGTGTGTGTAGAGACGAGTAAAATAATGCAATTTAAAGAACCCATTCGCTCGCTGTGATTTTCAGTTCAGTTCAAGGTAATGGTCTTCAAAATAAAATGAAATATTTACTGAAGCAAAGGAAGGATTGTAATGAATATATCATTCAGAACAAAAGTAAAACTGTCAAAACAATAAAGAAAATGCAACAGCGTACTTGATATCGTCTCAAACTCAAAATTGAATAACAAAAGTAATATATTTCCGAAATAAACTAATTTTTATGATGTCATTGGAAATCTGTTAAGTAAATTGGCAATTAAATGATACGTACGAACAAAAGTGAACACAGATCCCCAAAATTTAAAGAAAATACTACAAGTAATTCCAACAGAAAATTTCTTAAGTGAAATTTCTAAACAAAAGCAAATATTTCAAAATCAGTAAAACCTATGTGTTTCTCATGTATTGTCTATTATCCATCTAAGTGCTTTAGACATCAAAAATAAGAAAATAAATATATTCATAAACACATTTAAATAAATAACTACAAAAAATAACCAACTCATTAACTATAATAACTGGAACAAAATTAAATTAAATTTAAAATCTCTCTCTCTTTTTCTACACCCACCTCTCCCAAACACCCCAATGATTGTATAATGCGCTCTTCATACAAAAGTAAATGGGGACAAAATTACATAAAACTTAGAACAGATGAAACAAACTGAAAAAATTATGTCACTTAGCCTCTTAATGTTTTTCATTTCCCCTGGTAGAAACAAGACAAAATCGTTGCATTTAAACAGAATTTGAACCAGTATAAAATCACAAGTACATGAGCAAAAATATTTCTTACAAATTTAGTTAGTAATGAATTTAGGTATATTCTATTTGCTAATATGATAACCAACATGTAACGATCATTGGGGTGAATAATTATATTTTCTTAAAAATGATTTTTATATTCTGTTGACTGCTGGTTTTTTTGTTGTTTTTTTTATAGTAGATAAAGATATGCGAACAGCAACCGATTTCAAGTTCAAAGTAAAACCTTCTTAAAATTAAAGTTGCATTTGGAGTTCCAGTTCGTGCGAACACATTCAGAGCATACCAAGAAGCTTGAATATTACTATTAAATAAAAAACCGTCAACTAGCTACTTCGTGGTCCTGATTCGGCTCTTTGAAGTCCGCTGGACCCTGTAAGCAATGAATAACTAACTAACTAACAACTAGCCACTACAAATTACGTAATGAGGTGTTTAGTACTATCAATGCATCCATACTTACAACTGTAATAGTGTCGTGTGTATGGGGGAAAATCCGCTGACGAAACTGACAACGGTGAACTATACCTGTTATTGGTGCTGATCATTGCGTTATGACTTTGGCCTTTGCCAAGCCTTCTTACTTTACACGTATGCTAGTAGGCTTAATAGATTATGAATAGTCAACACAGCGATATTTCATGCATGGATTCATTTGTCTTTTTCAAAGGCAACAGTGAAATCTGATCGGCCGTGTAACGATTTGACCGTTCATGTGATTATTTCTTCCACTGCGGTGGAAAGTCATCCAGTACACCTGCGATCTAAAATACTTCTTCTTCTTCTTCTTTCCATAATAAAGATTATGTAGACTTTCTGTAAATTGCACTTATCCGGTTATTGAACAGAAAAGCACTCTTTGAATTACGTTGAGATTATTGTCAGTTTAAACCAATCTCAATCAGTTATCGCATTAATCAAATTTTAAACGATTGTCAACAATGTTATTAACCAGTGCTCAAAAACTAATTTATACAGGTTTCATGAAAAAGAAGAATAACGAAAAGAAGAAGAAGAAGAAGCATAAGGAGGAGAAGAAGAAGGAGGAGGAAGAGGAGGAGCAAGAGGAGGAGGAGGAAGAGAACAAGTAGCAGAAGAAGAAGACTAATAATAATAATAATAATAATAATAATAATAATAATAATAATAATAATAATAATAATAATAATAATAATAATAAGAAGAAGAAGAAGAAGAAGAAGAAGATGCTGCTGATGATGATGAACACGAAGAAGAAGAAGAGTAAACATAACAACATGGTTGAGAGGTGATGGGGGAGTTGGGAAGCAACTGTACAGGATGAACATTCATTTAAGCGATATTGAATAGACCATCTAGATAAGACGAAACATGACGTCTATAAAAATAAAAAAAAAGGAACGTCAATAGAACATAAAAGAAACTCGGTGCGCATACACGTATTAACAAAATAGATCGATAAATGTCAACTAATTCTATGTCTGATTGCAATAGCCCAATTAGTGCGCAAGAACCAATAGAAAACGGATCGATACAATTCAATTGATTTTCTGTCTGGGTGCAGTAACGTCCTTAGTGCAATAGAACTCCGGAGAAAACAGATCGATAAAAATGAGTCCGGTAGGCGATTTTTTGATTTGGGGATCTGGTTTTGTTGATCAGTTCTCAACTGAAGATGCGTGCGCGCGCGCATGTGTGTGTGTGTGTGTGTGTGTGTGCGTGCGTATGTGTGCTTGATTATTGTTTTTGCATACACACGAATCTGAAAAATCAATCATGCATTCAGGTAAGAAATTTACGAACCACAAACATATTCTTGATTATATTTATGATGAAACTCTCTCTCTCTCATCACCGCCCTCTCCCTCAACCCTTTCTCTCTGTCTTCTCTTCATTTTGATTCAGACTACTGTTTTTAAAACCAAACACGTCATTCTCACTTCAGGGAGAACATAAATATAAAAGACCAGACCTCCTCAGGGAATGTAATTAGACTTATCTTGGCAGTGCTTGCTATCTCTCTCTCTCTCTCTCTCTCTCTCTCTCTCTCTCTCTCTCTCCCCCCCCTCCCCTTCCCCCTAGAGCGTGACCATACATTATTCAAGTGAAGCCCTTCCTTAAGAAACCAGGAATGACGACAATTACCCGCAGTAGGTGTCTTAAGACCTATAGTACATGTACGCCAGTGGACATTTTCTGGAATGCTCAGGAGGCCTCTCTGACATTATTATGGATAACTAGTGTCACGCAAAGGTTTTTCAAGAAGTCTACTGTATCCAGTCCCGACCTCTCCCACCAGTAATGTAGCCTAGTATCAGTGAGGTGTTATGGTCACCTGTAATAATGATTGCTGGACATGTCTTTTTTTTTAAAGGAGTGGAAGGGGGAGTGGAGGGAGAGAAAAAGGAGAGAGAGAGAGAGAGAGAGAGAGAGAGAGAGAGAGAGAGAGAGAGAGAGAGAGAGAGGTACTTGAGAGAGAGATGTGTTTTACCCATACTTTTTTGTTTGATAGCTTTCAATGGTAAATTCGAATGAACCGTAAACGTATTCTAACTGAACAATGGTACATGTATAATTAGACTTGCATTGGTATGTTTCAAAACGCTATCTATAAATAAAGGCATTGCTGTTGAACTTGACATTTCTTGCATGCCATTTGTCAGTAAGGCGAATAAGTACGGGCAGCGTGAGTGCACTGGATGAGTTATTATGAGCAATAAATTAATTCAGCCATGTGATGACAAAAATCAAGCAAGACCAATTTTGTCAACAGCGAGATGTTTATCCTCGTAGAGAACACGCTATGATTGGTTTTGAATGTGAAGTTTGTACGTTACGGGTCCTTAGATTTTGTGATCCAGACAAGTAAAGCCTCAAAACCTATACAAAGAAGGTCATCGAGACAGAAATATGTTAATTTCCCCAAAACCTAGAGACGCTGGACTTTGTTTTGTCATTTCACGGAAACTTTCACCGCACTATACAAGAAAATAGGTCAGAACTGTAAAATATAAACAATGCTAGTACCTCTGTTCAACATAAATAGTATATTATAAGATATAGAGTATAATGGTATATTATTGTCTTTCGAGGTCAGAGCCAACGTATCATTGCGTGTTTGTTCTCAAGGATGAATGGATGGCCACTACATGCGATAAAGAGCCCAGTTCTGTGATAACTAACCATAGAGGCCGTATTTCCTACTACAAGGGTCATAGCCGTATCGCTCCTAGTAGGATTACTTTTATCTTTTGACAAGGCTGGTTCTAGTTCGTCTGGTATTTAATTTAGGCGTACCTGTACAGAAGACCAGTATGAGGTGTAAAAGCCAAAGGGGCAACTTGCAAGCAAAGTAGAGGGAATCATGAAGAAGAAACAAAACATAATGTTATTTCAAGTCATAATTTTAATTTAAATAAACATTCTTTCGGCATGTTCTCGTTATGTTCTTTTTGATTCAGTGCCCTGTACAAAATAAAGTGTGGACAATAAGCTTTATCGGCAAGTTATTCATGCCATGACAACTTTCCGTGTTTGTGCAGGTGAATGCGTGGTGACTTCAGAAGAGCCAGCAGCATGAAGGTCCCCATCGTGCTGTGCCAATCCGCCCATTATACCCCCAACATCCCTGCCCCTAGGGTGTCCCGCATGGCTTCCGCGCCCCCGACCTACTCCCGCACGTCCCAGTTAGCCCACAGACTGCAGCAGAACTGGCTGGCCAGGCACCCCACCGACACATGCAGCAACGGTGGCGTCTCCCTGGACGACTCTCTCACCAGCCTCAGCTGGTTGCAGAACCTTAACATCCTCAAAATCACCTCCCCGACCCCTTCGCCCAGTCCTCCCTCTCCGGTCCATGACCACTCCAGGCTGATCAAGACCGAGCCCCAGCCGCTGACGCAATCCCACCTCTACCATAACGGCGTCATGCCCACCACCACCGCCCTCTTACAGACCATCAAGATGGAACCCCGAATGCCCTTCACCGACAGTCCTCCGTTGTGCGGTAGTCTCTTAGGCCCTGACAACGTCGACTATAAGACGAATTCTCAAGTCAAGCCTCCATACTCCTACGCCACACTAATCTGCATGGCCATGAAGGAAACGAAGAAACACAAGATCACCCTTTCCTCCATCTACAACTGGATCACAGAAAACTTTATGTTCTACAGAATGGCCGACCCCAGCTGGCAGGTGAGTTTTCCGTCAACAAATAAATAAGTATTTCAGATGCGCATTTTTAATGCGTTTTGTCGTTGATCTACAATTATGTTAATGCTAAATATGTACCTCGAAGTCCAAGTCTTTTAAGTCCGCAAGGTAGGTCTAATTGGAAAATTATCACTTCAAGATACACGGTAGTAAAGGATAAACACGTATTCTTTCGATCATTAAATCTAAGGGCATTTTGAATTGTATGTTGCAGAACTCTATACGACACAACTTGTCGCTAAACAAGTGCTTCGAGAAGGTGCCGCGGAGAAAAGACGAACCTGGCAAAGGCGGGTTCTGGCGAATCAACCCAGACTACAGTAACATGATCGAGAACGGCACATTCAAGAAGCGGCGGAACAGCCGAGACTCAAGCCTGCTACCACCCAGCAAGAGGATGAAACGTGAGGAGGATGAGCTGCTAATGGCAGTCAACAGCATCAAGGGCACAAGAGAGGACAAATTGCTCTGCAACGGGTCAATGCATTATGGACGCCACGATGACTCCGACGACGATTCGCTGACTCTGCGAGGCGACTTCAACTGGACGGCTATTTTGAACCAGGACATCGAAATCGGGGGTGTTTGTGTGAAGACGGAACAGATTATCGACAGCGAGGACTCGTCCGGTCCCCTGATAGCCATGAGTCCGCCATCTTCCGAGACAAACTCGGACGATCTTGGTCTGGACGACCTGTTCTCCCAAACAGACATTTCCATGGACACTCCCTTGGACTGTACCACTCATAACCGCCTGGACTTGACGGTGACGGGTACGGGCATTAGGCCGCCAGATTGGTGGGCGGACAATCTTCTGAACGACATCAAGACTGAGCCCGACGACAGAAGCAGCGGCTTGCACACCCCAGTGGCCCCCTCTCCCAGGTCCGATATCGATGATGTGTGGACCAACGCCACCGGACTCAGCCACAGCACTTTCGACCTGGACAATCTCTTTGACATTGATAACATCCCCAGCCCGCCCTTGTTATAGTACCACTCTGCTTAGTGTAGAACTCGAATCCAAAAGACATCGTCTCAAGTGTACACTCTAGTTTATACTCTCATCTGCTGATGTATGCCGTGATGATGATGCTTTGCTCTCTTTAGAGAAGGCTATCTTCTAAACAATATAGGGTTTATTTCAGTATTTGCTAAATTGTGAACTGTGTGGCCTGCAGTTTAACTAACTGACTTTCAAGAGACAATGTTAGCACCAGCATTATAATGCTACTTCCCTTTTATATGCCTATACGATGAACGTTTTTAACAGATCTAGGAATTCTGTGGAAAAAAATCGCAGTGGTCCGACTAGATTTATAAACTGCTTTAAATTATCTTGCCAGAATGTATTCATATTTCTCAATACGAAACATATCAATGCAAAGAAATAATAGTAAAACACGCTTTCAGATAACACTTTGCTCTCTCAGTATGAGACAATTAGATCTGAATATCCTAACCTAACATTACCCAGTAGTCTAGAAAATTATACCCATGAACGATTTTGATATTGGTTGTATTTAACTTGAAACACAGAGAGCATTTCTATCTGTGTTAAAGGAAGCTCTCCGCCATTGACTTGCACAAAATAAAATTAAATACATTACATGTAACACCTTTTAAATTGATTTCCCACCGCTTCGGTGGCTTTATCTCAACCTAAACGCTTAATACTTAATGTATCAAATCAATAGACTAACTCACTAGATGTGCAGAGAGGTTGACTGAAAGAAGGAAAATCATTTGTTAGCATTACTTTGAAACTAATTTTTGTACAATGGCAGGCGATAGCAGTTATGGTGTTATTCATTCTGAAATTATTGGATAAAATCGATATGAAATATTCTAATGTGATTGTATTGACGATTTGTTTTTACAACAGTGAATCATTCCGTCCAGAATTTTTTTAAAGTCAAAGGCACATTTTGTCTAGCATTTTTGTGTTACTTCTGCACTGTAAATATTCCCCTATTTATTTAACTTATACTTCGTAACAATATTTGTTACTACATTATGTTGTGTGTCTTCAATACTGAAGAAAAATACGAATGCGTGATATTGTGCATGTTTGACGAAATATTAGTTTTCCAGATTGAAAGAAGGAAGAGAGAGAGTGAGAGGAGAGAGAGAGAGAGAAAAGAAAAAAAACATATGAACGTTAAACGTGTGTAGATCTTTTATCAACAGTTTATATTTTAATTTAAAGAGGTTGTCTTTTATTGTATAAACCTATAAAGTAAAATGTGTGCTATATGGTTTTGTCTGATCCTTGTGTTACTATACACACTTGAACGTTTGTTTTGTTTTTGATTAGAACATAACGATTTAAACAATTCTAATGTTGTATTCAATTTTGCTTATTTAAATAAATATGCTAGAACACCATCATGTCAACGAGACTACTTCCAACAAATTTTAGTGACTTTTTCCTTCCCATGAAGTTTATAAAACTTGTTTCAGCATTCATTTTAAACGAATTTAAATCTTAATACGACTTTATAGTCGTTAAACATGTATAATTTTAAATTCTCAAATTTTATGATCTAAGCAGACCGATCTGCACCCAATTACAACAGCATTTCTTTAATACTGTATTGACTGTGAAGATGGATTTTCCAAATCATGGTCTATGGGGTAAGAAAGCAATAAAACAAAACCAGCATTATAAAGTGACAATCGTTAAGTATTAATAAGTTGTATAAAAGGCAGAAGTGATTTACATTTTAAAAAATAACATCTAGTGACGTTTTTTTTTAACGATCAGAACCACCGTCGTACCGTTTTATACAAAGCATTATTATTATCAGATTCCCCAAACTGTCTTCTGAGTTACTCTTATAGTTCAAGTAATTTTATATTACATTGAAACTGAATGTTCTTAACTTGCTACAAGGAAAATGTACAGTAAGCTGAGTGTTTATGTAAAGTGTGTTTACTACTAGTACGTGTGTGAAATGTGTATCTTGCGTTGTCGTCTCATATATATATATATATATATATATATATATATATATATATATATATATATATATATATATATATATATATATATATATATATATATATATATATATATATTGGAATCCCTTGGAACTAGTGCAATCAGTATTACCTAAATTTTGAAACCTGATGATAATATCACATCGAGGTTTATTATGACTTGTACGAAAAATTCATCTACCGTGAATTAAGTTCTTACTTCATGTAGTAAAGTTTGACTTATTTGAAGTGTTGTATTCAAACCGTGAATTAAGTTCTTACTTCATGTAGTAAAGTTTGACTTATTTGAAGTGTTGTATTCAAATCCGTCCAGCTTTTGAGCTCCAATTTAATAGAATTCCATATCATAGACTGTTTTATAATCAGCATTCCTGTTAGCACTTTTACACAGTACTGTGATAAATATATTTCAGTTTTCAATTTATTTTTAATTTGTAATTACATTTTGATTCGCATGCTTGCAGCAGTGTGAGTCTATGTATTTATTTATTTAAATAATAATTTTGGAACGCCTTTAAAGACAGTTTTAGTAATCTGGTTGTTGAAGTTGCACTATATATTATATTTATATAAATGTTCAGAATTTGATTTCAAATAAGTGTGGACATTTTAATTTTGTGTGTTTGTGTGTACACAAGACTGTAACATTTGTTTAGGACAGATAAGGGACTTTTTGTGTACATGCACACAAGGTTGGGTGACATTTGTTTAAGGCAGAAATAATGAACCGTTATCAGTATAAATATCTGATTCAAAAAATTTTCCAATGATCCTATCCTATCCTATCCTATCCAATAACTCAAAGGTCGTTGGGGCACCACAGATGATCGCTTAACCAGCGTACTCCATCTTTCTCTGTCCTCAGCAACCCTCATGGCTTCGCTCAGTGTCAAGCCAGTCCATTCTCGAATGTTGTCCTCCCACCTCATTTCTGTCTCCCTCTTTTTCTGCCTCCTTTCGCCGTGCCTTGCAGGATAGTTTTTGCAAAGCCTGATGCTCTGGTGACGTGGTCATATCATCGGAGTTTCCGTTTCTTCACCACTGTGAGCATGTCATCGCGTTGTCCAATGGCTTGTGTGATGGTCTGTCGAACTTAGTCGTCGGTGATGTGCTGAGTATATGAAATGTCTAGATGTTTTCTGTAGCATCTCATCTCCATATGCTTTGAATTCTTCGTTGTAGATCTGCTGTGTGGGTCCATGTTTTGCAAGCGTATAGGAAGGATGAAGGAGCAACAATAACGTCCCGGTCCATGAGTCAATCCAAAGCTTTCCGGAGATTAGCGTTAAAAATCTATAGCAGCATAGAGCGAGCCGTAGGTACCGTACGGGTAGCTTGGTAAGCCGAAACAGGCAGGAAGGGTATAAAACATACTTTATGAAGTAGTCTGCGTAGAGAAGGAAACGGCAGGCAAAAAGGACACCGCGCAAGGGCACACATCATCCAAAGAAGGAGGGAGACAAGACGACGGAAGAGGGAGTGGAAGACGAAGAAGAAGAAGAAGAAGAAGAAGAAGAAGAAGAAGAAGAGGAAGGTGGAGATGGGGTTGAGAGATAAACTTCTGGTGAGATCTTTGGTAGCCTATATTGTGTTAACCTTCTCTGAACCTTCCGTTTCCTTTCGGATCCAACGCATCGACTAAACTTGAAACGACATGCATTCAGGTTGTTTAAATAGACCTATTGGGCCTAAACATGGATTCAACATACACTCTGGTCTGGCAGTAATTAATTACAGGAACAACGGAAGTAATTGTAAAGGTGATCTTCAAACCCTGAAATGTATGTACTATAGTATTTTTGCATGTGTTCTTGCATCTTTGAAGCTTATTTGTTGTAATGGAGATCTGTGGAACACAGTGGTTAGCAATGTAATTGCTGTTTTTGGCTTGGTACAGATTAAAGAGAGTTGGTTTAGCTATTGTCAAAAGTACAACATTAACGATAGTGGGGTTTAGGTCTCTTTTGCCTCGCTGAAAATGTAGGGGTGCTAAAACGGTAATTAAACTGTAATTTTGTTTGACGGTCCTGAAGTAAGGCATAGTGTAATAAGGACTTGATATGTTAATCATGGTTGTAGGACAAACTAAGGCGTATTCGTATGCATCGTTAGTGTAGCAATTCAGACGTTAATTAACGTAAATCAGCGATAATGGAACTTTTGTAAAACTACAATAATTATTTTGTCATAACAGTACAGAAGAACAACATCAACAACAAGAGCAAAAAGCATGTAGAGTTTTGTTGTTGTCGAGTCTTTGAGAGAATTAAGAGTCGGTTTAATTAAGCTCCGAAATACTACAATGCCCTACACGACGTCTTTTCAATACCATCATTATCATTGTTACATTTGTTCTGTTCTGCCAAACGAATTCCCACTCCCGAAGCGTTCAAGAACCGGCTTGTTTTCCGCGCTAGTAAATCATAAACACAGCACATAAAAGTCGTTCCTTCCGGTTTAAAAAAAAAAAAAAAATTAAATTAAGACCCAGGTCAGCAGAAAACGGTGCCAACAATGCTCGGCTGTATGTTATTCAAGATTAAGCAGTCTCCTTTGTGCACAAGTGACTTACGAGTTCAACGGGCAATCAGTGGGTCAAATACCGATGTGAAAGAGTATAGGTCCTATCTTTACAGGTCTTGGAGGTTTTTGATGGTTAATTAATTCTTGAAAGAAGTAGGCCTCGCTTATATGGCAGAATGTGACGCTCATGTCCTAGACGGGCGGGTACCGGGTACACACAAATACACCCAGCACGCACTAGGTCCCTTCTCCCCATCTCCGGTCGTCCAGGATTGTGCTCAGTCAGGTCGTCTAGGAGTGACGAGTCAGACTATGCGCTCAAAGGCTGCAAGTGGGCGCCTCGGGCGGCTTGAGTTAGTCCTGTATCGGCCAGCGTCTTGAGCGGCTCGAGCTGGTAAAGCGCTATAGAAAAGTGATTAAATAATAATAATAATAATAATAATAATAATAATAATAATAATAATAATAATAATGATAATAATAATAATAATAATAATAATAATAATAATAATAATAATAATAATAATAATAATAATAATAATAATAATAATAATAATAAAGCGAGAGACACGTTCAGTGTGTCCCGAGTGTCATAGTTGGTACCACATGCATTTAAAAACGGCCTAGATACATTTTTGTCTAAATAGTGTACTCCACTGACTTTGGCGGAGGTTCCCTTATGCCACTTCCCTCTGGTAGGTAAAATTAATCAGACGACTGATGCCTGCCAGTGTGACAAATAGCCTAACAAGTATGCCCTTAAACGCACGCCTATCTAGAAGGCTACGATGTCATCACTACTATACTACAGTATTAGTATACTATAAGGTTAGGGCATAGGCCAGCATACCCTGTCACCCTGACGGCACATTTGAATAATAGCATAACAGATTTTAGGTTAATACCCACACCCAAATCTAAAAGGCATGCTTACTGTCATTTCAGTGATGTTTACGTTTGTAGATCTCAAGAGGCTCTGATGCTCAGTGTTGTAACAACGATCACTGCCCGGCGCCCAATGTTACATGTTTGACACTCTCTTATCTTACAGCGTGGTGCCAGATTGTTAGAACCTTGTAGTCCTAAGGGTTCCAGCAATGTTTTGAAACGCAGTGTGATGTTTTGATATCAACCTGGTATGATAAAACATTTCGGAAAAGCGTTGTGTTTTGACAAATATATTCGAACATCATTAAAAGATAAAAGTGGCATGACTGGACTTTCTTAGTATTAATAACTATACTTATCTTTGACCAGTCAATGAGTGTAAAAACACATTGGGGGAAACATGGTCTGGTCGGTTAATCAGTATTATTCAGCTCTTTTTATGAATCGTGAATCTGTAGGTCTGCTAGCATTCCATTACCATTCCCTTGCATAACCTTTCATTAAAATTATTAGCGGTTTAGTCTTTGTGTTTACATTTATATAACTTACTCAAATTAGCAGCCTTTGAATACATTTTTGGTCAATAGAGGCTAGGCATGTAAATAAATGAAAGAACAGGACTGACAATAGGAAGGCAACGAGCTAGAATAATAATCTACATAATTGTCTACATAAAGCTGGACAACGCATTTTAGTTTGGTCTAAACTTGTATAAACTCAGAATAAACAACCTCTACTGATTACAACTAAAGTTCAGTTGGTTAAAGTGATCTGTTCCTTCTAAAATGATAGCCTAATATCTTAACTACGTGATCATGTTTCGTTAGTGTATATTTAAATAATACGGTCTGGAAAACTCGCAAAGTGCAAATGTTAAGGTTAATTAATCTTTAACGTGTCATTGAACAGTTGTACTTTCTATATCTATGGAGTGTGGTATAGTCATTACACTTTTCAATTTATGCTATGTTGAGTTATAGTTGTAATTTTGTAGAACAAGCCACTAGTACTGTATGAAGCCTATTGAGTACAATTTTTAGGCTACTATACCGTTTGCACAAAACTAAACTACATGTAGCCTACATGATCAGATTGTAACGGTGTACATGATAATAATGTAATTATGTACATTGTTTTGAAAGCATGCTTGGCGTGTGGGTTGCTACTTTTTCACGTTTGCCTGTGATACGCTCAGTTAGCTTTGTCAGTATTATTCTTTTAAGAATGTTGAAGTGAAGTACCAAGACTTTTCACTGTTTGTTTTGCGTATGTCTTTTCTATTGTACTTGTTCATGGTGAGGTTCTTCACCTTGCACAGTAAAACAGAATTTCCTCCCTCAATACGTTTGTTGTGTTAAGACATGCAAATGAGAGTGCTGAAACGTGTCAGACTTGTATTTGTCTTACTGTATCTTTCTCCGTTATTCTCTCTGTGATTCTTATTCTCATAGTCTCTGTATAAGTATTTCTTTTCTTGTCTGAACCATATATATTTGAACGTGTACGAATGCATTGGCAATTCTTGAGTAGGCCTACTTAATGGCAGATTTAAATCAGCTATTGTCAATTGAAGCACACACACATTAGTCTGTATTCATGGCAAATTGGGGTTTGAGACCACATGTAGTCATCAGAGAGCGTTTTTTAATTTAAAAACGGAAAGAGAGTAAAATGTAAGAATTAGATTTAAAAAAGACTCTTTTCCTCAAAAAGTTTTCCTATTTTGTCCGTCCCCTAACCCTTAATTTAACCCTGTTATTTCAAATTTGTCTAGAAAACAGCCGATAGAGCACGCGCTTTCATGTACTTAAACGAAAACCGTCTCATGCACTATAAGAGCACTTCCATGTACTAAAAACGCAATCCCATGTATTAAAAAAAAAGTGGTGCGCTGAAAAAAAGTGGAGAAATAACTAAAAGCCCCATTTGTGCATAAAAAGGCAAGTTTAGCATCCAATAACTCAAAGAATACATGCCCCCCCCTCCCCCCCCCCCCCCCCACACACACACAACCACATTGCTTTTTCGCATACATTTTCCGCAGTAGTTAGGCTTTGCCCAACGTCCACAAAACCCCCTTTGTGCAGTTCTATATAGATCGAGGACTAATGGAGCAAAAACTATCCTTTTAGTGTGATTTAGGATGAAAGAAACACCCCACATGGTGATCAAAGGAATCAAAGAAATATACATAATTATTCCTCCCACAGCCCGCCTTCTCTCCTCTCGCACCTCTTACATTACCCCCTTCCTCCCATAACCATAAAAAAGTACACTACATGCAAGAATTATAATAATATTCACACCCATCTGAGCACATACATACTGGTGTACACTGACCTGATATAAGAGCTAGGAAACTAATTACATTGAACATGTAAAGTGTTAGAGCCTTTAGTCCGTGATGTTATTGTTAACCATTTTAATGTGTAAGATGCAAGCACGGGTTTTGAAGAAGAAGATCATGTGCATCTGTCACTCAGCTCCTACAGGTAAACAAAGACTAACATGATGTAAGAGCTAGGAAATTAATTACTTAGAACATGTAAAGTTTTAAAGTCTTTAGTCCGAGAGGTTATTGTTAACCATTTTAATGACGATGAACTGTAGGAAAGATGTCAGTACGGGTTTCGAAGAAGAAGTTCATGTGTCACTCAGCTCCTACAGGTAATGGAAGACATGACAACTCATTGAAACAATAAGCAGCATATAGATGTTATGTACTTAGACTTCCGCAAGGCATTTGATACGGTACCTCATGAGCGATTGTTTAAGAAATTGGCAACCTACTGAATAACAGGATGTATCATTAACTGGGTTCAGCAAATTTTAATTGGTAGAATTCAGACTATTAGAGTTGGAAACGCTAGGTCTGAAAAAAACTGAGGTTTAAAGTGGTATCCCTCAAGGCAGTATTCTAGGTCCAATTTTATTTACAATCTTTATTAATGACTCGCAAAGTATATGTAAAATTTTTGCAGATGATACTGAACTTTATAACCTCGCCATTATTGATTGATTGATTGTTGCTTTAGGTCCAGCGGACTCTTCCGAGCCAAATCAGGACCGGACAACCCCTGATCCGCATAAAAGATCTGCTGAAACAACCCTAATGGGAAAATTGAATGCCCTCCACCGGCCAGTCACTTTACAATAAAGACATCCCACGCAGGGGACGGCTGAGGCTTTACCCCAACTACTCGAACCCCCGGTTACAAAAACAAAATAGAATACAAACATCATTATAGATTATCAACAAAACACATACATATAAAATGCCTACAATGCGAAATAATATCATCATAGGAAGCCCTAGTGACCACCCGGCAGAAAGCGTCCAACACTCCCAAGCTGATCCAACAGACCTCATACACAAACAAGGAGTCTTGTCCAGGAAGAGTTTTCAAGAAAAAAGGTAGGTCATCGATCTAGCGAAGAAGAGCAAATGATGAAGACAGCGACAGTGGAAATTTAAAGCACTAAATTTCCAGAAAGTGGGGATACTATTTATACTGAAACCCCCGGCACTCCAACGGGGGAAACTGTTGCCGCAGTGAATCAGTCTTGCCTATAAAGGAAAGACAGGTTTTCAACTGGGGCTTTCACTTTTCCCTTTATAGGTTAGAACAATCTACAGTACCTCGCCAGTAAGAAAGTCATATTTCAACAAGGCCTGGATAGACTACAAACGTGGAACCTATATTTTAATGTTGATAAATGTAAAGTATTGCATTTAGGCAGGGACAACCCTGGATATGACTACCTGATAAACATAATGTCCAGAGACCAATACTGATTATAGTTAGTTAGTTAGTTAGTTATTCATTGCTTACAGGGTCCAGTGGACTGCAAAGAGTCGAATCAGGACCACAACTTTGCTGAAAGAGGACTCACCCCTGATCTGCATAAAAGATCTGCCGAAACAGCCCTAGTGGTAACACTGAAGGCACTCCACCAGCCGGTCACTTTACAATAAAGACATCCCACACAGGGGATGCTGAGGCTATACTCTAATTTATCGAACCCCCATTTACAAAAATAAAATAGAATACAAACTTCATCATAAAATATCAACAAAACACATACATATAAAATGCCTACATTGCCAAATAATAACATCATAGGAAGCCCCAGTGTCCATTCGGCAGAAAGCATTCAATATTCCCAAGCTGATCCAAATCACACACAAATCAGGAGTCTTGTCTTGGAAGGGTTTTCAATAAAAAAGGTAGGTGACTGGTTTCGCATAGATTGATAGAACAGAGTAGGAATGAGAAAGAACGAAGGAGAATGACAGCAACAGTAAGAATTTAAAGCACTACATTTCCAGAAAGTGGGGATACTATTTATACTGAAACACCCGGCACCCCCAAGGATAAAAAAGAATTAGGAATAATTTTTGATGGGATTTTGGTATACACATTAACAAAGCTAACAAAATTATTGAATTAGTAAAGAGAACTTGATAAGGATACATTTGGCAAGTTATATAAGGCATTAATTTGACCTCAATTAAGAGTATGTGAATGTTGTGTGGTGTCCAATGCTCAACAGGCAGTTAATTATGATAGAGTTCAGAAACAAGCCACAAAGTTGCTGAAAGAATGTCATTCTATGTCTTAAACAGGGAGATTGAAGTAAGCTTATCTCAAAATGCATTCTTTATATGGACATAGAGTTAGAGGAGATTTATTTCAAGCTTTTAAAAAATATAATAAAAATGATGATTTATAATGGTCAGATTTTTTTAACACCTTATCACAACAAAAGTAGGAATCCAGAAGGTAAGATTCTTAAATAGCATTCTAATACTAACAACATATTTTTTTTTAATTAACAGAGTTTCTTCACATTGGAACAGTTTACCATGAACTATTAAAATTGCACTGAATACAAATTGTTTTAAAAACCAGTTGGACGCAATGCCAAAATTCAGAGACTTATTCTATTGTTTTGATGAGTAATATAAAAAGAAAAATTACATGCATACAGACCTAAGCAAAGTGTAGATAAGATAGGACGTTCATAAAGGCTTCACGGCTTGTTTCGTCCTCAACCTACCACTACTACTACTATAACAAGAGAGAACATAAACATATTTTGTTGTTTACTCTTAACAGAAGTAGATCAAGAAACTTATGACATTTACTGCTTGAGTGACCCTTGCAGAGCACTGTGATCAACAATTACAGAACTACGTTTAGCCTTCAATTTCTAATAACACTTCGGTCGGAGGGAGCACTCTTACGAGTCTTTCACACGATTACATACGGAAAAAACAGTCTGCAGGAGAAAGCATTCAGTGCTTAGTGTAGCATGCTAATGACGTGTGCTCAGTAGGTCCTGTATTCTCACAACATATATTCCCCAGCTTGCTAGAAACATCGTCTCCTGTGACTGGTCAATTATCAGTTTTAGTCACACTCCATTTGGCCAATAAAAATACAAGACACTTTTGCAAATTGATACATTCATAATTGTTACTCTTTGGTTTTAATTATGTACAGAAAACAGGAGTTGTAGTGAGGCTTGGAGGGGTAAGGAGGGAAGGGGGAAAGGACAATAAAATAGGAATGTAATGTAGCAGGTGTATCCTGCTGGAAGAACAGCTCGAGTGCATAGCCATATAACCTTAACCACGCATGACGGAGCAAACTTGTGCATAGGCGTACTTCCTAAATAGCTGTCAACATGTATTTTGACCGCTTTTCAGGGGAAGCAACTCTCATTGACCTACTTTACCTACTTTCGGTTTATGCTGTCAACATGTATTGTGTAACCGCTTTTCAGGGGAAGCAACCTACTTTCGGTTTATTTAGGGATAATGCCTATTGCCTGATATTCCTTTCAGCCCTATGAGACTAATAAATACAAACAACTTATATTTTGAATTGTATTATGATAAAAGGCCTGTAGTTATGTGAAAACTTAGGAATTGCAAATTGCCAGAATTGAAATGTTCAGGTTAATATTTAGTTTTCATGTAAGCTTGATTTACTAGCCAACCTTTTACTTTCTAAACAAAATGTTATTGTAATAATTTTTATCAAAAAGGTTCTGCATCATTAAAAAAACAAGATAGCTAAACATTCAAATGTATTTCCGCCCACACACTTAGTAACAAAATAAACATTTTCAAAAGTGTTTTCTTGGCGGCTTTTTCCTAAGCAAGCAAAATAAAACATGGGATGAGAGACCATTATCTGAGTTGTCTGACACAGTGACCGCCCAAAATTAAAAATAAATATATACATTTACAAATCAGCTCAGTCAATGTTTAAATACAGCACAAAATGTGTTTATAAACTGGGATATGGCTTCCAACCGAACGACCGATATTTTTGCTTGTTCTAATTCCTGTCTATTTCATAGTATTTCCAGGAGTCTGGAAATAAATAAAAACAACAAAGTAGACAAACACATTAACAATACCATAAACAGGAAAAGTAATTTTCAAATCAACAAAGGCATTTATTAAACAAATATTCAACCAAACATCTGGCAAATGAAGCAAAAAAGATGACACAATTAATTTCACAATTTGCCTTCAAAACATTACAACCAACATGAACACAACTGTCATCATGTAGACAAGTGAGAAGTAAAAAAAACAAAATTGTGAGTGCGGTCCTGGAAAAAGAAATAACTACCATGAAGACCAGGCAGTACTGAAAAAAATAACTGTACGTGCGATTCTGGGGCAAGAATAAGTGCATGCACAATGACAAGCATAGCTCCTTTGCAAAGTAAATATTAGGTGAAATCCTCTTCTATCTTATCCCTTAACTCAAAAATCGTTGGGGCACCACAGATGATCATTTACCTGGCATACTCCATCTTTCTCTATTGGGTGAAAACATAATAATATATACTTCCAGTGTCTACTTTATGTTGATAAGAACAAAACGTAGACCTTCCTCCAAAAGTAATTAACATGAATGCCATTAAAGCACATGTTCAGTTGACAGGGGAAGATTATGCTCTTGATGAGGAAGTTGATGGAAAGGGGGGTCCTGATTACATTATGCAGAGATGCCTAGTATTATGGAACGTCCGTAATTTTACGAAAAAACAATATTTAGTACAGAAATACGGAATAATTAGCAAAATTACGGATTTGCAGCGATCAATTTTACGGATTTTCATAGCGCCGCTGATGCCCATATTTATAGGTTCGCATGAGGCTTTTTTTTTTTTTTTACACCAAGCTAACGGTTCGTCTGAGGCTTTTTTTGTAAACGCGAAGCTTGCGCGAAATGTTACGAGAGGTAATCACGTGACCAAGCAAGAGTTCTAAAATGGTTTCCACATGAAAGCATGAAACCGAGGAGTCTGACAGTGAAATAGAATTACTCGATGCTCCAAAGGCCAAGAAGGCTTTAAACCCAAGAAAAATGATGGAAAAGACTCCAGTCAAGCAACGTTTTAAAAAATATCCTACAAATCCTAATGCTACTAATTGTAGGCTACTGCCATTTTGACTTTTCCTTCATTCAGTTCTTTTTAAATTTTGTACTGTAGTGTACTACTACTACAAATAATAAATAAATAAATAAATAAATAAACTTCAACAAGTGTGCTAATGTTAGGAAAATAGCTGCTTTTGAGTACCCAAGCACCTTATACTAAGGCAAGTAATATTTTTAATACTCTTTTTTTGTAAATAAAATATTTCAGAACCTGACAATCATTTCAGAGGTCTATGAATATGTTTTTTGCTTAGTTTTTGTGTGTTTATATTAGCTTTAAAAGATTTACTGACGATTACTGAAAAAAGTTCCAAAATTACTGAAAACAAGTTGCCAAATTACCGAGAGGCATCAGGGCGCCTAGGCATCTCTGCGTTATGTAATACTATTAGACTAACATTAATTATATACTAAAAGAAGTATATGTACTATGTACATGTACTACATCACTGCTCAACAGACTAGCTGGGTACCAAAACTAGGCTAAGCTTTTCCAAATCCAAATTAATATAGAATTTATTGAATATGATGTCATTGAACATATACCGATGTGTAAGGGACAGAACTCTAATATCCTGAATTGTTACCACAGTTTTGTTCACAACATGAGAACTCCGGCCAATAAAATATTAATTAAAAATAAAAGGGTATACACCAAAATGGCATTGGAGGCTTGTGGGGGTTGGAGGGAGGAGAAAACGTGTGTGTGTGTCATTGCTGTTGTCGTATTTAGTTGTTTCCACACCCCCACCCTCCATCCCCCTCTGAGAGGGAGAGAGAGAGGGGGGGGGGGGGGGGCTCTGTGCTACCTGAGACACCACCCCTTCCAATCCCTCCCACCCATAATTTGCCCCTGGTTGAGAACCTTTCGTTATGTAATTTTCATGTCATTTATTCCAGTGTAAAGTACAGTTCTAATGGCCGTAGAGCATCTGCTTCTAAAAACGGCTGATGCAGTACTGCATGAATCCATGATAATATAGACTTGTATAGTACACACACAACTCCCTGCCAGCAGTATGCTCAGTACACATACATCCCAGATGAATGAAACATAATGAAAGAAAACTAAATGGATATCGAGGAAACAGAAGTTGGATAAAAGACTAACCCTGCTCCGTAGCTGTAGTCATTGCTTTTTCTCTTTGTCATGCTCAAAGCACATGTCTCGCAGTCTCAAAGACTTCTTTTTTTTAATCTTTAAAAAAAAATTTCCATACCTTTAAGAGAAAGGAATTGTAAAATGTGGGTCAGTTGAGAACTTACAAAATAATGCCCAACATTTTAACACCTTGAGATTTCTTCTTAAGGGGAAACAATTCATGTATAATTTCATTATTACATCGATCGACTTTCACAATTCAATATTATCGTCAATGAAGATGAAAAAAATGTCAAATAAAATCAATACTGACAATTTACCTGAAATTAACTGTCTAGATAAAAATAGTTTATTAAATGTTCCTCCTATTTTCTTCAATAATAGTATTGGATACAGCCAATCTAAAATGTCCCAAAATAAAAATTTGACTTTCTTTTCATCTCTAACAGTAAGAGCAGTCTCCCTGTTTTTATAATACATGTTTGTATGATGGGTGCTTGTTGATATGAGACTGTGCATGTGAAAAGGTATGCGCAACATGTGAAGGTGTACAGTGGTACAGATAATTGCGCTTCGGGACCTACTTACAAAAAGAGCGTGAACAGCTTCCATTATTATTATTTACTGAACCAAACCCAATCTGGTCAACTCCATCTTTTCATAACACACATTCTGTTCAAACCCTGGGCTAGTCAGAATAAACTCACTGTAATGGACAACCCATCGTTTGTTCACATTCAATCATCGAACCAATCAGATCAAGCCTGCCATTTCCTTCATAAACTGGTCGTAAGCGTCGTCCTTTGTCTTCGTCTGCGTGGCTGGCATAGGGGCAGGTTTGGCGCTAACATTAAGTGCTGAAGAGTCTTCTGGTTTGCCTGTAAAACAGATAAAGTGAGAATTTTGGATTTTTTAAACAAAAGATTTTCAGAGTGAAAAGCATGGTGCAAAGTGTTATTTTTAAAATCAAGTTCAGTCAGTCAATACAATAGACAGAAAGCTGAGGGGAAGCAGACTTGCCTACCTCAAAAAAAACTTGTTGACATTACTCCAGGCAGCTCAAAACCAGATTTTGGAAGCTATGACCAGATTTTTGTGTAACTGATTTTTTGTCTTCTTGTAACACACTAATATTGACACTGTGCACAAAGTGCACTTAAATACATATAGAAATGCATGTTTACTAAGCAAATGATACTACAAAGTTTTAAAATGAAAGGACAAGTGAAGAGTTCAGGTCAACATTTTGCAGAAGAGGGCAAAGAAACTTTCTTTCACATAAGCAACACATTACACATACTTCAGGTTATAATGTATGCATGTATGCAGTGGCTTTTGTCTGCAACTGCAGAAAGGCTTTTAATGGATGTATGGCCACTAGCAGTTTCTTCAAACTTTTCATGTGATTTTGATAATACGGGCTTTCGCACTCGCTGCGACTGCCATGTGCCAAGGGTGAAGTCGATTTTGCACAAAGTGCATCTTACAAACTCTGGCTCTTTTGGAGATGCAGTCAGCCAAGGTCACTCTTCATTGTACACTTTCAGAAAAGTTTCTTTCTGACCTGCTATTTAGCTTTTGGTTTATCTTTATTCGGATCGGGACAACGGCCTGCATCATGGCTTAGCTTTTTTTTTTTTTTTTTTTTTTTTTTAAACACTAGTACACAACACCTAGCAGAATGGAGGAAACCGGAACACAGGTGTTACAAACTTACAATATGTGCGCACGCGCCATATCGGTAAAGGGAAGTAACACAACACTGCGCTTCTTTAAAAATAAACAAAAAAAACTTGTCCGTAGTTTTAGTGAGCTGACTAGACGACTGTACTCCAAAGCTAAATTGCGTGCGAATACGGCGAACAAACATACGATAGGCAAATCTGGGGAATCAATTCTTGCTTAACTCTTAGTCTCATATAGCAAAAGAGCACATTGATCTTCTCCTTCATGTAAGGATTTGACAAAAACAAGCCAAAAATAGGTGCATGTGTTTAAAATGCTATATCTACTGAACGGTTGGTCAGAGCTTCATGGGACTTAATCAGTGTGTAGATAATTGGTAACTATGCAAGTATTGAGTAAGCTTTAGTTCTATCAGTGTCATCTGTCTGTGTTACCTGCTATTTTACCTGTAATTATAGGTAATTTCACAAGTACCAATTCTTCGGATGATGAAAGGTCTGATCTGAAGTCGGAAAGATCGCTAGTGTGCACGCTAGACACTGACAAATCACTCTGATTTTCATTCCCTAACTGATCAGCCCTTTCATCTACTAATTGCTGCCACAACTGCCCATATGTAGACTCATTGTCGGAATCAGATTCTGCCATTTTTAGGGTATCCCCGCTCCCGAAAACACGACCAAAAACTAAACAAAAACTTCGATTAAAACGTGTTGTCAACACAATTGCAATTGACAGGAAGGAAGTACGCTGCCTTTAGAATCAGCTAGTGCGCATGCACGATTGGAACTGGTTTTTGTTAAGCGGGAGAGAGGTGCTAAAAGTAGACGGTAACTAGACGCGCTTTACCGCGCTTCATGAGCCGTGGCGAACCGCGCTTTACGAGACTAAGAGTTAATCACTGTAACTTTAGCGCATGTTGTAATTCCTTTTGAGGTAATAAAGATGTGTTGCATTGTATGCTGGCACAATCTGCAGCAAAAGGAGTACAGACATAAGAACTGCCAAAGGCAAAAGCTAAATTATTCGTAACACTTTTTAAACAAACGAAAGCTCCAACCGAAATAAAAGCAACTGGTATCAGAAATCTGTAAATAGGTTCTACTGATGACATTGAACACTTGTACAATGTGGCTGCTAAATGTTGTTATAGCATGCTCGAGAAATACAGACAGAAAAAAAAAAACACACAAGAAAACATCAAAGTCAAACAACTCACCAGATGGCTTCAAGCGACCCTTCTGCTGTGCCATACGCTTGATTTTGACTGCTGTAGGAGTGAAGCGTGTAACGTCTCCCATGCCTCCTTTGATCCTTGGCTTGGCTTCGATTGTCGCCGAGCTCATCTTGTCATCGTCTCCATGAGCGCGAAGTGGGGGCTTCATGATGCTGGGAGGGGCACTGAGCACGTTGGGATTGTTTGAAGGCATAGGTATCATGCTTGGAGGGATGCCAGGGGGTGGCATGGAGGGAAGTGCACCTGGAGGTCGCATCAGTCTCGGGGGTAGCATACCTGCAGAAATGAGAATAAATGATGATTTAATGGGAACAAGCCACAAGACAAAGTCCTCAAATGGTTACCTACATCTAGAGTTGTGTGTTCTGACACATTATTGAGGTTTCTAGACATAATACTGAAAGCTGAAATTCAGTTATAAATTATAACCATTTCTAATCTATTCTATATAAATTATAATCTACATTTAAACCCTCTCAGACTTTTGAAATATTTTCTCAACTGTTCAATAAAAAAATAGTGATATAAACCAAAACTTTGAAAATACTCATTCTAGTTAGGGAACACTGAGAGAAAAAAAACATCAATTTATTGAGAAGTTGGTTGGTTGTTTTATTAAAGTCTTTTTTCACCAAGATGATAAAGACCGTACGCACGCAGTCAAACTCACGCATTTAAACAGGAACACATGTACACACACTCAAGCACACGCACTTAGCGCACGCACTTTCTCCATCTCACATATACTCAAACATAATTTATAAACGCAGCATAACATAACTTATAAGTAACAATGTCAGTTAAATAAAACGTACAACCAATACTATAAATAATATTGCATGAAAATCATTAAGTAAGATATACTATTGTTAATCAGAGAAAATAACCAACAGCAGAACCGATAAACGTTTTTGCTAAAATAATGCAACTATCAAAACTAATTCTGCCGAGTGATGGTACACTGTTAGGCAAGAGGCCTCTTAAATCATTGCAATCAAACAGCAAATGTTTCAAAGAAAACGTCTCGTTACAAATGCATTTAACATTTTTGCAATACTTAGTCTTTATAGCATTTAAATAGATTCTATACGCCATTGACACTACAGATCTAGAAATTCCACAGTGTTTTTCATACTGCTGATTAAATGTATAATGTTTCTTCATTTCGTTTTCAATTAGATTATTAACCTCTTTAGCAGAAAGTGAAATATGTAAAGATATTGCATTAATATTCGCAGCTCCGTTTCTGGCAGCTCGATCAGCCCACTCATTGGAAAGAAAACCACAATGTGAAGGAATCCAACAAAAATTTACCTGTGTACCATTAATTATAAGATTATGAACCAAGATTTTGATTTCTAATATAATATCTTGTCTTTCTTTATTATTATTTGAGTTCAAAGCCTCTAAAACAGATTTGGAATCAACACATATTACAATACTCAAGAGAGTTAAGGGCATACTAGAAATTGTATTTATAGCCATTAGTACTGCAATCAGTTCTGCAGTGAAAATCGAAAATCCTTTTCCTAAATAGTATGATTGTGTTAGTTTAAAATCTGGAATAACAAAAGCTGCACCACTATCTCCATTTTCTAAGACAGAGCCATCGGTATATATTTTCAAATGACACGAATATTTTTCATGTAAATGATAGCGAATATCGGAAATCATTAACCCTGTATTATGATTCTTTTTTTCTCCAGTGATATAAATATCATAATTTGCTTTCTGAAGTTCCCATAAAGGAACAGGAGACGCTATTTTCTGGTTATTCATAAGATCCGTATTTTCAATGTATCTCTGTACCAATTCTTTAGTATATGTAGCTATAGTTTGAAAGTATTTTATTTTTTGCGATTGCTTTGGAAATTGGATGTCCGATCTTAGTTGCAACTCCTCATTGGTACTGTTATCTACTGCTGTGGCTCTAATAACATATTTAGCACAAAGCAGTTTCCTCCAGTCATCTAAAGGGAAAACTCCTGATATTTCATATGCATGTGTTGTTTTTGTATGTATTGGAACACCAAGCGCCAATTTTATAGCTTTACTATCTAAACTCTGTAATTTTTTAATGTAACATACAGGCGCAGAAAAATAAACTTCCTGTCCATATGATAATTTGGAACGAACAAGAGAACATGCTAAATGCAATAAAGTTTTGGAATCCTGACCCCAAGGCTGTTTACTAATGATTTTTATCAAATTATAACTTTTCACTGCTTTTTGCATTAAGTATTCAATATGTTTTTTCCAGTGTAGTTTAGAGGTTAGGTAAACACCTAAAAATTTTACTTCTTTCACATATTTGAGTTCCACATTATCAACATAAATTTTTGGTAATTGTCTAGGTTCATGCCCATTATTAAATAAAATCATATTGGTCTTTTCTTTTGAGAGCTCCAGTCCATTAATATTCATATAACTTGAAATATTACTTATTTCCATTTGATATAATTTACTGATGTGTTTAATTTCATAGAGAGACGTCTTTTTCTTCAAGGATACGTTCATCCAGATAGCAATATCGTCTGCATATTGAACAAGAGAAACTCTTTTACTTACAACCTTAGGTAAATCATAAATTAAAATATTAAAAAGAATCGGAGACACTATAGAACCTTGTGGAATTCCCATATCTGTTGTGCGATGTGAAGAATACGAATTACCAACTTTCACGCTTATTTTTCGCCCTGTAAGAAACGTTCTAATATAATTGTACATACGGCCAGACAACCCAATTTGTTTCAATTTATATAACAATCTTGCATGCCATACTCTATCATAAGCTTTGCATACATCAAAAAACGTGGCTAATGTACATTTTCTCCTTGCAAATTGTCTTTTAACCTGGGTAGTTAATTTTACTAGATGGTCTACTGTAGATCGGCCTTTCTGAAAACCTGCCTGATTTACAGGAATTATTTGCTGTTTAGTACAATAGTATGTTAGTCTCTCTAGTATGATCTTTTCCATTAACTTACAAACGTGTGATGTTAAGGAAATGGGTCTATAACTAGATGATTCTGCTCTAGATTTACCTGATTTTAAAATTGGTATTACTAGAGAAGACTTCCATATATCTGGCAAAATGCCTCTTATCCAACATTTTTGTATAATATCATGTAGAATATGTGTCCACTTATCAGGAAGATTATTCAATAAAATATAAGACATGCCATCAAGGCCTACAGCAGACTTTTTGTATGCTAAAGCAGATAATGCATCTTTAAGTTCTTTAACAGAAATATTTGCATTAATGAACAACTCGTTGTCTGGAGCCGGAACTCCGTATTCATTTAACTCCTCCTTCATTTTTCTTTCATTTAGCGTATGTTGTGGTAAAGTACTAGAGTTACTAGCGCTAGCAAATACGTTTACAAATGCTTCAGCCTTTTCTTTTGGTGAGGGGAAATTATTATTATTTAATTTAATAGGACATTGGGGTAATTGATATCCATTTTTCATTTCCGCTACTTTCTTCCAAGTCTTTAAACTATCTTGAGAACTAGATATTTCATTAAGACAAAAATCTGACCAATACTTCCTCTTTTCAGCAGCAATAGTTTTGTTGCATGCTATCTTTGCTCTTTTCATTGCATCGAAAGACTGGTCTGATTTTGATTTTAACCAATGTTTATATGCACTCTTTTTTTGTTTTACCGCGGTTTCACATTCTTCATTCCACCATATATTTCCATTTCGTGATTTCTTTTTTGATGTTCTTTTTTTAGGAATAGATTTATTTGCTGCAAGATGAATGCTGTTAATAAATTGAGTGTATACATTATTAATATCGTCATCCTCAATAAAATGTGTATCATAAGACAACAATGTATTTTTAAATAATTCCCAATCTGCTCGACCGTAGATGTACTTCGGAATGACATCATCTTCTGATTGCAGATCAACAATATTATTTAAGGTTGTTACAATAGGCAGATGATCACTCCCTAGAGAATCAGATTGAACATCCCACTCACAATTAATAGCGAAATTAGAAGAAACAAGAGTCAAATCAATTGCTGACGGTCTATGAGCTGGAACATCTGGTATACGAGTAAATCGTCCATCATTTAATAAAATTAAATTTGAGTCTATAATGGCCTCAGTAAATATTATTGAGAAGTATTAATTTATATTTTTAAAAAAAAAGAAGAAAATTATATAGACTTACCAGGTATTCCATGCATTCCTCTAGGAGGACCACGTAGGTTGGGAGGAAGGCCCGGAGGGGGCCCAGGGGGCAGGCCTTGAGGCCTTCCTGGGGGAGGCCCTGGTGGCAATCGAATAGGCAGCGGCCCTCCAGGCATCAGTGGCGGTCGCAAGAACATCGGTGGTGCACCTGGTGGAGGTCCTAAATAGGGTAGAAGACCACAGAATTTTAAGAAAACTGATAACAGAATGACTGCTTTTATGTAAAAAAAAAAAAAAAGAAAAAAAGTAGAATACATACCACCACCACCACCATTGTGCAATCACAATGACCTGTGCATATTTGATTTTGGTAGAAATCATGCTTCTGCAAAAGGCTGTAAATTTAGCAGTTCAGTTGAACCCATTAGTTAAAGCAACAAGGTGGTTAAAGTGACAAGACGGTACCGTTGGCAACAGCATGCAAGCAGATTTAATTTCATTCATTAAAATAGATCTTGTATTGATGCAAATATCCATTCTCATTCAAGGAACGCATATAATGTTAATTTGTTTGTGACCCAGAGAACACTAAGTAGTCCCAGAAATGGAATTGCACAAAAATTAATCAGATGGCCAAGCTGCCTTCTTCTCAACTCCAATGAGTATGAACTTGTTGCTTCATGGACACATTCACTTAATCACTAAAACATGACTTTGTGGATACCTGCACTAAGCAAGACTTATCATTATCAAGACTACAATTTTACAAAAGGAACTAACCAGGTGGAAGTCCGGGTGGCATACCAGGAGGAGCACCAGGTGGGGGACCAGGTGGCATAAGTTTGGGTCTGTCGTTGTCTCTGTTCATATCTTCCTCTTCCTCCTCTTCTTCCTCTTTCTCCGTGCCTGGCGGTCGGTCATCCAAGAAAGCAATCTGGGCAAGTCGTGCTTTGAGAGCAGCATCTTTCCTTGCCTTGGAAAAGATCAGAAAACAATTATCACTTAATTTTTGGGCTTATAAAATTAAACTTACTCCAAATGTGCATGCTCCCACTGATTCTGGTCTTAATTGTCCATTTAGAAAAAAGAACGAGTGCTACAAAAATAGGTGATACATCCAATCCCTTTCACTCAATTTGAGAATAAAGTGATGGCACACACAACATGCATTACTGTTAAAACAGCATAAAAGAAAAAGAAACGAAAAACAGAATTTGCACAAAAACATTGAAGCCTAATTATTACAGTATTAGATCACACAGCTGCCCTGCTCTTTCCAATTTATAAAGAAGTACCTACAACACAATAATAGTAGTAAAACTTTATTGAATGAAAATGTGGTACAAAATTGTTTTTCGTTGTCTTAGCCAGGCACTTGTTATAACTTACCTTTTCTTCAGGATCTTCATCTTCACTGTCACTCTCACTACTGCCAGAGGACTCTGACCGTTCGTCAGGAACCTCCTGACCTGCGATCTGCAGCATGCGGGCCTGCAAGGCTGACATGCCACTGCTAGCTTTTCGCTTTCGGTTGATCTTCAGTCTCGTGTCTTTCTCTGGGGCATCCAGATCTGCACCATCATCATCTTGGAACCGGATCTTTCGCGATTTTGCTATAAACCCTATAAATATGGAAAAATTTGTTACTGTATAAGCTTACTGTGTTAACCAGGGCAAAAAATACTAACAATTTCAAACCTTAAAATGCTCTTTGAATCTTTCACAATTTTGCTGAAAACATTCTACAGCATGAAAATTGATACAAAAATGTATGAGTAGAATTTTTTTTCTTATTGAGTTTGTTGAGCTAATACAATCTGAAATGGGCAAAAAGCTAAACTAGAAGGGCAACGCCCATATGACTCACATGCTCCTTGTGGAATTTGCAATATTTAACATGAAAGTGAGTGCTCAGAAAAAAACAAAACAAAATAAACGATGGCATTAAAATGCAAAGTAATACTGATTTTTATATTTCTTTGCTCTTGACCTTGAGATGACCTTGACCTCTGGCTCCAATTACGCTCATGTACTACCAAATAAACTAAAGCAAAAGCGGTATTATGCCAAAAAAAAATGACCTTGGGATGACCTTGACATTCAATGACCTTGGGATGACCTTGACATCCACGTGACCTTTTTCATGTCTGATCAAATAACCCAATGTTATTGCACACTATGGGTTAAATAGAGCCATTCTACTGTACAACGATTTATTGTTTGTATGTTTTTGCAAGGCTTAAAATGACTTTCACCTTCAATATAAACGCAAAAACTAAACATATATGAAAGATCAATCTATCATCTCTAAGTACGTTTGGGCTTTATCTCTCATAGTCTAGGGTCAAGGTCATATCAAAGTACCTATACTAACCAACTTTGGATAGTGACGTTGACCAAATGTACAAAGTATATGCGTCTCATTGATATCTTTCATGCATCAAAGAATCATAAGTTGATCAAAAGTTCAATATTAATAACTTAAAAACAAATTGAAATTTTGTGAACAATGAATGAATGAATGAATGAATGAATGAATGAATAATTTATAAAGCGAGTAAATGTCTCTACGCCGACGTGCAGCAATGACTAACATTTGTTGACCCTGAGACCTGTCAGACCTGACTTTTCCCAGTGCAGAGGTATAGGGGAGCCACTTACATGCTCTAAGCCCCCCCTCCCCCTCAACCCACCCATCCCCTCGCCTCGTTGCTGCCCTCACTACAGCCACCAAGGTTAGAGAGGGTTCCTGCTGTTTCCTGTGGTCGGTCTCATTATGATCATATGGCCCAAAGAAACGGATTCGTGGCAGATAGGATAAGCGGCAACCAGGATGCTGGCCCTGACCTCACTAGTTTCGCTCATGAGCTGAAAGCCATGGCTAGCATCACTGCTGCTGGATGGTCCTCTGCCTCGACCTTTGGGCGGTTTTACCTCCGCAACATGCCACCTCCGTATGCTCCAAGTGGTCTATCTGGACAGTGCTTCAGGATTCCAGCCACAGTGGGATACTGCCCTACATCTGACCAGCTTCTTTCTTAGCTCTGATCGTTCCTGTTAACTTGTACTTCAGGTATGTGCAAGCTGTTCTCATACCTTTCGTTCTGCTCCATTAAAACTACTAATTTTTAGGGTGCTGGTCAGTGCATTATTTGAGAGATCGTACCTCCTACCCTCCAACTCTTCTGGATTCAGCATAATTGTACACATCTCGAAACAGAAATAAAAGGAAATTTTTCCATGTTATATTAGTTTTAGAGAGGTTAGAGATGTGTACTATTGAAGTCCCTCTCTACCTCCCCACTAAGAGGTTGGAGGTGTTTTTGGTAGCTAAAAATTTACTGACGTTAACCTGCCACTACTGGTCATGAGGTCAGTGGCATAGCTTCACCTACAAGGTCTCTCCGAGTTATCGTTTTTGGTCAACACTAAGCATTCTTAGTGACCAAGTTTGCTCCTCCAAGCATATAGTACACATCTCTAACCTCACTAAAACTATTGTTATATGGAAAAAATTCCTTTTTTAATCCGAAAATATTGGTTCAGGATTTTACCAATCTGGAACAGCAGTTTTATAAACCAAGCTCATGCCAAAATTCTGACATATGCCAGATGAATTCCACCCCAACAAGCATGCTCTTTCTGTCTCAGTGGAGAAATATTAGTTCTTCACTACTAGTATAAAGCAAACAAAAGAAACCAACTCCTGTATCAATAAAATAATGCACAAAGAACTTCAAAAAATAATGTGAGAACACACGTCTGTCATCTGTCTTTTCCAGTAGCAAGGCTAGATCATCAGGGTGCTGGATAGCATCAAAGTCCACATCCAAAGGATCTGTAATATCTGTGAACGAGACAAAACAACTTTTACATTATAAAATTATAAATTCTGATGAAATATTTTACACAGGATACATACAAAGTACAAACCTAAATGGATTTTTACATTTGGTACCTACCAGTCCCAAGAACTGCTTAAGGCTATTCCTTCACCTTTCACAATCACGCACTTTTTTTTTTCCAATATATTTTTTTTTCCTTTTCAATAAACAAGATTGAGCACGAAAACACCAAGCATGCGCAACAGCAAAGGAAAGTTTACTAAACACATCTCCCTTTATCTCTTGGTCTTATCCAATACTGTACATCAGCATTACCTGCTGGGTCATATTCTTCTTCACTGTCACTGAGAGGAGGTGGAAAGCCAGGAGGGGGACCAGGTGGTCTCTTTTTCCTTGTCAGCTTGTCAGGTAGCACTGGACCAAGCATTTCTCTGCAAAGGAAATCTACAATCAATTCAGAACCTGTTTGTTTATTAGTTTATTTCAATCAAAGTCTTTCAATAAGTCATACTACTGAAGAACAATAATAACTAAAACAGCAATGTACACTGTTTCTGGCATCACTGCACATTTTTACTGATCAAAAACTGATGTCCATTGTTTCTTTTGTAACATGTTTCAAATATTACAGAAAGCACAAACAATCAAAAACTGTTCTAAGCACAACCTTCGCTACAAAAACTTTTCAGAAAGGTATTTAACAGCTGCAACAGTCATATTCTTAATGTATACAATATGCAAAATCCTTTTTACACAAAAACACCCCAACAAAACAACATCACAAACAACTTCAAAGAAAATGCTCAGTTTGAAATAAAAACAGAATATGGAATTCAGAAGAGAGAATGAAAAGAATGTTGGAATACTGAAATGAACAAAACCTACAAAGCATCAGAAAAAAAAAATCACAAAAACTTACTCAAATGCTGATCTTTTTTTCAAAATACTGGGTGGCATTATATCAGGGTATATCCCAAGCAAAGGCATTGGTATTTCATTTGGTAAAGGAATCATTGCTGGTACTGAAAACAATAGAAAGAACAATTAAGAACAAGTGACATACTGAAACCCAAATGAAGAACTCAACAAAGATATATGCATGTGAATGTGATCACATCACGGCTGATTTTCACTTCACAAAATTTTAGCTTCCAGTGGAAGGGGAGCAAGCTATTTTTAGCACAGCCAGGTGGCTAGAGGTCACGACGCTCCGGGCCGCGAAGCACTGTACTGCATAGCTAGCTGGCAGTATAAGGACGCAGGGAATTATGGCTCTATATTTGGGCCCTAAAAGTGATCGCTTTATGTGGACTATCCTTTGTATTGTGATAATCGTTTGCATTTAGTTACTTCCATATCTGTGTTTTGTGTTAGCATAAACTAGAACCACAAAAGCGATTTGGTTTGTGTTATATTTAAGTCGATTTGACTGCACTAGCTGTCCGGTCCTGCACTATAAGCTAACTATAGGTGGACCGGTTTTACGTTTTCGAGTGTGAATACGTGTACATTGTAATTACACATTTGAATCCTTCTTACAATGTTCACCATTTGAAGTCACTTAGTACAAAGTTTGAACTTTCTGGTGATGTGGTCGACATTATAAAATATCTTCTTGTGTTTGGTTGCTGGCCTCTGTAATTGCAGCGAATTTACGAAAGTCTGTGTGCTAATGGTGCAAGCAATAGGCACATAATTGTAGCGAGTCCCCCGGCCAGCCCCTGGCCCTAGGCCTATACAGTACAGATCTTCACTGTGTGATGTGTTACCGTGTACCGTGTGATGTTACAGCGTACCGCAATTCGTTACCACCGCGTGTATGCTTTGATTGTCTTGTTTTTTCTTTCTGAATCGATTGATCAGTGTGCCGTGTTGTGTGACAATGACAGTTATAGTGGTGATTTATCCCTATCAGCATAATGACATAATGTCAGTGGGGCCATGGGATTACCTGTTATAGGTGAGTACAATACATTTTTTCCCATTGTTCAAATATGTTATTAAATGTTTAATTAATCTCTCTCTCTCTCTCTCTCTCTCTCTCTCTCTCTCTCTCTCTCTCTCTCTCTCTCTCTCTCTCTAAAAAAGGTTTTGTTTGCATTGCCTCATGTCTTGTAAATTGTGCTGTTTTGGATGAGGTTTTAAATGTATTCTCGTTTGTTTGGGCTCTCTCGTGTATAGGAAATAGTGGATGAGTTTTTAAAATACATTCAGTTTCAGCAGGAATTTTTGTTAGGCATAAAATACTTATGCATAGCGAGCAAAAGTAGTTTCTAATAGCGTGAGGGACAACTGTCATGTATTTCTAAAATGTATAACAAAATCGTAAGAGAGGGCGCCGGTGGTTCGTTAAGGTCTGGCTACAGCAATGGGCTTGGTTAAAATAATTATAAGCTCCACAAAGTACTAAAGGCAAGTGCCAGTTGGCTAAGCTACACCAAGGCCAGCGGGCGTCTCTGACCTGGTTACCGGCGGTTCAGCCAGCGTGAACGGAACATAAGAGGCAGAACAAGGGTTGTTTTTAGCCACGGTCTGACCATACCGCTTATAAACAGCCGTGACATGTGCGTATGTGTGCAGTGCTTGTGCATCAGTGTTTGAGAAATAGAAATTGTATCCGAAATCACAAAATATAACATACATTGATAGAGCAAAAAAAAAACTAGGATTCCTACCTCCCCCCCCCCCCCCACACACACACACACTCAATTTAGCAAAAGAAAATCTTACAAGTGTGATCCACAGGGGCATCTGGAAGAGGAATCTGGTCCAACTGTACTCGCTCTGCATTCCTTACTTGCTCTGAAAAACATAGAACATACAAAAATCAAAATGATGTAATACTGCTGAACTACTAAACGTAAAGCACTAATGTACTATCAAATAAACTATAGCAAACATGTTATTATGCCCCCACTCCTCTTCCCTCCCTCCCCCTACATTTTTTTTAAACTTCGGTGCCCTTGGGGTGACCATGAGATGACCTTGACTTTGAGTGACCTTGACCTTGGGATGACCTTGACCCTTACGTGAGCCCTCATCCATGTCTTAAATTACCCAATGTTGTTGCATACTATGGGCTAAACCGTTTACATCAGTCCTTTGTTCCGTTTGCCATCAGACTGCACAATGACCACTTGTGAGTCCAGAGTACTGTGTCTGACGTCACTGCATGACTTGTGAATGAATTTGTTAAACTGATCTTTGAAATGAACCCAAAACTTGGCATCATTCATTGTCATCATGTCATCATCATCAACATTATCATACTCCTCATCAACATCACTCGTCATCATCATCTCTCGTCGTTGTCATCATCATCTCTCGTCATTGTCATCATCATCATCTCTCGTCGTCGCCATCATAATCATCCTCCTTGTCGTCATCATCACCATCGTTGCTGTCGCCTTACAATCCTTTATGAATCGTCATTATCATTGTCGGCATCTTATATTATTGTTTTGCATGGCTGGAAGCAATTTTTTCAATGTGAACTCTTGGACGAATAAATCTCCTATGTTTTATGTCTTATATCTTAAATAAACAGCCACTCCACTGGACAATGACCTATTTTTGGTACGTTTTCTCAAGGCCTAAAATTACCTTGACCTTCAAGATCAACGCAAAAACTGAACATATATAAAAGATCAGTCTATTATCTCTAAATACAACAAGTATGGACGTTATTTCTCTCTTAGTTTAGGTTCAAGGTCACTTCAAAGTATTTATACTAACCGACATTGGATAGCTCCAGTGACCTTGATCTTGGAGTGAGGTTGACCAAATTTGTATAGTATGTGTGTCTCACGGCAAGACAAGAAGACATTGATATCCATCATGTATCAAAGAATCATAAGTTCAATATAAATAACCTAGACACAAAAAAGGAAGGGGAAAGGGGGGGGAGTGGGGGGGGGGGGGAAATTTTGTGAAAAATTGTCATTTTGTGACTAACATTTGTTGACCCTGTGGCCTTGACCTTGAAGTGAAGTGATGCATTCACTGATCAGTTGTTAGGTCTCATGTGTATACACCATCTTACCAGGTTTGGTTGTGATAGCTCAACTAGGTTCTGAGATATTAATCCACTTGCAAGTTTTGCACAGATGGTGGACAGTGGACATTCTTTTTTAGGGGTCATTTTTTGACTACTTAGGACTCATCTCTCACAGTTTTGTAAAAATCTGGACATTTTTTTCTTTTTTTTTTTCTGGGTGAGTACGTAGACTCACATTGCTATGCATGTAAATCAATAAAACCAAACAAGTTGTTAAATGCTGTACTAAATGAACAGTTTTAAAATGAAAGACTGCAGATATAAACTTATTCAACTGCTTTAAAATGTACACTGTAACATCTGACATGCTAAGGTCGATAATACAGCGCAAACAATACATACCAAAATACTGCACAAGTTTCTGCCGTGTACGCTCATATTCAGATTCTGCTTTCTTCAGTTCGATGGCATATTCAGGCTTTTCCTTTTCCTGCAAGCAACAAGCAACAAATTTGCATTTAATAATCATTACACATAAAAGTTATGATAACATTATATCATTACAATCAACAATGCCTCCGCTGGCTGTATGCTGCTTACTTACATATAGTTTAAAAACACGGTCAAATGTTTCCCTCAGTTTCTTCCTCTTGTCCCGAAGCACTTTTTCATTCAAACTAGGAGCTTCAATTGGGTTGTATTCTGAAAGAAACATACGAATCAAAATTACAATAATGATAAGATCAGTCATTGATGATTGCGGCTTAGTCATGATTCAAATAATTGTTTTAGATTCACCAAAAAGGATGCCATATACTACATTATGATAATAATGCAATATAACACCTCTTTATTACCTCGAAGGAGGAACTCATATTTCACATAATTTTAAAATACATTTGAAGAATGTAATAAAATCCAAAGATCATTCTATCAATTTCTATCCCACCACACATTCCCAACATTCAACATCTTTATACAAAGAGCACGCCACCAGCCATTTAAATTATCACAGCATAATCAAAAGCCAAGGAATAAAATGATGGACAGCAACATCATAGCAGCGTTATAAATGACAATCATATAGCATTATAAATGACAATAATAAAGTCTAAATTTAAGTTCTTTCACTCAGCAATTTAGAAAACAACATCAAAACTTGCAATCACACTGATAAAAATAATATCAAGTCTACATGTATAAACGCAACGAAAAGAGCAATGAATAAATAAATAATTAAATTGCTGATCAACTTAATACACAATAATGACAGTCAGCAGAAAACATAACTCACCCATTCTGTCTATTGCCTCCATTTCTTCCAGCAGTTTCATTGGATCTTTTCCTTTTAAAACTGCTTGTCTTACCATCATGCGCTGTTTCTTATTCTGTGAACAGAAAATAGAAACAACAGTCAACAGTAGTTGATCTCAGTTATGCTGCAAACAAGAAGAGGGATCAGAGACAGTAGAACTAGAAGCAATAACAAAATGTACATGGCAATTGAAACAAATCTATGCTAAGCAAGTGAAAGTTCTGGTATCAAAATGTGCTATGAGGAAATTGTAAAGTGAGAAAAGTAAGACAGGTCACTGTCCCAGAAATTAGTACTAGTATCTGAATCTGTACCTGCTACTTCCAAAGTAAGTTATTTCTGCATTATCTGCTATTTAAAGAGTGTACTACTTCTACCTATCCTACCCCATAATTCAAAAGTCATTGGTGCACCACAGATAATCGTTTAACAATCTTTCTCTGTCCTCCGCTGCCCTCATGACTTCACTCAGTGTCAAGCAAGTCCATTCTCGAATGTTGTCTTCCCACCGGCACTTCTTCTTCTGTCTCCCTCTGCTTCTGCCTCCATGTACCATGCCTTGCAGGGTGGTCTTTGCAAAGCCTGATGTTCTGGTGATGTGGACATACCATCGGAGTTTCTGTTTCTTCATCACTGTGCAGCAACTTGAGCAAGTCATTGTGTTGTCCAAACCACTTCTGCATTCTAACTAAATAAACTAGCAGAAACAGAAAATAATGAACAAAGATTTACCTTTTTCAATTCTCTTTTCCTTGCTTCCTTTCCTGAAAACAAGCAAAATAAAATTTATATAAAAAACAACTTAATTAGTGAATAGAGTTACTATAAAAACAATATTTAGATTAAACAAAAGATCTGTGTTACAATTTAAAGTTTTGTTAAAATTTATTTTAATTTAAAAAAAGTATTTTATTTATTTTATTTTAAAATTATTTTTTTTTAGTTATTTATTAATTTTTTTAATTTATTTTTCATCACTGAAGAAGGGCGTAGCCTGAAAGTCTTTGATTTTATATTTTTCTTGGTGTTTTTTGTGTATTTTGTTTCTGATTTCTACAATTAAAAAAAAAGAAATATCTTGCAATCCTATATGTGATGCAAATCTTCAGGACAGTGGACACACCGACTCAACCAAAGCTTTTAGGTTTTGAAGTTAGTTCAGCCAGGTTAGCTATAAATAGCTTCGCCGGTGCTCTTCTTTCCTTTCTTTTCACTGAGAGGGAGGGTGTAGGCAAGCTATAAATAGCCCGCAGCCAGCAAAATGTGGGAGAACCCAAGAGTGCTGCTCACATAGGCATTGAGCTGGTGTGTGGATGCATGCAAGTTTCTTGTATACATATGTACTGTAAAGTTTGATTTTGAATGCTAGCTAGCAGTTCTCTGTGTTGCTCTATTCCTTGCATGTAGGAGTACAAATACATAAGCTGATGGCTCTAGTCTAGTGCAATTCATTGAAAGACATTGTGTTACAATTGAGACTCACACTATAATTACAAATATTATGTTTAGGTACAAGGCCTGCAATTGCGTATCATTTTCCTTTGATCTATATTGTTGCTGGATGGGTCTTACATATTGTTTGTTTATTGATCGAAGGGCTGATAGCTATTTAGTAACACTAACAGATAATTATATTCTTGAAGTCAGAAGAATGTTCTGTGACATAAGACAGTGACTCAGGTGATGACTTTTATTTTGAATGGATATTGATTGTGGCATTTTAGAATTACCTGTCTTTTCCTACATTTTTGACAGACTTATATTAGTTATATGTACTATTGTCTGCTTGTCTGAGAGAGGTGGTTTTTTTTTTCGGAGTGGAATTTTATATGCAGTTTTTGATGCTGTTTGCTGAATAAAGTTGGAAAACTTTACAACGATGACTCCTGCCTTGTTGCTGAGTAAACTGGTTGAGTGGATAAGGAATTCGAGTTACACAATATTCAAGCAACAAAGATTGACCGTTTCTATGTAACACATTGAAAATTTAAAAAAACAACAACAGCAAAGTATCCAAAAGAGCTACTTTCCACTAGTCATCCTTTATCTTAGCTCTGAGTGAACTGTACGTCAGAGATCTATCCTTCCAAGCATAGCCATAGATTGTGTGTAGGCATATTTCTCAGCAATATCTGACAATCCAACTGGGTCAGCATTGCTTCTCAGGAATGCTGCACTGACACTTTCTATATATGGTAGTATTCAATCTGTACCCGAGATTGCAGCAATTGGTTTATTCAAACACTTTGCAGTTCCCCAAAATGTAATAATATAACGGTTGTTATTTTCTCCGAAATCCCCCGAAATCTACCGAAATCCCCCGAAATCTACCGAAATCTACCGAAATCTATCGAAATCCCCCGAAATCCCCCGTTATTTTCTCCGAAATCCCCCGAAATCTACCTTTATTTTCTCCGAAATCCCCCGAATTCTACCGAAATCCCCCGAAATCTACCGAAATCCCCTGTTATTTTCTCCAAAATCTCCCGAAATCCTCCGATTGAGCGGCTCTCGCCTTTCCATGTGGAAGTGACGTTGCGTTCTCTATAATTAGATAGGAAAACCCTTCGCGTGTCTAAAATTAGATTGCTGCTGGGAAACTCAACTTGCGGGAATGCTGTAGTAGGCCTAAAGTCCTTCTCCTACGCACCTAAGCAAAGTTAAGTTGTACATTTATTTTACACGCATGCTGTAATACTGTATTTGCGATTGTTTATATTTATCATTAAAGCAATGATTGTTTTGTTTAATATATAGAAAATTAGCTTATTAAATGTATATTTATCAGAACTGAAAACAATTTGATTGTTTTTTTATTTTATTTTAGATGATTAAATTTTGTTCTATTTGTACTAGATAGCATGTTGATTTATCCTTTTAATTTATTTATTTACTTATATTTAAATTTACTTTATTATTTTATTTTTATTCCTTTTATCTATTTATTTATTTACCTTTTTATTTATTATTATTTTTTTATTTTGTGCTTGGTTGTCAATAATAATGTAAACTTGTAATCCATCTCTTGGTGAGGGATATATTATATTCTAATTATAAATTCTATATACCCAGCATTCTTTATTGGGTCAAGAATAAAGTGAATTGACTTTTTAAAAAATCCATACATTGATTTTTTTTTTTAAATCATTGTTTTGATTTATGTTTCACACTGTTTAATAGTAGCATTTCATTTTGAGTGTGTCATTGCAGATGCTGCTGATTGTGTATGTGTGTGTTTGTTTTTAAATATGTGTGTTTTTATTGAATTATAATTTCATTGTTTTAATACTTAACGTGAGTGTGTGCATGTTGAGCATTTATAAGCTAGGCTCGTTTGTTTTGTTCCCAGAAGAGCTCTGTGATGTAAAACAAAAACATGGTTAAGTTAATTTTTTTAGAACAATCAATGTCTTTATATACATGTGTGTGTGTGTTTTCTTTTAGTGTTTTGTTTTGTTTTTGTTCTTTGGGGAAAAGGGTACTCGTTTCTTTGTATTACTACCAAGCACACGCAACAAGTCAACGCACACAAAACAGACATAAACAGTGATTAAGTCTACAAAAAAAATTAAAGACACAACAAGGATAAGAAAGGTTTCTTTTTTAAGTTTTCTTTGTTTCTTATTTCAATTTTTATTTATTAAATTAATTAAGTTCTATAAAATAATGAATTAAAAATGGTTGTATTATTACTATCAAAACAGTTTCAACATTGAAATAAACATGTTAATCAATCAGTGACAACAACTCTGATGCATAAAATGGCAAGGACCATACTAGTCTCCTACATGAAATGGTGAGGACCATACAGGACTGCTACATGAAATGGCGAGGACCATACTAGTCTCCTACATGAAATGGTGAGGACCATACTAGTCTTATACATGAAATGGCGAGGACCATACTAGTCTATTACATGAAATGGTGAGGACCGTACTAGTCTATACTACATGAAATGGTGAGGACCATACAGGACTGCTACATGAAATGGCGAGGACCATACTAGTCTACTACATGAAATGGTGAGGACCATACTAGTCTACTATATGAAATGGTGAGGACCATACAGGTCAGCCAGGACTGCTACATGAAATGGCGAGGACCATACTAGTCTACTACATGAAATGGCGATGACCATACTAGTCTACTACATGAAATGGCGAGGACCATACTAGTCTACTACATGAAATGGCGAGGACCATACTAGTCTCCTACATGAAATGGCGAGGACCATACTAATCTACTACATTAAATGGTGAGGACCATACTAGTCTACTACATGAAATGGTGAGGACCATACTAGTCTCCTACATGAAATGGTGAGGACCATACTAGTCTCCTACATGAAATGGTGAGGACCATACTAGTCTACTACATGAAATGGTGAGGACTATACAAGACTCCTACATGATATGGCGAGGACCATACAGGACTGCTGCATGAAATGGCGAGGACGACAAAGTCTACTACAAAAAATGGTGAGGACCATACTAGTGTACTATATAAATTTGCGAGGACCATTCTAGTCTACTACATGAAATGGCGAGGAACATACAGGACTGCTACATGAAATGGCAAGGACCATAAAGTCTTCTACAAAAAATGGACCATACTAGTGTACTATATAAATTGGCGAGGACTATACTAGTCTACTACATGAAATGGCGATGACCATACTAGTACTATTACTAGTCTATTTAATGATATGGCAAGGACTATACTAGTCCACTACATAAAATGGCGAGGACTATACAGGACTAAAAAAATTGATTTTCTGTCTGACTTGTAACAGCGATCTTCCTGTCTTTACACCACCTGCTTGAGTGACGGATGTGTATTTGTTGTGTGTGTGAGGGTGTATGAGACAGGTGAGCGTGTATGTTAGTACAGATCGCCGAGCTTTGAGCCTTGGGATAAGGCGCGTACATAGCATCCAGTATTATTATTATTATTATTATTATTATTATTACTATACAGGACTGCAACATGAGATACCACAAACAATAATCCTAGTCCCTCTTTATTTGTAGCTAGCAAGTAGACTTCCAGCAGGTAAGTTTCTGTAAGATGTCCAGTTGTTCAGAATCAATGAAAAATGTGACAACCAACACTTTTTTAAAAAAGACATTTTAAGTCATTTTAATAAAAAAAAATATTGTTATATTTATTTGTTTCATAATAAATACATGTAGTTTTTACAACTGACGTTAAAAAAAATTATGTTATTGAAGAATGTGCTCATAATAATTTAAAGCAGAACATTTTTTTCTATCTGAACATTTAGTGACAACCAACACTAAACAGTTTTGTCACATAAGCTGTGATATTTTTGATTTTACATCTTTGTCTCTAACTCAAACAAAAAGAAACAGAAAAGAAAAAAGTGGTACAGTTATAAACAGATAGAAAATTTAAATCATGCCTGAGTATATAAATTCCTATACTATCCTCCTATCCTGTCCCATAACCTGGAGGTCGTAGTTCAGATGATCATTTAACCAGCATACTCCATCTTTCTCTGTCCTCAGCAGCCCTCATGGCTTCGCTCAGTGTCAAACCAGTCCATTCTCGAATGTTGTCCTCCCACCTCTTTTTCGGTCTCCCTCTTCTTCTACCTTCTTGCACTGTGCCTTGCAGAATGGTCTTTGAAAGGCCTGATGATCTGGTGACGTGGCCATACCATCGGAGTTTCCGTTTCTTCACCACTGTGAGCAGGTCATCGTGTTGTCCAATGGCCTGTGTGATGGTCTGTCGGACTTCGTCATTGGTGATGTGTTGGGTATAGGAAATGCCCAGAAGTCTTCTGTAGCACCTCATCTCCATGCTTTGTATTCTTCGTTGAAGATCTGCTGTGAGGGTCCATGCCTCGCAAGCATATAGGAAGATGGAGATGACAAGGGAGCGCAGCAGTCTTACTTTGGAATGTAGACTGATGGTCCTGTCTTTCCAAAATTAATGAGCTTCAACCTTGTCAGGGCAGCAGTTGTTTGTGCGATCCTGGAGAGGACTTCCTGTCGGGACCCATTGTCTGACACAATGGCTCCCAAATATTTGAAGCTATGCACTGTGTTGAGGGATTGGCCTTGGACTTAGATCAAGGAAAAAGGCATAAGATCAGAGATGGCTGACATTGCTGACAGGCTTGTTAAACTCAGTTAAATTACATGTATGGCTGTCTAGAACGGGATGTATTTTTAATAATGACAAAATTAAATCATGATTACCCTTGAACTAAACCTACCGACCCCCTAGTAATTTAGTTAGCTTGCAGTTGTATCTAATGGGGTTAAAACCCAAAAGCTCATGTTTCTTCAAATTTCAAAAAAAAACAACAACGTATGACCTTTATTATTTCATGCTTTTTTTCCCCATTAACACACTTAGGTAAGGAGATATGTAACGCCTATAAAACTTTCTCTAGTCTTGGTTGCTGTTTTTAATTTTGCTTATTTTAGTTCATATGTTTTGTGATAAAATTCAGATGTCCAGCAATGTACCATGACAACCAACACCAAAACTGATATTTGGGTAATTATTCCTGTACTAATTGATTTCTAATATATTTTACTGGTCAGAATATATCACCAGCTTGAAGGAGTAAATGAATAAAAGTAAACTGCTTATTACTAATATTATAATGTTCTGTAATGATGTTTTTATCTTGGATGAGATGTATGTCCTTCCAGTTCTTGTGACAACCATCACCAAATAGTATGTTTTTTATTTATGCAATAATTTTAGAATGTTTCTTTTTGTTGAGATTGGATCACCTAAATGGCTGTATACAAAATAATTAGATTGAACCTGCTCATTACCTTTAGTTTTGATACAGAATAAATGGAGTGGTGAGAATTAGTGTTGGTTGTCACAGTGGACATACCTACATTTTATTAAAATTGTCAATACCCTTCACACAAAAATTCGTTTGAATCTAGATGTAACGAAGCAGCGTTCATTAAAATTCTATTTCATAATAATAAATAAACTGGAATGATAAAATAAAAGAAGACTTTTGTTTTTGATTGAATACTTTCATTCACACTCATTTATTCCTCACAAAGACGACGTTGAACTAGAATTAATCACATTATAAATTGTCAGGATGATAAATAATTTTTTTTTTAAATAGATGGCAGATGATCTTGTTTCAATGGCACAGTCGATGTTCAATGAAGATGGCAGTCCAATGGCTATGGCACGATGATGATGATCAGCTTCCCAATGTTGATAATTGATTTACCGCATTATTGTCCCCTGATTACATCCACATAAAAACCCTCCAAAGAGGGCTGGACACGACTTTTACATTAACAAACACACAGCACTACATTCACACACCCATTTTCTTCAGATCATTATAACGAATACAGGGAATGGCGAAATGTGCGTCATCATGCAATACTATAATGACGTAAATCAATTTTCACTAGAATCGAAAGTTGAACAGACTTTTATGTAAGTCAATTCCTTACACTAGAATAGTAGATTAACTAACTATAAAGGCAATTATACTATAATGGTTTACTGCAAAGTGCATTTGATAACTGAATCATAATTATTGTAATGTATGTCCAGTGTGACTCCCACATTAACAAGCATAAAACTATGCCTGTCTTTTAACTGTCATGTTTCAAACTATCTTTTTTTATAGTGATGCACTGTAACTGATGCATCAGGCAACCTATACGCATTTTGGACAGTTTTTTTTTTTCCCAATATCTTAAATGTGGCATTTATTGGAAAAATAAAAACGACCTTTTGTCACATGCTCATGTGTATCTCGCACATAAAAAGCAAAAAAAAGGGAAAGAAAAAAAAAACACTCCAGAAAAAAAATATGAAAGCGTCATACACTTCCAAACCAGATCTCTCTCTCTCTCTCTCTCTCTCTCTCTCTCTCTCTCTCTCTCTCTCTCTCTCTCTCTCTCTCACACACACACACACACACACACACAATAAAGAGAGAGAAAAAAGGTACATAGGGAAGTGACGGAAAGATAGCCTACTGACCTCCAGGAACGAGTCGGGGGAGAGCGATGTTCAGTGACCAAGTCTAACAAAGCGCTAGTTACAAGAAAGACTCAAAGAGGGGCTGAAGTGAAGAAAAAAAAAGTAAAAGAAAGGAAGAGGAGAGGTATATGTTTTGTTGAATATGTTTTGCATACTTTTAAACCTGAAAAAATAAATAATGAAAAAAAAAAGAGATGCACACAAATAAGCAAAAATTTTTATGTGGTTAAACTGCTACTTACGTTTCTCTCCAAAATGCACCAGATTGCACAGATTTTAATATACGTTTTCAAAATCCCCTAGAAGAAGGGATTTTTCCATTAATAAGGACTTGTCAAAATTCGAACCCCCCTTTCCCACACACACACAGACACACGCACAATATGAACTGATCCGCCTCTTCATCATAATAATAATGCAATAAATAACGGGGGATTTTGGAGAAAAAATCGGGGGATTTCGGTAGATTTTGGGGGATTTCGGTAGATTTCGGGGGATTTCGGAGAAAATATTCGGAGGATTTCGGTAGATTTCGGGGGGATTTCGGTAGATTTCGGAGGATTTCGGTAGATTTCTGGGGATTTCGGTAGATTTCGGGGGATTTCGGAGGATTTCGGGGGATTTCGGAGAAAATATTGACCCATAATATAATACTTAATAGATCTATTATAGTGCGCAAAACAAATATGAAACTTAAAAAAAGAGCATACTACAGGCCATAATATAGACTGCATTTCCTAAATTATTTCAACGGAACGTATGCCAATTGAAACATGTTATTTGCATGGAGTAACGTTAGAATAATATATACTTGACTAGTTGCTGGTAATAATTAATAAATCTATTTCCCAGCAACGATATATAAACTTATGAGAATAATAAAGCACGCTCATACGCAAAAGTAACTTACTGAATTGATCAGTTGGGTTCATATATTTCCCACTCTTGGTGGTGTTTATTGATCTTCTCCCCATTTTGAGAGGTTAATTGATGTCACTTCACAGTCTTTCTCAATCGGATTCTTGTAGAGACAGCCACCATGACAGTCACGTGACTTTATTATAGCTTTTAGTCTTATCGTTATTTACCACGAATATTTAGTATTTTGCAGCATAAATAAATTACTTAAATTATTATGAAAATGGTAGGTATAAGAAAGGTTAACAAATAAAAATAAAATATTGAACTTCTATTTTGACAAAATAGGATATGTCGTAAAAAAAACACCGCCGGAAACAAAGTTTTCCGGTATTATCTGTAGCAGACTTAATATTGGATAAATATCAACAAACTTGTAACTCGGGCTTAGTACTCTTACACAATTCTGTTTTACCTGAACTAGTTCTCAGAAATGGATGAAATTGTAGAACGAAAATATGACAATGACAGAAAGCTGGAAAAGGTAAGTGCATAACTAAACCAAAGTCACATGTAAATTTATAGAAAATTTGTGTTTGCCACTCCCCTTCCACTGCCAGGGTGAGGGCTCATGCTCCAACTGTCAACTCCAAACCTTAGAATTTCCACTTTTCGTGCTCTTCAGACTTCTATTCTTATTTTTAAAATTTCATTTGCAGGCATCAATTAGAAGTATTATACATATCTGCTCAAAACGCATAAAACATTAATACAAACAATGCACACAAACAAAAACAACAAAAATTAACAACAAAGGCAATATCCAGATATAGCCCCCTCATCATTGTAACAGCTCCAAAATCATTTGGCTTTTTTTTCAGTTTTTCAGTTTTTTACATTCTATTAACACAACGAATGCCATAATATACATGAACACCCACATTGCAGACAATATAAATACCTTCTTTCCGTCGGAAATATGTAACTAATAATATCGAGGGGAGTATATCTGGATATTGTCGACAGTTAATGACACACACACACGCAAACGCAAACACACATGGATGTTTCATTCTTCTTCTTCTTCTACTTCTTCTTCTTCTTCCAGTAGACACTCAGGAACAGATTGATCATTGTTATTGTTACATTTGAATTGCTTTGTTTCTTGATATGGATACATTTTATGTGTTTGATACACATCACAAAACAAATAGTGAGGACAATGCAGTTGAGTAAATTTATGTCCTCGGTTCCTATGTTTTCTATGTATCATCTGCTAATTATTGCTTGTACTGTTTACTATCTAGTATTCATATTTTTAATTTGAATCTTTAGGAGGCTCATAACTTGGCAGTACTGAAAGACTGCAGGAGCAGAAGCAAAATCAACACACAGAACATGCTGGGAATCCTCACAAGCACTCAGAATCGGCTTAAAAACCTTGAAAGCAACATTGTGCCTGTCTACAATGAAACAGAAAATTTGCGTCGACGACAAGAAAGTATCCTTTTTTATGGTTGTTAACACGTTTGATGATATGATATGATATGATATGATATGATATGATAATATTTTAATTAGGTACAGTGACATGTAAAGCTGAATCAAGATTTTAGAAGAAAAAAAAAAGACATCTTTATAATGAATTTATAAAAACTAGTTTTTTTTCCATTGTTTATTTTATTTGATGTTATTTTATGTTCACAGTGATATTTGACAAAAGATAATATGAAAAAGAGGGGATCTGAAGTAAGAGAAAATAGAAAGGTGTGGAGCAAGAAACCTTAACATTAAAAAGATATTGAGAAGACGATGCACTCTCTGGACACTGTGCTCAGCTACTACCACGCAGCTAAAGATATGGAAGCTGTTGTGAAAGAAGGGTATTCTTTGATTGATTGCTTTTTGGAAAGCTAAATCATTACCATAGTCAATGCTTTTATTTACTAGACTGCAAACCTTGATGATAGTATGTTATCTACATGCTTATCTCTATCGTAGTTATATTTACAATATGACATCTTCATCATCGTCGTCTTCTTTACCATCATTCTTTGTTATCATTGTCATCATCACATTGTCAGCACTACTATTATGGTCATTATCGTTGTTGTTATTTTCATAATAACTTGTTATCATTATTAAAAAAAAAAATTGTTATTTCTATTCTTATTTTTGTTTTGTTTTGGATGGCTGGAAATAACTTTTCCAGTGTGATTTTTGGATGAATATATTTCTTATGTCATGTCTTATTTTAAGATTGTTTACTTTAACTTTAATCGTCTTTATTGCTGACATGTCATATTTTAAACACACTTTTGTGAACTATTTAAAGTGAGTCCGAGGTCATATTTTCATTTACAATTACATTGATTACTTAATATAATCTTAGAAGAGTTTATTGCTCCACATTATTGAGGCGAAAGCTCTCTACTATTTTGTAGTAAGCGTGTGAGCTGCTTAAAACTTACCACTGTTTCTGTCATCCTCATTCTTTCTCATTCTAATCTGTTCTATCTCTCTACTATCTTCTTTGCTACTAGTCACCTTCCTTTTTTGTTGAAAACCCTCCCAAAACTCCTTATTTGGTATGGGGTCTGTTGGGTCAGTTTGGGGATATTGGATGCTTCCTGCCATATGGTCACTAGGGCTTTCTATGGTATTATTATTTAGCAATTTATACATTTTATCTGTTATTTGTTAATATTTTATAATTATGTTAATATTCTTTTTTGTTTTTTGTAAACGGGGGTTTGATAAATTAGAGTACAGCCTCAGCGTCCCCTGCACTGGATGCCTTGATTCAATTGTAAAGTGACTAGCTAGTGGAGTGCCTTACCATTAGAGTTATTTTAGCAGATCTTTTATATGGATTGAGGGTGAGTTCTCTTTCAACCAAGATGTGGTCCTGATTCAGCTCTTTGCAGTCTGCTGGACCCTATAAACAACAAACTAATTAACTTGCAAATGACTCCTTGATATAGTCATTAGGCATCACTCAGTACTCCAGTTACACATACTCTTGTTATTTCACTTCAGTGAACTTGGAGCATGTTCATGACTCACTGCTGCGTTAATCTTTTCAATGCCTGTGCCATCTATTTTAATGTAGTTAAGCCATTTACTGCTGCTAGAGCAGGCGACCTTTTGAACAATTGAGCACGGCATTTACATTCTATTTTCACAAATATTAATAAGTTTTCACACAGTTTTGATCTTGACCTCCTACATTTCTTTAAAGTATTTTGAAAGATAGATGTAATGCTTTTATACTCCAGTCTGTTTTGCAGTCCTGAGGCATGTGACCTGGACACTTACTTGTCCTACATGGAGAAAGTTCTTAAAGCCCAGCTTTACTTCAAGACATACAATATGGGCAGCAAAGAACTTGATGATATTGTGAGTAAATTAAATTGTACAGTCTATTTTGTTTCTCATAACATGTATTTTTCTTGTATGAGTTAAAAAACAACAACAGATGCAGTAGAAAACTTGACCTGGGGAGTCTTGTTCCCTTGCCTCTTCTATGATGCTTCAAAGGTGCTTGAAGATTTATTTTCCAGTTTAAATTGTATTTATATATGCCACTTGTTTGATAATTCAGTAATACTTATGTATTTTTTATATGCTAAGTAAGGTGTAAATGTGTTAAATTTTCCTTTCAACTTTTATTTTCACAGACACACATCTTTGTGGATGGACTTCAAGCCTTGCAGCATGAGTTCAAATCTCTGTTGACCAGACATGGGCATCCTGTTCCTCCTGTTGTTATTATCGAACTACTGAGCCAAGAAGATGGTAATTAAGGTTTTGTCAACGAAGTAAAAAATTAAAATAAGAATAATTAATAATTCCGTTAGCAATTAACTTGAATGATATGGATCAGAGACCAGAGGTAATTTTAGTTAATAGTCATTAGTTTATTCCCAAGGAATGTTACAATGCTTCAGCTAATTTACATTGAAGGAAAACAGTAGATTGTAGAATAAAACTTTCCTGTAAGTGTTTGCACAAATTATATAAATTGTACTCACTGTCACAACAAGGAAAATTACCAAAACCTGAGAGTCTGATAATAATGATTAGAAAAAAAGAAAAGATACCTTATTGGATTTAATAATTATGCCATTTCCTCGTGAGCATTTCCATAGCATGGATGTTTATTTCCCTTGTAAATTATATTTATATTATTATTATTTCTGTTTTAATGTAATTTTAGATTTGCCTCCCATTGGGTCAGATGCTGGTCTTGCTATAGAGCATTTGCCAGAGAAAGTGGTAGCTGATCTGCTGAAGATTTCTCAGTGGCTTGTGGACCAAGGACAGACTCACCAACATCTCCAGTCTTATGGAAATGCCAGAGCGGCCATGCTCAGCAAAACGTTGCAAGGGTAATACGGAGGAAACAATATGTGACACTTGTCTGTGTAGAATGTTTTGTGTACCTCTTGCCTGCAAGATGCAATAAATTGTCATTACCTCAAATTGAAACACTAGTTCTCATTTGCAAAGATCATGCTCTGTATCAGCATGTGCATCCGCATTGTGATTTAACTGAAGGCGGCTACTGAACATATGTTTATTTATGTTATGTTTGGTTTTGCATTAGGTCATTGCAATATTTATCTTGATATGTACGCCATTGTTGGTCTGAGTCAATATTTAAATTGAATGTGTATATATTTCGCTTGAGTAAAAAAGGTAAATTTATATAAATACATTGCTAGTTTGATTCCCAAATTCCCATCCACACCAGTTAGTAGTATTTTGAAGAATGCAAAACTTTTATCCTGTTGATGTGAGGAGGCGTTGAGTATTTTTTTTTCCTCTTCTTATTTCTTCATGTCTGGTAGGTTGAAGGATCATCTGAGAAGCTCCAGTGGCACGTCATCACAGTTATCGTTCATCAGTCAAAATTCACCTGGTGTGGTATGACATCCTTTCTGTCAATGTCTCTTTATCTGCTAGATATATTCTGCAGTCATAAATTTAAATTTATGTCAGTTTTGTGATGATTGAATTTTTTTTTAAAGAGCTTAGTCATAAAAATTGTTAATAAAATTGTTATTACATTTGTTTTTCTTGATTGTGAACTATTTGTTATTAGTCATTCATTGTCGTAATTATCAGCATCATTCATTGTCACCAGTCATCTGCATCATCATTGTATTCATTGTTGTCATCTTCATCATAATCATCATCATCATTAACATATTCATGATCATCTTCATCATCATTGTTGTTGTCATTCTTTTTTTCATCATTGCATCGAGATCTCCAACATCATAGTCGTTGTCCTTACCATCAACATCATTGTTGTTGTATCACATCATCAGCATCTTCGTTGTGGTTCATCTTTGTTGTTATCTTTCACTGGTCATATAACAGTGGTTATTATTTTTATTTTTATTGTAATTGTTTGTGTCTTGCATAGCTAGAAAGTTAGTTTCAGATGTGATTTTTGGACAAATAATTTTTTAATGTCTTCTTCTAAAACTAAACACAGATGATTGTTACCAATCATGCATAATTATGTAAAGCCTAAGTCTGACGACGAACGTTTTGACTGCAATCATAATGACAGTACATGTTTACGAGTCATGATGTGACGCTGCGAGTCGTCAGTAGTCACACTAAAACGTTTGATTTTGGTAAACCTGCGCACAGTCACTGAGCATAAACAAAAGCACAAGAGTTGTTACCCTTGCTGCGCCCAAAGTCAAAAGGTGTGAAAAGCAGCGATGAAGAATTTTTACATTAACACTAGCAATTTATTTGCTAAGTTCAGCAAAAAAGACAATATCCCATAAACATTCATGTGACTGTATCATCTATATTACTTCACAGATATTTTTCACACTCAACGTTCCTAGCGGGCTAGTCGTGGCCTTGTCATTTTTCCGCAAGATCACGGGATCAAAGTAGCGCGTTTCATTAGTTCCCATGCTAAATGACTTGCAATCAATTCGTCGGAATGATAGCATGTTCGAAACATGGAAAATCATCGCAAATCACGCTGCGAACTGATTTGACTGAGATGACTGGGTGATAGTCTCATGAAATCAGTGACTCAAGCTTGTCATGATTTTCCTTATGATTGCAATCAAAACGTTCGTTGTCAGACCTAGGCTTAAGAGTGATTATGAATCAAAAAGTTCCTTGAAGTGATGAAAGCTTTGTTTTCTCCTCTTCTTCTCTGTCTCTCCTCCCACCTCTTCATCAACTATTGTTCATGTTTTACTTTTATTTCATTCGTCGTTTTCAGGGAGGAAAATTTAGAGGATCAAAGGATGCCCCAGGAAGAAAGAGCATGATGCGTCTTGTGTAAGTGTCTGTCTTGTATGATTTCTTTCATTCTTGTTTACCCTTTGCACGAAGAACCCAGCAAATGTTTTGGGAGATTGGATAACCTGGTGTTACTAACTATGGTGTGATGTTTTTGCAGAAATAACTTCACAAAGAAAGCGTCCAGTGCACTAAACAAGTCAGGCTTTGAACCGGGTAAGCTTAAAAAAAAATTTGATTTGATTTTTTTTTTGACATCTTATTCACGTTATTGTACTTTTTTTATTGGACAGGGTTCGTACGGTCTTTGAAGGTCTTGGAAAGTTTGGGAATAATAAAATACATTTTCCAGGCCCTGGAAAGTCTTTGAAAACTAAGTTTGTGTCTAAAGTTTGGGAAAAGTTTGGGAAATTTGCAAAAGAACACAAAAATAAATAAGAGTGTTGATTTAAAATGTACGTAGTTTAGATTTTTATTTAATTTTTTTTTCACCGTAATAAACGCAAGCGATTATGACGCGATCGTCGGAGTACAATCGTACTTTCGTTTTAGTAAAGTTGAAATCGATAGTTGCTTCCACTTGCTCAACATCCGGGAACCGCGTATTTCTTCTTCCTGCGAGTTTGATGTTGACAAAATGCCGGGCGTTTGTTCCTTCAACGAGCTATTAACCATAAAACCGCAAAACCTGAATACAAATGTTGTCTGCAGAAATTGAACATCTCAAATCCAAGAAGAATCGCACTGTTGCGGATGCTGAAGCTCTGGAGAGGTCGGCCGATCTGAAAGCAGAAGAGGCTGAGAAAAAAGCTAAGCTCACACTCATTGCAGAGTCCAATGCTTTCAGGAAGCGTTCACAGGAAAAGCGCAAGCAGGCCCAAGAACTGGATATATACTTATCCAAGAAAAGATCAGTGGACTCAAAAACCAGTAGAACGCTCTTCTGATCACCATCTCACAATCTTCAAAATTCATACAACAACAAAGGATAAATAATATTTGCAAATAAACTCAGCACTGTACTTGTCTTATGATTAAACAATTTAAAGTGTTCTTTACACTCGAATTCAAAACAAAGTAATCAACAAACAGAAATTTTCGTTGAATTGAGAAGAATTGACACTGAACTGTAATATAATAAAGCTTGCAGAACTTCTTTGGTAAATTTGTGTAGTTATACCATGTGGTCCATGCTCTTGAGGGAAAACTAAACTGTTTTGTCATTGTATATCAAATATTAAATAGGTAAATTTGTATCTGACAGGTCTTTGAATTTCTGAAAATATGGTCGGGAAAAGTTTGGGAAAAGTTTGGGAATTTGGAAGTGCTTTTTGGGTAAGAACCCTGTTGGAAAATTCTTGGCTGTCTCCCCATGGGAAGGCATTGTTGCAGCCTGTGGAGCATCAAAACCACACCTATCTAATATTAGAGACATTGCCCTTGTTGAAAGTAAATAATAAAACATAAAGCCCAGAGACAGGATTGATCCCACTCTGTCAGACGCCATTGATTTCTAGACTGTGGAGAAGGCAAGTTAGTCCTGCCTTAGACCACATTCATACATTTGCTTATATTCAGCAATAACTCTCTTTTCTGCCAAATACTACTTAACGAAGTAGTTGCCAGTGCTGAATAGTTTTTGTAGATTTTGTGTGTGTGTATATCTTAAAAATGCAATATCTCTTGCAGGTAGACAGTTGATATTTTATTGGTTAAAATTTTTAAAAAGTCTGTCTCCAGTGTCTGCTTGTTTTTCCTTCCTAAAATAATTGCTCATTTTTTTATCAGGACACAAACGAACTGGTTCCGCGGCCAATGATAGCATGAAAGAAGAGGTTTTGGATGTGGAAACCGACCTCTATATCAATGAACTCAGTGCCCTTCTCAGAATGATGCAGGTAAGATAAGAAACAAAGTGTGTGTACCTGTGGGCATGATTGCCTGTTTGTGTATGGGAGGGAGAGAGGAGGGGGGGTGGGGTGGGATAGGGCCAGTGATTGTGTGTTTGTGTTAGAACTTCATGTACCAATTGTGGTTTAAGAATCCTATCCTATCCTATCCTGTCCCGTAACCCGAAGGTCGTAGGGGCACCACAGATGATCGTTTAACCAGCATACTCCATCTTTCTCTGTCCTCAGCAGCCCTGATGGCTTCGCTCAGTGTCAAACCAGTCCATTCTCGAATGTTGTCCTCCCACCTCTTTTTCGGTCTCCCTCTTCTTCTACCTCCTTGCACTGTGCCTTGCAGAATAGTCTTTGCAAGGCCTGATGATCTGGTGACGTGGCCATACCACCGAAGTTTCCGTTTCTTCACCACTGTTAGCAGGTCATCGTGTTGTCCAATGGCTTGTGTGATGGTCTGTCGGACTTCGTCGTTGGTGATGTGTTGGGTATAGGAAATGCCCAGAAGTCTTCTGTAGCACCTCATCTCCATGCTTTGTATTCTTCGTTGGAGATCTGCTGTGAGGGTCCATGCTTCGCAAGCATATAGGAAGATGGAGATGACAAGGGAGCGCAGCAGTCTTACTTTGGAATGTAGACTGATGGTCCTGTCTTTCCAAATGGGCTTCAACCTTGTCAGGGCAGCAGTTGTTTGTGCGATCCTGGAGAGGACTTCCTGTCGGGACCCATTGTCTGATACAATGGCTCCTAAATATTTGAAGCTATGCACTGTGTCGAGGGATTGGCCTTGGACTTTGATGTCCGTATTGATGCCATTGGTGTTGTTGGTCATCATTTTGGTCTTCTCTGCACTTATTTCCATTCCATAGGCTTTGGAGGTGGTGTCAAGCCTCTGTACCAGCTGTTCAAGTTCTTGTTCCTCTCCAGCCAATCCATCAATGTCATCTGCAAAACGAAGATTGGAGATTGCTCTACCCCCTATGCTGACTGTGCCTTCATGGTCTGCAAGAGCATCCGACATGATGCGCTCTAGGAAGATGTTGAAGAGTGTTGGAGAGAGTAGGCATCCTTGACGCACGCCGATTGTTGTTCTGAACCAATTCCCGATGGCTCTGTTGTGGAGGACTGCACTGGTAGCCTTGTCATACAGGCTTTTGATGACTTCAATAATTTTAGGGCTGATGTTGTACACTTTCATTGTTGCCCATAGAGCTGCATGCCAGACTCGGTCAAACGCCTTCTTGAAGTCTATGAACACATGATATAGATGTTGTTGGTGCTGTAGGTATTTCTCACAGATTATTCTGAGGTTGAAAATCTGCTCAGTGGTACTTCGCCCTGCCCTGAATCCTGCTTGTTCTTCAGCTATGATTTGTTCAGCTTGGGGTTTCAACCTGTTGAGTATTATTTTCAGGAGGACCTTGCTGGGATGGCTGATGAGGCTGATGGTCCGGTAATTTTCACACTCCTGAAGGTTACCTTTTTTGGGAAGAGTGATGACAAGCGACTGGGTCCATGGTATAGGCCACTCCCCACTCTGCCAGATCTTGTTACAGATAATGGTGAGGGCATCAATCATCGCTTCTCCTCCTGCTTGTAGCAGTTCCGCGGGTATGTTGTCCACTCCCGCTGACTTCCCTTTCTTTAGCGCTTGCACTGCTGCCTCAACTTCTTCCCGGAGAATTGGGAGGATTTCTTCTTCTTCTCTGTTCTCGGGACATGCTAGAACTGATGGGTCTCCATTTGGTGTATGGCTGTAAAGGTCAGAGCAGTACTCTGTCCATCTGTCCAAGACTTCTTGTTCTTCTGTAAGGCATATGCCAGACTTGCTTTGGATAGTGGAGACTTTGGGCTGTTTGACACTTGTCAGCCGCTTCACAGTCTGGTAGGCCTTCTTGCTGTTGTTCTTGTTCAGACTGTTCTCTATTTCCTGGCATTGATCTTCTATCCAGTTCTCCTTTGCTGTGAGCATGCCTTTTCGGATGTCATTGTTGATTTTTCGGTAGACATCAGCTCCCTGTGAGGTGTTCTTTTTCTTTTTCATCTCTCTTCGTTTATCACACAGATCCAAAAGTTCAGGTGTGATCCACAGCTTCTTCTTTGGTCGGTGCTTGCCAAGGATCTCAGTGGCAGCATCTGTCACAGCTGAGTTGAAGGTGGTGGTCATGGTGTTGACATCTACTTCACCAGCCCCCAAAATGAGCAGTGGTGCAAATTTCCCTCCAATTGTGGCCTGAAATAGTTCTGCCACCTCCGGGTCTTGCAGTTTGTCCAGGTCGAACTTCAGTCTAGTGCACTTTGCTGTATTTACTCTTTTCAAGTGGAGCCGGAAAGACATCATCACGAGATCGTGGTCACTTCCGATGTCTGCTCCTGGAAAAGTACGTGTCCTGCCAATGTTGATGCTTGATCTGAAGCGTTTCTTGACCATGATGTAGTCTATTTGGTTGTGATGCTCCCCGCCAGGACTGTGCCATGTCCATCGTCTGGAGTTTTTGTGGAGACCAAGCGTGTTTGCCAGTACCAGATTGTTGTATCTGGCAAACTCCAAGAGTCTCAGACCCCTGTCATTTGTCTCGTTGTTGCAGTGGGGTCCGCATGTGTCTCCCCAGTTGTGGTGCGCATCTTGGCCAACCTTGGCATTCCAGTCGCCTTGCACTATGACTATGTCCTTCTTCGGCACTTGGTCAAGGACCGCCTGTAGATTTTCATAAAAATCCTCCACTTTGCTGTCGTCATAGTCTGATGTTGGGGCGTAGGCCTGGATGATGGTGATGTTGAAAGGGGCTGCTCTCAGGCGGATAGTAATGAGTCTACTGGAGACTGGGCGGCAACCCATGACAGTGGCTAGAATGTTCTTGTGGACCAAGAATCCAACGCCGTGTTCGTGCCTGTCATCCCTACCGCTGAAATAGAGCTTGTGGCCTTTGTCGGTCGTTGTTTCACCTAGGCCTTTCCAGCGCAGTTCGCTGATACCTAGAACATTCCATCGATAGTGGTCCAACTCGTGGGCCAGTTCTTCTAATTTTCCTTCCGCAGTTAGGGTCCTGACATTCCAGGTTCCTATGACGATGTTGTTTCTCGTGCGGATCTTGCTAAATAAGAATGTCCAGTTTAATTTACACTTGTAGTAGAAAATGTTTGCTTAGTATTTACATGTGTTGTAGAATTTTGGCCAAGTATTTAAAGTTGTTTTGGAATGTTTGCTAAATATTTACATTTATAATGGAATCTTTGCTAAATATTTACATTGGTCATAGAATCTTTGCTAATTATTTATATTTGTCATAAAAAATTACATGGGATTGTTTTATTATCTTTTATTTTAGTCCTTGTTTGTAGCTGAATTATCTAATTATCTTGTTAGTTGAGATGAACAAATTATTTGTGCATATCGTAGCACTTGTTTGGTTTGAATTTTTTTTTTTTTACAGAGTGAAATGCATCTTATGAAGGGAATAGTCCCCCAAAAGCATGAACGCCGTGTGTTTGACAACATCATTGGTCCAGCGCTTGACATGATAGTTCAAGAAGGAGAGGTACGGTTTTATTCATGTTAATTCAGCTTCCAAATTTTCTTTTGTCAATTCTTCACCAATCTTACTGTTGTTCATTGAAATATCTTGCAATTTAAAATGTTGTTTGAATTGATTGCATTAAAATCTGTTTGCTGTTGTCATAATGTCAGCATTGTTGCAGATGATAGCTGGAGCAGCGAGAAAGAACATGCAACGACATGAGTTTTCAGCTGTTCTGTCCATCTTCCCTATTGTACGGCACCTCCGTTCCATCAAACCAGAATTTGATCTGATTTTAGAGGTCAGCCAATAAATATATTTCTGTAACGAAAGCTATTATTGTTAGAAGATTTAAATTCTACTTCTTTCTTTCACTCTTTTAGATCTAGTCACTTACAAAAATATGTCCACCTCTGCATGCTAAAAATGCTCACCTAAGCATTGTTCTCTGTAGAGGGAACAAAAAGGAAATTTTATAGCATTATATAGTTTTTCTTTTTCTCTTCAGGGATGTCAAGCACCGACAAGAGCAAAACTCGCTTCACTGCTGTCAACATTGGACAGTACAGTATGTTTATTTTAGATATTATTTTTATGTTTATTTTAAATGGAAGTCTTTCTCTTGTGTATTTTATACAAAGGCAGAAAATAGAAGATAAAACAATCCAAGGAGTCTGCAGACAAATACCAAGCTTTGGAGTTTATTAAAATCTCTTTCTCGTGGTAAAATAGGCTCCAATGCCACACACACACAAATAAAAAGGTTAAGATGTGTATTTTATTTGAACTCCTATTATATATATACCTATACTGTCCCATAACCCGAAGGTCGTAGGGGCACCACAGATGATCGTTTAACCAGCATACTCCATCTTTCTCTGTCCTCAGCAGCCCTCATGGCTTCGCTCAGTGTCAAACCAGTCCATTCTCGAATGTTGTCCTCCCACCTCTTTTTCGGTCTCCCCCTTCTTCTACCTCCTTGCACTGTGCCTTGCAGAATGGTCTTTGCAAGGCCTGATGATCTGGTGACGTGGCCATACCATCGGAGTTTCCGTTTCTTCACCACTGTGAGCAGGTCATCGTGTTGTCCAATGGCTTGTGTGATGGTCTGTCGGACTTCGTCGTTGGTGATGTGTTGGGTATAGGAAATGCACAGAAGTCTTCTGTAGCACCTCATCTCCATGCTTTGTATTCTTCGTTGGAGATCTGCTGTGAGGGTCCATGCTTCGCAAGCATATAGGAAGATGGAGATGACCAGAGAGCGCAGCAGTCTTACTTTGGAATGTAGACTGATGGTTCTGTCTTTCCAAATGGGCTTCAACCTTGTCAGGGCAGCAGTTGTTTGTGCGATCCTGGAGAGGACTTCCTGTCGAGACCCATTGTCTGACACAATGGTTCCTAAATATTTGAAGCTGTGCACTGTGTTGAGGGATTGGCCTTGTACTTTGATGTCCGTGTTGATGCCATTGGTGTTGTTGGTCATCATTTTGGTCTTCTCTGCACTTATTTCCATTCCATAAGCTCTGGAGGTGGTGTCAAGCCTCTGTACAAGCTGTTCAAGTTCTTGTTCCTCTCCAGCCAAACCATCAATATCATCCGCAAAACGAAGATTGGAGATTGCTCTGCCCCCTATGCTGACTGTGCCTTCATGATCTGCAAGAGCATCTGACATGATGCGCTCTAGGAAGATGTTGAAGAGTGTTGGAGAGAGTAGGCATCCTTGACGCACACCGATTGTTGTTCTGAACCAGTTCCCGATGACGCTGTTATGGAGGACTGCACTGGTAGCCTTGTCATACAGGCTTTTGATGACTTCTATAATTTTAGGGCTGATGTTGTACACTTTCATGGTTGCCCATAGAGCTGCATGCCAGACTCGGTCAAATGCCTTCTTGAAGTCTATGAACACATGATATAGATGTTGTTGGTGCTGTAGGTATTTCTCACAGATTATTCTGAGGTTGAAAATCTGTTCAGTGGTACTTCGCCCTGCCATGAATCCTGCTTGTTCTTCAGCTATGATTTGTTCAGCTTGTGGTTTCAACCTGTTGAGTATTATTTTCAGGAGGACCTTGCTGGGATGGCTGATGAGGCTGATGGTGCGGTAATTTTCACACTCCTGAAGGTTACCTTTTTTGGGAAGAGTGATGACAAGCGACTGGGTCCATGGTGTAGGCCATTCCCCACTCTGCCAGATCTTGTTACAGATAATGGTGAGAGCATCAGTCATCGCTTCTCCTCCTGCTTGTAGCAGTTCCGCTGGTATGTTGTCCACTCCCGCTGACTTCCCTTTCTTCAGCGATTGCACTGCTGCCTCAACTTCTTCCCGGAGAATTGGGAGGATTTCTTCTTCTTCTCTGCTCTCGGGACATGCTAGAACTGATGGGTCTCCATTTGGTGTATGGTTGTAAAGGTCAGAGCAGTACTCTGTCCATCTGTCCAAGACTTCTTGTTCTTCTGTAAGGCAAATGCCAGACTTGCTTTGGATAGTGGAGACTTTGGGCTGTTTAACACTTGTCAGCCGCTTCACAGTCTGGTAGGCCTTCTTGCTGTTGTTCTTGTTCAGATTGTTCTCTATTTCCTGGCATTGATCTTCTATCCAGTTCTCCTTTGCTGTGCGCATGCCTTTTCGGATGTCACTGTTGATTTTTCGGTAGACATCAGCTCCCTGTGAGATGTCACACTTTGATGTTGTAAACATTCATATAATTTCAGATCTATTTGCTGCATGTTTATATGCAAACCAAGATTCATTTTCAAACCCCTCAATAATGATATTGCCTTTATTGGATATAGGCAGTCTGTCTAAAATTTCAAAATGAAATTTGTTTTCCTTTCCATCTTGTAATAGTGACTTGCCTTTATGCCACATGTTTTAGGGATGAATGTGTGTTTTTTGTGTATGTAGGAGTGTCTGTAACATGTGAGCATGTATGTTGGTTACAGATCACTATGTTTTGAGTCTAATTTAGAAATAAGGTTTATATAGCTTCCATTATTATTATTATTATTATTATTATTATTATTATTATTATTATTATTATTATTATTATTATTATTATTATTATTATTATTATTAATGAATAGCAGCTTCTTTCCAAGTGCAATAAGAGTGCTAAATGTAAATGGAATGACTGGAGTTGAGTGCTAAGTGTAAATGGAATGACTGAAGTTGCACAGTCATCGGACCAAACTATTTTACATCTTTTATAGTGCATGCATACCGGCTGTAATAGAACTATGTGACAGCTGTCAACGACAGTAATCAGTACTTTGGATTATTTATTTGTAATAACTTTAATTTTGCTGTTTACTGTTAACGTATTTAATTTATGTAAACATTTTTAGTTTTAATGTTACAATGTGATGCGTGTTGAGAATAGATGTGCTAATACTGCTTGCTGACCAAGGCAAATTCCTAGTGTACAAATTGTATTGATTTGACATATGGCTAATAAATCTTATCTTATCTTACCTTATTATTATTATTATTATTATTATTATTATTATTATTATTATTATTATTATTATTATTATTATTATTATTATTATTATTGTTGTTGTTGTTGTTGTTGTCGTTGTTGTTGTTATTATTGCTATTATTATTATTTTCATTTTAAAATTTGAGACTTGTGTGTGATTATAATAGTTTTTGGACTTGTAATGAGTACTGTTACCAACGAGGTTGTACTGAAGGTTGAATAATTTGTGACGAATGTTTTGGTTGTCGTGTTTGTTCTTTTAGGGTGCGAAAGCTTTAGAAGAATACACAGTCAGTGTCAGGGTAAGTAACATTTTCCACAATTTGAATAAACAACATCAATATAATATTAGTATCAAATTAATAGTTCTATATTTAATTTAGAACTACTATAATTTTCTTTTAATTTGATTGCTGTTACAGAGTATTCATTAAATCTTGTATCATATCTCAAGAGAACAGGCTTTTTATTTTTATTTTTTAAAGATATAGGTCATTTGTGATTTTATTATTTAAAGTGGCTGATCGATGAGTAAGATGATTATTAATGGTTGTAGGATGGGTGTTCAAGTATAATGTTTCTAATTACTGATGTGTTTTTGTTTGATTTCAGGGTGATCCAGACAAAGCTTCTAACATGCCTCGAGATGGCACAGTCCATGAACTGACCAATCATGTAAATTACACGCTATGTTAGATTGATAACTGTGCATTTTGCCATTGTGGCATAATATATTAAATTAAGCATTCTTATTTTATGTGTATTCATTATTTATTTGTTTTCAAATTTGGTACATTTTATGTTTTTGTAATAACTTAAATCTGTATTATTATCCATTACCAAACGATTATCTTTAAAACACTCTTTTATTGATGTATGTCATTTGTGTGTATTTATTTTGCAGACAATAATCTTTTTGACTCAGCTGCAAGACTACGCTGAAACTGTGGGTGCTATGTTGCTTATGCATGGTAAGGCTGAACTGCTGCTATATAGTGTAGTAATCAGTATTTTGTTGGCTAAGCTTGTGAGGGTTATATGCGAGGAAATACTTCGGATGAATAGGATGTAATGCCGGCAAGCAAGCAGTATGGGAGCAATTTGTGTGCTGTTGATGGGGACAGAACAATTTTGAGGGTGATGGGTTGCGTGTGATAGAGGGAGAGACAGAGAGATGGTGAGGGTAGGCGGCAAATGTGCGTTGGTGACACAACATAGTCCTGATTACAAAGGATTCAAGTGGCAGTGTCACACGTGTGGTTCTCTGCACCTCCTCCACCTTCCCTTTTGAACTTGTATGCATTTTATTTATATATTTATTTTGCATGGCATTATGCATCATTTGTCTTTGTGTGTAGGTGAACAAGCCAACCCCACTGCCAACATTACACAGGACAGTTGCAGGCTGAAAGCAGCATACTACATGAGTAAGTATTGCATTTTGTTGCCTTCATCACCTTTTTTTAAAAATTTATTTATTTATTTATTTATTTATTTATTTATTTATTTATTTATTTATTTATTTATTTACTTCTTTCATAACTTTCATTATGTATTTATTTATTTTTAATTAATGCAGATGGTCCATTAATGTGTATGCATAATTTTCCACATCACAAAAGGTATCAGCATAAAACATTCTTTCTCTTCTGTACAGCACAAGTGTTATCAGCATTGGGTCTGAATCTGAGCAACAAATCCAACTCCTATATGGACACTGGCATGAAACACATCTTTATGCTGAACAATTTCAACTACATCCTCAAGTCCTTGAAACGTACAGGGCTGCTGGACTTGCTGCTTTTGCAGAACCCAGATGTGGAGAAATTCTACAATGAACAGATCACAGAACTGAAGAGAATGTATTCAGAAAGGTGGGCAACATAGTCTCATTTTAGAATGGATATTTCTTTATTTTACAAAACACATTTAAATGGAGAAAAAGTGTCTTACAATTATTACTTGTGATTGTTGAGTTTTGGAGTAGGTCTGCTGAAAAATTCTACAATGAACAGATCACAGAAATGAAGAGAATATACTCAAAACTTTGGCTAAATGCAATATTTTAACATTGACATTAACTGGTCTGCATGCATGCGAACAGAGAAAGATGGAGTATGCTGGTTAAACGATCATATGTGGTGCCACAACGACCTTTGAGTTATGGGATAGGATAGGAAATCTTAAGATTTTATTGCAAATTTTATTTCCAAACTTTTGAGGGAGAAATACTTTAACGAACATATAACATAAATGAAGATAATCTACTTCTAAATGTGGATAGTTTGTGAAATTTTCGACAACAGGTCTTGTGAAATGTTGACCTATTTTGGTAGTTACTACTGATGAACTGAATAGCTTGGGATACCTTGAACTGACTTGCAGTTGTGTGAGTGTGTGTGTTTGTGTGTGTGTGGAAAATGGGGAGAGGGATGGACAGGGAAGGGGGAATGTTTGTGTTTAAAGTATTATTTTTTAAAATATTTGTTTTAGCTGGAGCAAAGTATTGCACTATATTTTGGAAATGGACAAACCAATGTCAGTACAAAGAGCCAACCAAATGGACTCCACAGCGAAGGTATTGTATTAGCCAATTATCTCTCTTATATTGCGTCATTCAGCACTTGTTCTTGTAAAACTTTTGACACACAACATTTCAAGTATCATGAATGGCATTGAACTTGTTTTGGCATGGGTTTTAATATGCACAGTTTGTAACTAAAACTACACTGAAGGTCTGTTTTCAGTGCAGCACTTGGTTCATGCTAGAATGCATCAGTTGAAGCACTTTTGAGCTGTGTGCAAGCATGAGGGCATATTAGATTGCATCACAGGCATTTTGACAGGACAAAATTGAACTACTGAAAAGTGTTACATGTTCACAGTCATACAATCTATGTAATTTCAAAAGGTTCTGGTCAAAGGAGCACGAAAACTAGACAATCTGAATGCTTTTTTGGGCATGTAAAGTAATGTTTTCCCTTCAACATTTCTTTCCATTAAAAATATTTTTTTGGTTATATTTGTTTTACGCTATTACTGTTTTTTTTTCAATACTTTATCATTGGTAATCATGGACATTTTACAATTGATATTTGAGGTACATTAATTTAGCAGGAAATGACAAAGTTCTTAAAATTTTGGATCCATTTTATTGCAATTATATTTTGTATTTATGGAATGGAATGTTATTTTTGCTGCGCTTGCACAGACTGAACGTGCACTTGAGGTAACGGCTAATAAAAAACAACTGTTTGGTGAAAAGAGATGTGCTGAAATTTTTTTAATCCCAGAATTTGTTTGTGTTGGAGGATGCTTGCATGTGTGTGCGTATGTGTGTGTGTGTGTTTGAGTGTTAGTTCACATTTTGTGTGTTTTTCTATGACTTTTGTGCAAGATGTGAGTTTCAGATTGTCTGGTCTTAAAAAATTGTCTGAGAAGTGTATCATATTGTTGTTTAGCTTGTAAGACAAAAGAACATTCTTCTCACTCATTATCTTCTTCAATTTAAAAAAACAACAACAAAAAGCAAAAAAACAAACAAATAAAAACTAAAAACTAAAAACTAAAATAAAAATAAAAAAACAACCTCTTCATCTAAGTATGTGAGAAGAAAGGAACATTCTTGTTCTTGTGCCACATTTTAATTTCTATTATTTGTGTTTGGTGCACATGTTTTTCTACAAAAAAATATGCAAAACATTTGATTCCATATTTCCTTTCTGACTTTTATGCTACTTAGCAAAGAAATAACTGCTACTTTTTAATAGAGTTATTTTATTTTTGTTTCCTGCATGATCATATAGTAGTCTTGAGCTTTAGATGTGTTCAAATGTGAACTTGACTGTCAGTTTATTATTACTGGGACCATTTTTAATTAATTAATTTTTTTAATAATGGTAAATGCGACGCATGCATCAAATTGATTAATTGCTTATGTTGATCAAACAACATGTATGCTGCATCCAACAACATAAAAAAAAACACACCTAATGTGTTAAAGCATGCATGAATAGGTACCCTTGATAGTAGTTTTGCAGGATTCTTTTTTTCCATAATTAAATACCTTTTTTAAAATTTCAATATGTTCATTTCTGGAATGCAGCCATATAACTTTTTTCTTCCTTAAGTTTCCTGTATTCTGTGTGTATTTGTGTACTGGTTTTTAAGGTTATTAGCTTAGTTGTGAGTGTTGACATGTTCATAATGCATGTGTGATGGGTGGGTATGATTGGGTGGGTGTGAATGGATGATGAATGCATGATGCTGGTATGCTTTCGTTTGCCTCTGTTCGTTGGTGTGAGCATATTCAATTTATATAAAATAGAAATTGTTCAGTACCTTTTTGCAGATACAGTTCAATTTCAGTGGGGCCTTGTAACAGTGCAGTTTCTTAATTCATCCAATTTCAGCTTGTAAAAAAATGGTATTAATCTTCATCAAGCTTATGAGTGTGAAATCATTCATTGCACATAGAACTAAAGCATTGTTTTTAACAAGACAAAAATCAAACAGAATTCGCTCACTGGATTTGTGTTTTTATTTTACTTCTATAGTATACATTTTAAAGATCCGTCATGCTGTATTTTTCAGCTGAAAGATAAAGAACGTCAGAATATAAAGGACAAGTTCACAGTAAGTTTATTTATTTAATTTTAAATATTATTAATGCATTTGTACTATACTGATACAGTTTTGAATTGTATATCTTAAACGACATTGTGATGTGTAGATGCTTAATTTGATCCTTTGAGTGCTAAAGTTGTCTTGGAATGTGTGCCATGTACTTATTTGAGACTGAGTGTGAATCTTTGACATTGTTAGTTTGTAAAATAATTTTCAATTTGGCAAGGCACTTGCTAGTTGGCAATATCGGTATTCTTACGGTAATTGTTTTGTTTTTTTATAGTGTAGCAAAGCAATACCCTAACATAAATTTCTTCAAGAATTTGTTGCCAGAGAGAGCTAGAGACAAGAACGTGATCATAAAAGAAATGTTCACGGTATGTTTATAAATTTTTCAACTTTTGAAGAACTATTTCTGATGGATAATTGGATTTATGTTGGTTTTATCAGCACAATGGATACTGCTTGATGTATGTTGGTGAAAAAAATTCAGTTGTAATGTAATACGAGTTTATGAGCAAGCATTCTATTTTATCCTCTCTTGTCCCTCATTTCCTGTTTCTACTGCAGAATTCTCTTTATATTTTATTTATTTGTTTATTTGTTCCTTTGAATCATGTTCCTCAATCAATCAATCAATCTTTAATTTAACGTCTCTTCACACATTTAGGTGATATTAGACATTGAAAATGTAACTATTAAAACACTTTAACTGTTTCAAAACATAATTTCAAAACAGTCTATAACAGTCTACCAACAGGAGATTTAGCAATAACTTTAATCATGTTCCTTTTCATCACTGCACTGCACTGTTTTCTTTTTTTTAAGTATCACCTAAGCTTTTTAATTCAAAGAATTTTCCACTCTTTTGTTTTCTCTTTCCTTTTAGCGCACCATTCCTCCTCTGTCACACATTGAAATAGAAATAATATAACCTTTTGCCGCTTAATTATTGTAGGGTTTCAACAAAGAGCTAGACGAAATCTACAGGATCCAGAAAGGCTACGCCATACCAGATCCGGAACTTCGGCAAGCTTTGATCAAAGACAACAGAGAGTTCTTGTTGCCGAGGTACCAGATGTTCTATGGCAAATACAGTTCCTTGAACTTCACCAAAAACAGAGCCAAGTACATCAAATATGACGTAGAGGCCGTCAGAAAACTTCTGGAGAGGTTCTTCGATGCTGCTGCCTAATGTTAGAAGTGCAAGATTTGATATTCTGCTGAATGGTTGGTTGAAGTTTTCAGGATAACTAGAGTCTCACCCACAAAATACTGTGACTAGATTGCTTGTGAATACTTTATTTTCAGAATGGAATTTTAGTTTAAAAAAAAAAGAACTGTTTGAAGCATCAGTAGTCAGTGTAGCAGTGTTGCAAGACGATGGGAATAAGAACCGCATGTAGAAGGTTTCGGGATTTATGTCATCCAAACTTAGCTGCTTAGTAGCGGAGATCTTTTTGACTGAACCTGGTGCTGAACTTTTGAAGCAGTGGAGGATGGAATTGAGGGTGGGTGGATGGGGTCAGAGAGGCAAAATGCAGGATGTTAACATTGGGGAACATTTCTCCAGAATACGCACAGATTTGGTGTGTATCTTAAATGAAGTTAACTGCCTGCTTATATGCTGTTAATTTTCTTTCTATAGTAACAATGTATTTGCTTAATGAATTATTGTGTTTGTGTGTAGCTTTTCGATCAAAGGCATAGTTGCTCTGCAGATAGTTCACAGAACAGTTTTCTTTCAGTGGATCAAAGAATGTTTCAAGCTTAGAATAGAAGAAGGAGGATAAAGGAATTGATTAATCGAAGAAGATGTAGAAGGAGGGGTGAGTATGGCATTCCGACGTTTTTCCAAGTCATATTGTGTGAATTTGTGATGGCGTAATGTATGTAAAGCTTGTGAATATTTTATTTGCCGAATGTTCAAAGCATCACAATATTTTTAATGTGCAATATTTTTATTTGCTTGTGTCAAATACAAATAATAGTTAAAACAATCTCATTCTTATTATCCAAATTATGGAATATTGTTTTAGTTATAAATGTTTTACTGGACATAAAATGTCTCTCTCTCTTTCTCTCTCTCTCTTTGCTTCCTCCCCTATGGCAAGAAATCCATTTTTTTTTTAAATTTGTCTTTATTTAAGGATTCAACTACATATTTTACACAAAATGTGCTTTGATGAAAAACAGAAAATGTAAATACATAGATAAAATATTAACATATAGAAACAAAATCTGATCTGGATCTGGAATGTTACGTCACAGGAGCCTTTATTGGCTATCGTCGTGATAGATCTATTTATTTACATACCAGAAAGTCAAAAGGCACGTCCTAGAGAGTTGAATGCCACAAACTATAACATTACTAAATTATACAACAAAAAACTTTTTTTTTCATTTTGACATCTTTACAACTGGTAATCACTAAACTGAAAATTTGATGAAGTACTTCAAAAAAAGGGTGTACTGTGATTGCAAGCAAACTATGCAATCGCACAAAATTTGTGTTAGGTTTCAGAGACGCATATCTTTGATTGGTCTCTCCAATTTCAAAATATAATTAAATTGTTTCAATATAATTAAAACTTTATTTCTTTCAAAATGATATTTAGACACCGTCTTGGAAAAAAATGCCCTCACGGTTCACTGGAAAGTGTACTGATTGTCATTATTATTTTAGAAAAGGTGCACCTGCACAATTGTTGATCATGGATAACAAAGTGAAGGTGTAGGAAAAGGTTCGTTACTGAACACTCGCTGATCATTGTAGAGAAAGGAAATGATAACTCAAGTGTTTCCAACAATGGCTTCCCATCAAACTCGACAGTATCACACTGCCTCATATCTAATCTTGATGATACAGTGACCGTCTTTGTGGAATACTTCTGAAACGACTGTCACACACTTTGCTCACAACCAACAATGGTCCTCCTAAATAGTGTGGAGGAAAGTAGACTATTCCAGAAACTTACCATGGAGGTGTAAAGGCAATGTGATACTGTTAATTTGGATGAGAAATCTTCATTGGGAACATAAGTTTATAGTATAGTTTCGTCTTTCTACAAAGTAAAGGGGAAGTCTGGGGTTTCATCGTGTGCACAGGCCTGCAGGTTGTTTTCTGGTAATAATACTATGTAACTCGTTCATACGTACGCTTGAGCTAGGGCAGTTTTGTTTCCCATCTACGAGATGACGCATCCAATCCCCTTCTTTCACTTTGAACTTTTAATAGAATTGTAAGGGCTTGTAACAAGAACTACATTGATGAGAAAATTTCTTCAGTTTCCAATTAAAATTTGCACTTTAACAAAATACCAAAACAATTTTTATTTACACATTTGTGAGTATGCCTCCAGGACTTCAAATATGTATAATGCCTTTCATCAACAAAGTAAATTTCCTTTCGTTTCAGTTTTAAATTTTCACGTTAACAAAATACCAAAACATTGTTCTACATGTGTGTGTGTGCATCCAGGACTTTAAAACTGTAGAATGCCTTTTCATCAACAATATTTTTTGTTGTAATGACATCTTTACACAAGATAAGTCAGTTCACATAACTGTAATGAGAACTATAGTAACACCTGTTTTTAACATTTTGTTTTTAACATTTACACATTTTAATTTATATTGGTTCACCTGATGTGTTTTGGTGAGTTATAATATTTGTATAAATGCATGACTTTGAGCCAAACCTCACTCATTATGGACCTCAATTTTGGAGAATTATAATATAATCATGCTATTAAATGCATTAAAGGATAATGAGATATATCACAAGTATATCAACTAACAAGTTAGTATCTCTCTTCTATGTCTCTATCGACGTGCGCGCACAACCGGTTGCTTCCCTTTACATGCTTTTCGCTCCATAGAGCGTCATCGGCCTGAAATAACTTTTTAGAAACTTCAAAACCCAGGGGAATTATGGGTAGGGAAATGCTTTTCTGAAATGACGTCGGCCAAATCCTTTTTTAGTTTCTTTGCTCGAGCAAAGGCAATCTCATAGGTATGAAGCACTTCGTCCATTATAACTCCATCGCTGATAATACTGCTGACAAGTTTCTGCCTTTGTTCACTACCAGAAATATGCAGTTCCTCTCCCAACTTTCGTTTCATTTCAGCGAGAACAGATTTCCCAGAATTCTCTATTCTATTTTTAGGTTTGGGATATTCCCGTCTCAGCTTGTGGCTAAAACCAATGGCAACGGGACCACCGCACGTCGACTTGGGGCAATACGAGATACTAACTTGTTAGTTGATATACTTGTGGATATATGTATTAGGTTCAACACATTAAATTAAGAATAATGAGCATTCTTTAGAATTCTTTAAATAAGAGGGCAGAAAAGAGTCGTTAATGTTGTATTCTCTCTTTTGTAAGCGTTAAATGTGTAAAATCAATTATTCAAAGGCAAATGCTCAATAAAATTGATTTGTTTTTTTCATTTCTGTTTGAGAAATACTGAAACATAGTGTTAGATTGAGCCGTTTTTGATATTTCTGACTGAGCTGAATTGCATACCCCAGCCAAAAGAAATTGAAACAAAGGAAAAAAGTATGTATTTTGTAACAAAACAATAAATATGCTACTTACAAGTGAGAAACAATATTATAATACAGTCTGTATTCATAATTATGTAACACTTACTGAAAATGTGATCATATTTGTACACACAATTACATTGCACACACGTCATATCTCATTACGAGATCAGTATGGATTTATGATTATTAGGCTTATTATGCAAAAAATAACAAAAAATCATGTAGGAATTCTTAAGCAAAATTAAAGGTTTTCAAACAATCATGTGCGATTAGATTTGTAGATAAAACATTCGGTATGTATAATCACAGATATGTCTTTAGTGATGATATGTTTAATGTTATAAGGTAATATTTCAGAAGTTTCAATGATATGGCTGTATTGAAAGTAAAGATTACCAGTAACAATATTTAAAAAAAAGTTCATGGAATATTTTGAATATGACATAATGTGATGTTTTCATTAATTGTTTGCATTTAACAACAAATGGAAGTGATTTTTTTTTCATCACAAAGACAAAATGATAGTAACAATTTGATAAAAGAGGAACCATCACAAAGTAAAGTTGGTTGAATCAAAGTTTGAAAAACGATGTGATCATCACACATTTGAAACCATTGTCAACTTAAGGTGCTCAATGCACAGAGTATACATCAGTGACAAAAAACAAAACTGACTTAACGTAGTGGTTCAATATTATGACTATGTCAAATCCAAATAATGGGAGATTTCATATTCAATTCTCAGGAATTTCTTTCATTATCCAATTACCTAGTAACTAACATAATATTTCAACAAAGGACAAAGTTCAAAAGTTAAACTGTTCTACTCCTATCGCTGCAATAATAGCTACAGCTATTAACATTGTGTGCATCATCTTTTGCCCACATTAGTACATGTTGACAACATATACAACAACACACACAAACTAAATAATGTTATTGCTTAAAAAAATATCTGTTAAGCTTAAATCTTGGTAACAGTAGTTATATCAGCTGGAGTGATCTGCAGCTTTGTATATCACGCTTCAGTCACATGTCTTGCGTTCAACGGAAGATCAGGAAGATAGCAGTGGTTGCCATGGCAACCAGGCTTCCCAGGGTAAGTGTGAGAACTGAAAATCACCACAAAAGGGAAACGAATCACTGCCGGCTCTGATTCATGCACACTAATAGAGAAAGCGAGAGAGAATATTAAATAAAACTGAATGATCTGTTCTGAACGTATTGTGTTTACCTTAGCGTTTTACACACGAGCTCACCACAGTGGGGTCGAGATAAATAAAGTAAACTCCTTACATGCGAGGTTCATCTTCATGCAGTGAATCAAGTATGTAGACGCCCTAACAACGTTTATTCACAATTTGTTCAAAATATTCATAGTTTCTACTCAGAAATGCCCCACAAGGAACACCCTGATAACAAGCACTAAGACCAACCTCTGAGACCATAGATGTAACACAAAGACCAACAGTTGAGCGAAAAGATCACACGTAAGGACTCACCGTTAGCAGAGCTACTGGTGTTAGATTTGATGGTAATGCCGAAGGTTTTGAGTGCCTCTTGCTGGCTTGCATTCAGTTTGCTCAGTTGATCATCAGTAATACTCATTGCCTGAGGCATGCTCAGACTCTGCAGCTGCTCAGGGGTAAAGCTCTGCAACCGAAAAAACAATTAAGATGCAAACCCAGTCCATCATAGCATTGGAACGCAGTGATGGTGATGATGATGATTGTAAGAATATTTGCTTGTATTTCGGTACTAAACTACCTATCCACACTGCCTTATAGAATTATTGTTGATCAGTGTTACAACAGGATGTGATCTAACTTCTCTTGCTTTCACACAATTGCAATGATAATGAATGATGCTGATGAATATGATAGGAAGAAGCGAATGATGGGCGATGGAAATGAAGGAGGAAGATTATGACGATGATCATGACGATGATAAGCTTACAGCGAATTTTTCAGGCGTGATGAGGGCAAATGTTTCCAGGTCCATAACAGACAATTGAGATGAAGACAGCTTGGCCAAATCACTGCCACTCAGGCCAGCTGGAAAAAAACCCACATTAAATTATATCAGTTAATATACATACTCCTAACAGAGTTTTGTGGGTGCCTAAAAAGTCATAGTTCGACAAAATAACGATGTTTTTTGGCACATCAGAATTCCTACAATTAACATTTATCTCAAATCTCCATATTATACTCAACCTATTTATTACGCCCATTGGTAAATATTGAATCTAGACCTTTCAGAATTATTTTCCTCTTTCCTGACAACTCCAACCTCGGAGTGCTCGCTCCCGGCTAAGCCAAACTGTCAAAACATAAATCTTCACTCCTTACAGCTACATGAAAATGCAGTGCAACAGCAACAGTTACGGCGATGACTATGTTGATGATGATGACAATAACATTTAACACGTACCCAATAATCTATCAACAGCTGCAGTCTGGGAGACAGTCCAGTTAGTGACGGGACCCAAAGTCTGTTGAGCTTTAGCAGTCCATGCCTGGAGAACCTCCATAGAACAGTGGGTTGCAGCATCACCAATGTCTCTCATTGCATCTCTGCAACAAAGCAAAAGTCATGACATGAATGAATGGGTAATACTCATTGCCGGCGATGCTCGTCATAGGATGAGCGATTTGTTTTTACGGTTGCCAGCGGAGCACGTCTTAGGAAGATCAGAATCATCCCAACTACTAAAGGAAGAGCACAATTGAGAGCAAGATTAATTATTCCTAATTGGTTTGTTACCTCCCTTTAACTGTATAAATGAGTATTTTACTGTAAAACCGAGTATTTTTGCTGTTAGAATAATTTTCATTGGTACGTGTGACGCACATGTTTACCTCAATAAAAAATGGCAGCCAATTCTAATATGACAATTTTTTGTGTACTGATCTACAAAAATCGTTCATATACCTTTTGATACATATTCTGAATTTATTTTTAATAATAAGTGCAAAATTGACATGTTCTGTGGTGAATGTACCATATTTTCTGGATATTAAAAACCTTTTGGATTTTCACGTACAGTGTGGATACTTGAGTGCTATTTTCTTACAAATGGTGAATAAGTGTATTTTCTGTTATTTATTTCTTGAAAGAACATGCCATGATCTTTACAAAATTGTGTAGTTTTCCTATATCATCTTTTAGCGATTGAATTTTTAAAAATACGCTTAAATAGTGTGTTTTTAGGGAATAAACATGGCAAGATCTAGATTACCGTTATGTTTAAAAAAAACTCATGCCTGAACTTGATTCTTGAAGCTGGATAACTTCTAAGGAACAACTCAGGGATACATTGCATGAGCCCCACCTCATGTCAACAACAGTTTGTAATCTATAATGAAAGCACTTGGAACAACAAATCTCTTTATTGCAATCATTGGACTTGAGGTCTGCATTTCTTGTGAATAAAAGTCTGTCATCTTTAGATGTCCTGTCACCAAAGTAGACTATTCCAGTGAATTAAAAAGAGTTCTAAAGACTGTAAACAGACTTATGCATTGAATAGTATAGGTTGTATTGCATGCTATGCTGCCTGCAGATAATTTATTTTATTTAATCGTTCTTATATAGCGCTTTTCCAGCTCAAGAGCTGCTCAAGGCGCTGGCCGATACAGGATCTAACTCAAGCCGCCCGAGACGCCCACCCGTAGCCTTTGGGCGCATGGTCTGACGCCCGGACAACTGAGCACAATCCTGGGCAGCCAAGGATGGAAGAAAAGGACCTAAGTGCATGCTGGGTGTGTTCTTGTCACCGGCACTCACCCGTCTAGGACATGAGCGTCAGGATCTTTAAAGTCCGTTTTGATGGAATGTATGCGACACAGACTAGACCTCGGTTTATACTCTCATCCGAAGGAGTAGGAAAACAGGAGTAAAGTGTCTTTCCCAGGGACACAACACAATGGCCCGGCCAGGGCTCAAACCCGGGACCATCCGATCCGCAAGCCGAAGCACTACCATTAGACCACAGTGCCTCCTCATTTGTTAATTTGTTAATTATTTGTATTCAGCTTACCTGAAAGCTGCAACGGTGACTTGGTTGATCTGAGTTGGGGTGGCTCCACAAATGAAATATCCCAGCTGCATAAGGTGACCTCCGGTGATGCTAGTGATCCCCTGACTCACATTGGTGTCTGAGCTCAACCAGTAGGAGAATACCGTCTTTAGCTGCAAAGAAGAAAGAGCATGATGTGATGTAAATGTTCCGATTTGACCGCAGCTCAGAGAAAGAGAAGATTACAAGCAGGTTTATTATTAAGACCAAGTCATCAAGATGAGCAATTAAAGAAGTGAAGAATAGTCATATTGCCAAGAACCAGACAGATGTTAAATGACAACAAACAGGTACATCCAAGACCTGACTAATTCACCTTCATACAGGGAAGAGAGAGAGGGAGTTCCAACCTTCATTCAAAGCTCACGACTTTCACCATCTTACGATACAATCGAAGAGCTTTTTTTAGCTAAAAACTCCTGTCACATTTTCAATTAGGCTTACCTTGCTTTGCTGACAAGAAGAAAGTTAAACTGTGTCTCTGTTACGTTGAAACGTGAACGAAAGTATGTCGGAAGCGCGCACAATAGATCTAATCGTTTCGTTTTGCAAAGTATTCAATAATGGTGTTTATTTACCTTTGATTTGAGTTTGCATTGTTGTTAGGAGAGGCTTTGTATAACGTTGATAATTTGGGTTAGTCGATATTATTTGAGAATCTTCTGGATATGCGTGTTTACTCTTGATAGAAATTTCCTGATACATGTAGAAGCAAGAGGTCGTTCTGGAAGATATAAAAATATGTATTGACGTAAGTCAGTGATGACGATCTTTTATTCGATTGGTGGCAGTACGTCATTTTCTACCATGTACGAAATCTTTCCGGAAAAGAGAGTAAAGTTGTTGATAGTGATTTGGAAAGTTGCTGTGAAAGTTGTTGAGTTGAATTGAGAATTGTATGCAGTTGTTGATGTGTGCTGAATAAAAGTGGAAAACTTCATACGTCGACTTTGTGAATTGTATGCTGTTTGGACGGGCTGTGTGAATAAACGAATCTGAGTTACACAACTATCAGGAATTCAAGCATCGGGGCTGAATCAGATACTGATAGAAAACACCAACATCAAACTGAGTGTAACATTTTGGGGGTCAAGCCGCGATTCACGCCATAGCCAAGGGTTCAACTGCTACAACAAGCGAGTCAACGTTACGAGAGGCAGTCATCGAGGGTAGCCGCCAACAAGTTGCGTCGAGAGGGGCCAACATACTGGGACTACATCACCGATAGGTTCGGGTTGACTGCAAGGGCGTGTAGTCGCCGAAGAGTTGCTTCGTGAGCGAACAACAGAGCGGGACTACGTGGCTACCGTAAGACTACGTCGAGGGACAGTCTCGGAGCTACATCGCCAGTGTTACAGAGAGCGGCGAGCGGACGTCGCGTCTACTTCAGCACAGGAGCGTGTACATCAACACCAGCGTGGTGCAGCGTCGCATACGACGAGGACAGCGGGGCCTGCGTCAGCGAAAGCGACTAGTGACAAGCATCAGCGCTACTGCAGAAAGCGTGCTGTTCTAGAACAGTCTAGAAAGGTACAGCACAGTCAAGAACTTTCCAAAAAAAAAAGAACTCTACAGTCAAGAACTTTCTAGAAGAAGAACCTTCCAGAAAAGAACTTTCTTGAAAAGAACTTTCCAGAAGCATCAAGATGGCTGACTTCTGGCAGAAAGGGGTTGAACTAAATCTAAAAGGCAAACAGCTGACGGAGTACGTCAAATGCCAGGAGAGAATATTGCGTGAAGAAAGAGAAGAACAGCGAAGGCGCGAAGAAAGAGAATTGGAAGAGAAGCGTCTAGAAAAAGAAATAGAACTAGAACAGAAGCGTCTAGAAGTAGAAGAGCAGCGTCGCCGTGAAGAACGAGAATTAGAAGAGCAGCGTCGCCGTGAAGACAGAGAATTCGAGCTGAAGCGTCTTGAGTTCCAGCTAGAAATGGCGCGTATCCAGCAACAGCAGAATGCGCCACAAGTTATCAGTGACAACACGGCTCCAAAATTGCCAGCTTTCGTCGACGGGAAGGACCAGATCGACAGCTATCTGGCGAGATTCGAAAGGTTCGCCGAAAGCTCCAATTGGCAACCTCGAGACTGGGCGATTCGACTGAGTGCACTTCTGACGGGGCAAGCCCTCGAAGTTTACACCAGACTGTCGAACGATGACGCCAAAAACTACGACGTCTTGAAAGAGGCCCTGTTGCAGTGCTACAACTTTACAGAGAAGGGCTACCGTAAACGCTTCCGTGAATGCCGGCCTAAGTCAGACGAGACGCCAAAGCAGTTTGTGGAGCGCCTGTCGTCATATCTACACAAGTGGGTGGAGTTATCAGGCGAAATGAAGTCTTACGACAGTCTCCATGACCTGATTGTGAAAGAACAATTTCTCAATGCCTGTCACAAGGACCTAGCGACCCACTTAGAAGAACAAAAGCTGCAGACGCTTAAAGATGTGACTGAGGCTGCTGAAAGATATCTCATCGCTCATGGGAAAACCCTGGGGCCACCCAGCGCGACGAAACATTTTCAGAAGACTGGAAACCATGTGAACCAGATCCAGGGGAGCCAGACGAACCAGAGACAGACGGACTCCACGCCTCCTCCCAGGGAAGGGCATTCAAGAGGCTGTTTCACTTGCAACGCTACAGACCACAGAGCGGCTAACTGTCCTCAAAACAAAAGTAGCGGACAGCGGAGCAGTACGGACAACGCAGCGGCGGGCAACCGGCAGAGGCGGTTTTCCAATCAACGGCAAACCAGTAGATCTGACCATCAAGTGTGCGGCGGGAGCGTCATTCTTCCGAGTGAGACCAAGCGCACAGCTACCCCTGCGGACGTGCAAGAGTGCATGACCGATGGCCAACTTCTCCTTGCCAACGGGAAATCCATCCCCGTCGTCGCTAGCGCAGCTGTGACCGTCCAGAACATGCCTGTTTCAAAGGGACGCGTCGGAAATCATGAAGTGACTGTTTTAAGAGACTCTGGCTGCAGTGGGGTCATCGTCAGAGAAGACCTAATCGCTAAAGAACAGTTCACTGGCGATTCAAAATGGACACTTATGGCCGACAGCAAATGTGTGAAAGCGCCAGTTGCAAAAATTCATGTCAACACCCCTTTCTACATAGGCGAAGTCAAAGCGGTTTGCCTGAAGAAGCCGCTGTATGATTTGATGATCGGGAACATCGACGGCGCGAGACGACCCGACGACCCCGATCCAGAATGGAGTCCTGCCTCAACCCAACACGTCGAAGTTGTGGAGGAGGATCCATTGCCGTTTCCCGATGGAGACCTTACAGAGCTGCTACGGGACAATGTGGTTACTCCGGCTCAGCCCTGCCGACCAGAGATCGTCGGTGCCGTTACTACCAGGGCCCAGGCCAAGAGAGACAAGACGTCTACGCCACTGAAGGTCGCCGACAATTCTAAAGCTGCCATCGTGGACAGAGATAAGCTTATCCAGCTCCAGGAAGCTGACAGCACTTTAAACAAGTACAGGAACCGCCAAGACCACGTGACCAAAGGCAGTGGTACGGTCTATTTTGAGGTGAAGGCCAAGATCCTGTATCGAATCTTCCAGCACCCGAGGGTCAACGGAGGTAAACCACTACGTCAAGTTTTGGTACCGTTACCCCTAAGGCGCCAGGTGATGGAAGTAGCGCATGACTCAATCATGGGAGGTCACCTAGGCATAAAGAAGACGTCGGATAGAATCCAGGCGGTGTTCTACTGGCCAGGACTTCATGCGGACGTCAGCCGTTTCTGCCGATCATGTGACATTTGCCAGAAGACCATACCTCGAGGAAGGGTCCCGAAAGTGCCTATGCAGAGGATGCCTCTGATCGACCGACCTTTCAAGAGGGTGGCCTTAGACTTAATCGGCGAAATAAGACCTCCGAGTGAAGAAGGTCATCGGTGAGTACTGACTTTAGTGGACTATGCGACTCGATACCCAGAAGCAGTGCCATTGAAGAAGATTGACACTGAAACTGTGGCAGAGGCACTGGTGGACATGTTCAGTAGACTTGGAGTGCCTGAAGAAATTCTGACAGACCTCGGGACGCAGTTCGTCTCTGACTGCATGAAGGAGGTCAACAGACTGCTGAGCATCCGGCATTTGACTACGACACCCTACCATCCGATGTGCAACGGGCTTGTCGAAAAGTTCAATGCTACGCTGAAGTCCACCCTGAAGAAACTGTGCAGCGAGCAGCCCAGACAATGGCATCGCTACATCAACGCCCTACTTTTCGCCTACAGAGAAGTACCGCAGGAGTCCACCGGCTTTTCTCCGTTCGAGCTGCTGTACGGAAGAACCATCCGAGGGCCGATGCACATCCTAAAAGAACTGTGGACGAAAGAAGTGGACACCCCAGAGGTGAAGAACAGTTACCAGTACGTGTTTGAGCTACGGGAGAAGCTGGAGCAGACTCTCGAGATAGCCAGAGAAAACCTGAAGAAGTCCCAAGACTGTGGAAAGCACTACTACGATCGTAGGGCTGTGAACAGGAAGTTCAAACCTGGCAACAAAGTGCTGGTGCTGCTACCTACCGATCATAATAAGTTGCTGATGCAGTGGAGAGGCCCGTACGAAGTGGAGACCGTGGTGGGGATCAACGACTATAAGGTGAAGGTCGGCCAGCATTCCAAAATATACCACGCCAACCTCCTTAAGCTGTACGTGGAGAGGCCGCCAGAGACTGTACATGCAGCAACAGCAGCTGTGACCGACGACAGCTTTGACAGCGAAGAACTGTTGGAACTTGGAGACTTCCACAGCAAAGAAGGCATCGATGACGTTAAGCTAGGACCAGGCTTGACGGAAGGTCAAAAGTTGGAGCTCAAGGACCTTATGGGCGAATTTCCCCATAGCTTCAGCGATGTCCCAGGCTCTACGACTTTGGTCGAACATGAAGTCCACACCCAGACCTGGAAGGAGCATCTGCAGACCTTGAGAGAGCTGTTCCACCGTCCCGCAGAAGCCAACCTGATCGTGAGACCCAGCAAGTGCATCCTGGGAGCTGACAACGTCGACTGCGTCGGACATCCGACGGAAGGAGGAGACAACGGAGGATGCACTGACTCCAGGAAAACCCACGTGATCGTCGTCTTTGACCCTGGGCCGATGACAACCGCAACTGACGAGGGCGACGTTTCCTTGCGGATGAAAGATCATTGACTGTGTGGACGAACTAAGAATATTGGTAATGACAGACTTGAAAATGAAAAACGTTGATTGGGTAAATGAACTGTGAACATTGACAGTATCCAGAAAGACTTGCAGATGAGAAACTTTGACTCTGTGTGAATGAACTGTGAACATTGACAATATCCAGACAGATTTGAAGATGAAAACCATTGACTCTGTGTGAATGAACTGAGAACGTTGATAGTGTTCAGACAGGCTGAAATAAGTCTTAATTCTGTACATTGTTTGTGAATTACGTTTCAACGTTGTTGAAAGAAATTGGGTAAATTTCTTCTTGAGTGGGGGGTTATGTTACGTTGAAACGTGAACGAAAGTATGTCGGAAGCGCGCACAATAGATCTAATCGTTTCGTTTTGCAAAGTATTCAATAATGGTGTTTATTTACCTTTGATTTGAGTTTGCATTGTTGTTAGGAGAGGCTTTGTATAACGTTGATAATTTGCGTTAGTCGATATTATTTGAGAATCTTCTGGATATGCGTGTTTACTCTTGATAGAAATTTCCTGATACATGTAGAAGCAAGAGGTCGTTCTGGAAGATATAAAAATATGTATTGACGTAAGTCAGTGATGACGATCTTTTATTCGATTGGTGGCAGTACGTCATTTTCTACCATGTACGAAATCTTTCCGGAAAAGAGAGTAAAGTTGTTGATAGTGATTTGGAAAGTTGCTGTGAAAGTTGTTGAGTTGAATTGAGAATTGTATGCAGTTGTTGATGTGTGCTGAATAAAAGTGGAAAACTTCATACGTCGACTTTGTGAATTGTATGCTGTTTGGACGGGCTGTGTGAATAAACGAATCTGAGTTACACAACTATCAGGAATTCAAGCATCGGGGCTGAATCAGATACTGATAGAAAACACCAACATCAAACTGAGTGTAACAGTCTCTCAATAAAAACAACAGCAAGTAGCTTTGGACGGCGTAGCCATTCAACTGGCTTCTGCAGTGCTTTTATGTCGAATGAGGAGAATTGTAGTTCACTGCACAGAGCCACGAATTGAAGGGATGTCTTAGTTTTACCTACATTGGTCAAGTTTTATATATTGATCGTACCTGTTCTTCGGCCCATCCTCTAAGCTGACCAAGAGGCTCAATGTGCTCCAGGGTCAGAGCCGAGCTGTTTAACTCCTGGGTGGTCAGCCCTTGAAGAATGGTACCTGCGGAACGGATGGCGTCCTGTGTCCACGTAGTAACTGCTCCCCAAGCCTACACAGGCAACAGGAAAACAAAAAAGTAAGAACGTCATAAACGAACAGGTGTCTGTATTATTCTACTACTTGTTCTTCATTGAAAGTATTCAGGAACACAACAAACTAAAGCACCAGTAAATTAATTGCCGACTTCGATGATAAATTACTTTAATGATGTAGGTTACGAATACTGAGTCGAAACAAATCTAATCTGGGTGAAGCTGTAAGCTGCATTAAGGACAATGTCAGTGCTACTCATACACGTCATCGACATCAACATCCTCCTCCTCCCTATCACCAACTGTCGTAGCGAGCGTGTGGCCGCGTGGTATAAGGCGAAACTAACTTGCCTTGTCCACAGGCTAGAAACCAATGGCGCCTGACAGGTGTGGGATCGATTTAGCATCTGGGCGTTATGTTTTTCCAAATATTATTTACTTTCGACTCGGGCAACGTCTAGTGGGTTTTCTCCGGGTACTCCGGTTTGCTACCCCAGCAAAATTTCAAAAATACAACTAATATTAGGGAGGTTGGGTTTGGGCGCGCTACAGGCTGCGACTACTCCTTCCCCAGGGGAGGCGGCCCGACATTTCTCTCCATATTCTCTTCTGTAATGTTTTAGTTGTAAATTATTTCACAATTTTTGTTTACAAAGTAAGAGAACAAACTCCTGATTGTGACTCGGCTTGTTGTCAGTAATTACTTCCTTTGGTCTGGACCTTGTTATCAGTACAACTTATGTAGTACTACGTTAATCTGATGAATAAAAAATGATACAACAAATGGACCTTGTTAGAGGCTATGGTGTTTTTTGTTTAATTCAGAAGGTGAATTAACATCGAGTTAACCATTCATCCTTTGGTTACGAGTTCTAATGCTTGATGAAGCGTTCAAGCGAACATTAACAAACACGTAGGCCTACACAGTTACACACTCAAGTTACGCAGATACCACATTCTACTTCTCCTCCACCTTCCTCCTCCTCTCACCTGCTTAGCCTTGGCAGCGAGAGCGTTCTTCTGTTCCTGAGTCCACACTTGCACGGCTCCCAAGACTTCGGTACATTCTGTGAAATCGACGTCGCTGAGACCCGAAATGTCGCTGGCAGTCAAAATGTCCGCCTCCTCTCCCAGGAGCCGGATATCGTCGCATGTGAAGCTCCCTGTAATATTACATTCACACCGATAAACTTTTGGTTTTATTTCTGTTAAAGCGAAGTAAACTCAATACGTAACATCGAAAACCTAAGCTTATGCACCAAAATGTAATATCCCTAACAAGACTTAGTGTGAAGATAATCAATAATAAAGATTCTTCCAATCCGTTCACCTGTTGCTCGCTTTGTTCTGTTCTGGCTGTTAGTCCTAGTGCGGATTCTGGCTTCTACCATCTTCCTCAGTGTGCATCGGAGGGCGTTCTCAGTTTCGTTCTGTGTCTTCTCGTCGTCCGAGGCTTTGTCGTTCCATTGCTTGTTCCTCATCTCGCGGGTCTTTTTCCACTGCTTGAAAGCCTCGGCCAAGTCTCCCACGGCGTCAGCTTTTGCTTCCTAAAGGCATGCAACAATGTAACGGTGAAAAGGAAAAAAGTGAAAGAAAAATCCCTCTCCCTTCCCCATCCCCAAGTTTTGCAGACCATAATATCTCCACCCACCCCCACCCTCACCCCTTTTACCTCCACAATTGCTGCGCTTCTAATTTAATTAGGTATTCCCTTACAACTATTTCGTACAATAAATTTCAGCATCTTTCTTCTACCAGCATCTATCTTTAAATGCTTTTAAAAATAATCGGTAATTAAATTCGTGGACATAATATACGCCTAGTGATATTTCCTTTAGTAATAAATTGCGCAAACCTGGGCAGGCCAAGATCCAGTTATCTTACCCCCTGGCCAATTCCGATATTTCCCAGAAGTACATTTTTCCCTTCCTTATAGCTTAGCTAATTTAAAAAAAAAAAAAAAGGTCTTAGAGGAAATTCTGTGTTCCAGAAGCGATTCAATAATTCCGTAATGTATTGTCATTTGCCTAGAAGTTTTCTTGTATGCCTACTTACATCGGGAATGACATCGGCGCCTGCACAGTCAGCGAGGGCGGCGATACCTGCCATGATGAGGTCTGAAGAGCTCATGTTGTTTGCAGACCTGATGACACAAGTAGGAACAGGACTTTTAAAATAATTATTCAAGTGATGTATTTTACGTGGGCAGTATTATGACGTGGGCAGAATAGCTGTTACGAGGAGTACAATACTTAATAACAGACGTACTTGCTCAGCTTTGATAGTACATAGTAATGCTCCATGCAGCTTCTAACTCGGGACAGATTAACTTTCCTTTAGAAAAAATATACTTGCTTGTAATCGCATCCAAAAGTCAGAAATGGTGGACTCTATCAGCTTCTGGTGGGCCTTCAGCTGACCAAGGAGCTAGATCTCTATAGTAAATAATGTAGTAGTATAGATATAACCAATGAATGCATGACGTTGCCCATCTTTTAAAAAAAACCAAACAACTTTTTCTATTCATACAGCAGTTTTCTCTTCAGACAGCTTTGACTCATGCCACAGGTTTTCACATCGTGTTTTACCTTTCCATGAAATAGTGCGACTTAAGCAAAAGATAAGAACTTTAAGGCAGAATAGCTGTATTATATATAGGAAAAGGTTCGTTACTTTATTACAATTTATAAGCAGTAAATATAGGTACGTACACACAACTGAATAAAGAATGCTTAAAAGCATACTTACTTGCTCATCTTCTGCCTGTACGCCTGAACAGCGGACTTGAGGACGTTTACGTTGATGTCCGGACATTCCACCAGCTTGGGAAGAGCGTCAGTGAGAGCCTCCTTGGTCATCCTCTGTACGTCGTTAGCGGTCAAACCGCAGGCAAGGCTGCCTAACGTCAGCATGGTCACCTCGTTGATGTCGCCAGTATTTGCCTTTCATGGCAAACCATTACTCATTGAATCAATAGATACATTACTTACATAAAATAATTGATTCAATCAAATAATCAAGCAATGATTTCATCCGTCGATAAACTAATCAAGCTATAGAACCCATTTATAAATTACTTCGTTCGTCAAACATTCAGTTAGTCAAATAAACAAACTTTCCGTTCATCCCTCCAACGATCAAATACTACTAAAGATGATGATTACGACAACGAAGACGACTACGGTGATGATTTCACAAATGATAACCTACCCCAAGCTCACTCAATGCGGAAGCGGCCATGCCCTTGACCCACTTAGAACTGACGTCATAAAGGTCCGCCTTGCCCATAGATCTGAGGATGTTGCGTTTCGTTCCCTCGCTGTAGTCCTCAAGATCGCCAGCGCTGCGACATTTTAATGTAATTTAATAAATCAATAACAAAACAAAGACATTAAAAAATAAACAATTCAAGCAGTTCTCAAGACATATTTTTGACACAGCTTAAACAAAAAGCTCTAGTAAACCAACACGATGATAGTATACACCGAGGTCTAGTCTGTGCACGCATGCAGTCCATCGCATGGACTTTAAAGAACCTGACAATCATGTCTTAGAAGGGCGATTGCCCAGCAAGAACTACGTCTTATCCCCTCTCGTCTTGGGGTGGCGCTACTCTACGGCTGCCGCGCTTTCGCTGATAATGCAAACCTGAATGTCGCCCGCATGGTTCAAGTGGCTTCCCCGGGCAGCTCGATCCAAGAAAGGTGTGTGTTTATATTACAGCTTTAGTACAATAAACACACAGACGCGCAAGGAAGGCGTGGGGAAGTTCTAGTTCACATCAAACAGCTTCAGAAGGACGTGAACAGCTTACCTCATGTGCTTGACGAAATTTCCTCCAAGCAGTTCCACATCAGCATCAGTGAGTTCTGTGTGGTTGTATAGTTGCAGGAACAGTTTAAGTTTTTCGTACAGCGTGCGAGCCTGAAAAAAGACATGAGGGTATCGATATTATGAATTCAATTCCATTCAATTCAACAAATCTTTATTACCATCAAAGGAATAATACACAGCCACAGAAATAGTTGCTGGTAGCTCGCGAGTAGTCCCTTTCATTTCATCGCTGTCGTCGATAGCCGCGAAGACCTCTCATCGGAAGCAGCTGTCCAACGCTACGATAGACTGGCTTGGCACCTTAAATTATTCTGCAAAATTATCATCGTCGTCCTCCCCCTCATTAATTGTTCTGCAACATAATCATCGCCTCCTCCTCCTCCTCCTCTTCCTCCTCCTCCTCCTCATCATCATCATCATCACCGCTGTCCAACGCAACGATGGAATGGTTTTGTATCATAATTGATCATCATCATCATCATCATCATCATCATCATCATCATCATCATCATCATCATCATCATCATCATCATCATCTCCACCGCAGCAGAAGAAGAAGGTTGTTGTTATTGTGTGTTTGTCATCAAATGTCAGTTTCACATAAATATTTGATAGACATCACCTTCTATAGATAAACAAAATTTACTACATTATATCAGCTAAACGTTTGGCATTTTACGTGCTTTTCCTATCAATGCATTTTAATTACATTTTGCTTCGATGTAAGAATAAGAATGATACTACTACTGCTACTACTACTACTACTACTACTACTACTACTACTACTACTACTACTACTACTACTACTACTAAAGGAGACATTTTTTTTTAAACTTGGATATCGTCTTACAGCTTTGGGGTTCTTGCAGTCAGCGTTGAAGTAAGCGGCGGCCACGTCCATAAGGGTAAGCTCAGGCTGCAGCTCAATGATGGTCTCCACCTTCATGCCGCAGATGACGCCACTGCTACTTAGCCAATCCAAGAAATCGGCCGTCGTGTTCCATTCTCCATTCATCAACTGCGCTTCCACAAAGTTTCTGAACACTGCTGAGCACTGCAAGAGATACGATGCTACTTATTATTTACTATTAATTGTATCGATTCAATGATTATTACATCCGTTAATTAGGCTATGCAGACATCTATTTAAAAACATTTCGTTAGGCCTATATGTAGAGCTGTTTCGGATCTTTGTTGGAGTCTTGAAAGGTTTCCATCATCAGATATTTGCACAATAACAGTAAAGTAATGTGCTCCCACGACTATCCTATCCTATCCCTGTCACACTGCTATATAAAAGACAGTATAGCAGACCTACCTGTTCCAGACCATGGCACTGGAAATCACAGGTTCCAGGCATGAAGAGTTCGTCATACAGGCCAGTCATATTGGCAAGCTGCTCCCCATCAACATCCTCAGACAAGGGAGGTCTCAGTTCACACAGTCTCTTCTTCAGTTGACCAAGGTTCAGCTGCAAAAGATAGAATATAGGCTACGTGATCTTTATTGTTAACCCACGGTTACCCACCCCTGTCTTGGTCCAAATAGTTTTTGTTTGTTTGTTTAAAGCTGTTAGTATTCTTGTTCTTTTATATTTTATCATTTATCATCTTGTCATACATTTCCAATTTGTTATCTCTTTCTTGCTTTCTTTGTTTCTTTTTTCGAACTGCAATGTGTTCTCATTGTGTGTGAGAAAAAGCAGATCTACGTAGTAGTTCTACTGAATGAGTAAGTGTGTGTGTGCGTGTGTGTGGGTGTGTGTGTGTTTGTGTATGTGGTGAGGTGGTATGTGTGTGTGTGTGTGTGTGTGTGTGTGCACGCGTGTCTGTATAGGGTGGAAAGAAGGAGAGAGAGAGAGAGAGAAAGAGAGTGAGTGAGAGAGAGAGGTCTCATGTACTGTGTGTCTTATCATCGAGAAAATAAAATACAAAAAATCATCAGTTATTTGCTTTTTTAAAGTATTAAACACAAGATAAGACAAATTAAAATCATATAAAAAAAAATAATATTAACATAGTATACAAAGTAACCCAAAACACACACACACACACACACACACACACACACACCCACACACACACACACACACACACACACACACACACACACACACACACACGTGAACAATTATGAATTAACGTAATTCACGTAGCTGAGACTGGGCGATGTTTACTTTCGCTTCTGGCGGAGAAACAAACGTAAGCTTCAACAAGACTCATCTACCCAGTGTGGTTACAATCCTTTCCCATATATCCTACACCTTCCCCAAAGTTAAGTGACCCAATGCCCACCTTGTGGAGAAGGGCGCGTCTGGGAGCCTTGCCCATCTTGCCGAACTGATCCTGCATCTCGGGCAACACTGCGTCCACCACCTCAGGGGTCAATAGTTCGGCCACGTCCTCGCTGGACATTGCTTCCACCGTACTGCCCAGCGTCTTCACAGTGGTAGCGTTCAGTTTACCCTAAGACAAAGAACTTATTTATAGTACAATCTTTGTCTCAAGTACGAAGTTAACAATATCAGCCTGTTAATGAAGATGAAGATGATGATAAAGATGATGATGATGATGATGATGATGATGATGATGATGATGATGATGATGATGATGATGATGATGATGATGAAGATGAGGATGATGATGATGATGATTTGAGACTCAGTGTCTTCACTCACAAACATTGGAATGTATACACACCTGTGCATTAACCAGACGACCCTTCGTGGCGTTGAAGATTTTGCGTGCCTAAAACGAAAAACACAAAAATCAAACAACTGATGTTATGAATGAACATTGAGATTTAACGTCTACACCCACCATTGGCGATATGGCAGACGGGGATAACCATCCCAGGGGAAGAGGGGTAGGGACCTGAATCAACACTGAACCACCAAAGCAATCATACTGCTAAAATTGACAGTGAAAATGACCACATTTTATATCGCCCACCACGGGATTCGAACCTGGGTCATCGGTGTGCCAGGCGAACGCTCTACCAATTGAGCTACGGCGGTGGGCCAAACTGATGTTATTAAAACATGTTGTCATAACACCGTGGCAAATAATAGACTATGTATTGTGTTTCACGTTGCTAGTATCAAGCAAGAACTGTTTTTGGAAATGAAATGAAGAAAAGGCTACATCAAAACAAATCTTCTAGATGGTATCTGTATTATGTAAATAATTATGCTAAATGGTCAATAATAAAGCCTCAACCTAAAACTAATTCCTTATTATCTAATCCATTACGTGTTTATTTCTTTTTATTCGCCGATGAATTCAAATAAATCGCTATTATATTATCAATATTTTTTTTTAACATAATACATGTACAATTAACTAACAGCAGAGGCAAGGAGGTCAAGGTCTGCAGCCTTGAGTTTGCCCATAACGATGGCGTCCGTGACATTTTTGACGTCATCGGCATTCATGGCAACGCCTCCCACAGTCTTGAGAGTCCACGAGTAGGTCTGCCAAGTGGCTTCACTCCACTTGCTGACGTTACCTAACTGAAGCTTGGATCTCAGCGTGTTGATGGTAGGACCGGACAACTAGAAAAGACAAAAGAGTCATAGAGGACAACTCAGTAAATTATGAAGTCAACTAGAAAAGGTTGCCTTTCTCATTCTGCCTTGAGAGGGCAAGACAATAGAATAACTATTTTCAGCCACCTCGAGAAATTACATTGACAATGCCTCACAATTCCGGCAAAATAAATAATAAATAGCTTACTACATTTAACCTTGATCTGTGTTAAGCTTATCTATCCTTTCTTGCTTACAAGCTTCCTTTCTGTCTTCCATAATTGTTCTGTTCTTCTTCTTGTTCCTCTGCCTTCTCTGTTTAATCTTTCTTTTCTGTAATGTTTTCCCCCCCCCCTTCTTTATTTCTATATTTCTCTTTTTCTACTACTACTACTACTACTACTACTACTACTACTACTACTACTACTACTACTACTACTACTACTACTACTACTACTACTTCTTCTTCTTCTTCTTCTTCTTCTTCTTCTTCTTTCCTTCCTTCTGTTTTTCTCGCTTTGATTTCCCCCTTTTCTATAATCTTCAGCACACATTCTCCTATATTTAACCTTAAAACAAAAAGTGGAAAATTACCTGTTGAAGTTCGGCAGGGTCGAAGTTCGTGAAGTTTATAGACTGCAGATCAACAGTCGACATCAGCTTCCAGCATTTCTCATCGGTGGCATCCACGTCCATCAGAAAACTGTTAAAAAATTAAGAAAAATAACATTTTATAACCGCTGGTATTGCTTGTATTGACTGTCAAGGTTCAATATATGTCCCACCGCCGTAGCTCAATTGATAGAGCGTTCGCCTGGCACACCGATGACCCAGGTTCGAATCCCGTGGTGGGCGATATAAAATGTGGCCATTTTCACTGTCCATTGTAGCAGTATGATTGCTTTGGTGGTTCAGTGTTGATTCAGGTCCCTACCCCTCTTTCCCTGGGATGGTTATCCCCGTCTGCCATAATTATCGCCAATGGTGGGTGTAGACGTTAAACCTCAATCATTCATTCACCCAACCATTCCGTCCCCGTATCCGGCATCACCCTCACCACTCTCCCACCACAAACACGATACTGTTTACCCCTTCCCTTTCCTCCATCCTCCAAGGATCGTTTCTGTTCTTCCTCCCCTTCATGTACTTTCATATTTTTCATTCATCGTCCAGCAGTTCCTCACAAATGCATCTCATCTCCACCCTTATTTATTTATTTATTTATTTATTATTATTATTTTTTAAAACTTCCTCTAGTTTTCGTGCTGATTCAAGACATACTGGGAGTCAATAGATCTATGTTAGTGGCATCCTGATATTTTCAACGGTGGAAGAACTTTCCTTATCTAGTACAAAAGTCAGTATCGATGCTGAAACAGGATGTGCCAGCCTAAGCTCTTTAGACGTATACCTCCATCAGTCTCTGAAATTCAGTATGGACTCAAGATGACTTACTCTTTGCAGTTTGCGGCGCTTCGGGTTCCTAGCATTTTGTCAGCCAACGCCCTCTTCTTGGCCTTGTCAGTTTCCTCTTTTATACAGGCAAGGCTTTTCTTTCCCTTTTCAAGCTGCGATCGAAGAAACAAGACAATTAAAACTTAATTGAAACAAACTGTCAGTCAGTCCCAATGGATGTTTAAAACAAAAAAATAATAATAAAATCGACAAATCTCCCGTTAAAAGATCGAATGTATTGAAATCGATCATATTGCCTAAGTTGGCAAAGTTGCTTGAAATTATTCAATCATCAATGCAAAAGCGTCTTGCACGACAAGCTTTGTTTATACGCTGATGAGGTGGCTTCCGTGTGAGCCTAGTTGTACACACATAATTATGCTTGTATTCACCCTGTACTCACACTGGGAGTAGGGATTTTGAGGAGAGCTGAGGCTGGCAGCTGACAGGCGACAGGGCCCAGAGACTGCACGAAAGTTTCGTTCACGGTACTGAAATCCACTGCACCCACCAGAGCGTCCGCGTTCTTCTTGTCCCAGATTTTGGCAAACCTGCGACCGTGAAATGTAAGTCTACAAAAGGCACGCACTGTAAATTGCATATGGGTCCATAAGTTTCATACTCACAGGAAGCTGAATGAATCCAGCGGTGCGTGTGCATGACCCTGAAGAGGAGTGCCGACATTAACATGTTCTTTTAAAAATATTTTACCTGCAAATGTTTGCCTTTGAACTTCATAACCCAATTATAAACGATGGCTTTCATTGATCAAGTTTAATCTGCAATATTCACGGAAATTGTCCACACTTCGCATGCTTCCAAAATATGTAGCTTTTCATCATATGATAGCCCTTACATGTCTTTGATTTTCTGACGAGGTGCAGCCTTGATGAAATCATGGGGCATGGCATGACCGTAGTTCTTTATCATCTCATCCCATTCAGTGTCCGACAAATTGCCCAACCCACGGTTTCTCTTGCCCTCCAGAATTGCTCGAGCCAGTTGTGTGTCGTTCCTGGCCGCCTGTACAGCCAAGAGACAAACACATTTAGAAAACAAATATCTATCTATCTATCTATCTATCTATCTATCTATCTATCTATCTATCTATCTATCTATCTATCTATCTATCTATCTATCTATCTATCTATCTATCTATCTATCTAATCTAATCTAATCTAATCTAATCTAATCTAATCTAATCTAATCTAATCTAATCTAATCTAATCTAATCTAATCTAATCTAATCTAATCTAATCTAATCTAATCTAATCTAATCTAATCTAATCTTATCTTATCTTATCTTATCTTATCTTATCTTATCTTATCTTATCTTATCTTATCTTATCTTATCTTATCTATCTATCTATCTATCTATCTATCTATCTATCTATCTATCTATCTATCTATCTATCTATCTATCTATCTATCTATCTATCTATCTATCTATCTATCTATCACCATTTACATCTATATTCCTACACATTTTACTTATAAGGCAGAATCGATAGCAATTGATCTATATTGGATCCGATTCCGACGTTTTGTCGGCTTCTGAAATAGATTTTGTGGTCTTGAATAGGGATTGTGGTCTCCGTGCAGATCTCGGAGTAGCGTCCGTTGTTAATGGAAGCAAAGAGCATGACGCCTTTCATCAAGGGATATAATGAAATGACACAAAGAGTTATAGTTTCTACCGTTACACCATCTACACAGAACCCATACGCTGATAATGGCGTTTATAACAAAGATTGCTGTCCGTTCTTGCAGCAAGAGCGAGTGCTTTAAAAAAAGTAAAGAGATCAAAACATACAGCTAAACTTTGCTCCATGGAAAAGCAGCAATTAGATCTAAATGTTGATGTTTTTTTCTCCACTTCCTTCTAAGAAAAGTCGTAACTTAACTGTCTTTTATCACGACCATCTTACCAGCTCGTAGCTTGTTGAAGTAGCATTTCATCTAGACAAGTAGGTTACTAGACTTACTGAAGCCAGAGCGCCATCACAAGAGAAGACAGCAGCGACCACCACCATGTCCAAGTAATCTGCTACCACCAGTTGTTCGCACAACAGTTGGTGAACCCTGTCTGGCAGCACGGACGCCAAGCGCTTGGCAGCTTCATTCTGTTCAATACAGTCGAATAAATCAAAACAATCAATGAAACAATAAATCAAATAACAAATCCGTCTGTCTATCCAGTAATTCTTCCGTTCAACCATTCGCCTCGTCAACGCAATGTTCAGTAGCAGTTTTAGAACCATGTAATGAAGAGTTTACGCGAACGTTACTAACTTTTTAAACGTTGTTTTTTTTTAATTGCTGCAAGACTTTGTTCTTTGCTTTTAGAGGTCAACAAAGTCAAATATTTCTATTAATCAATCAATAGATAAAGCAATCTATCATATTAATCAAACAACCAGTCAGTCAGCCAATCTGTTAACCATATAATATGTTAAATACATGCGTGAGTCATTATGTTTTATTGTATGCCACTGCATCCAAAGATACCAAGTGTACTGCATGTATGAAAGGAATGAAGAATGGATTGTGTGCCTGTGGTGTGCAAATTTCTTGTGTAAGTCACTTGGTGGAATACATTCTGTATTCGGTATTCTGCATTATGTGCCTTAAATTCGTTTCTTACCGTGAGATGTGCGAGGATCTTGGCGCTGAAAGCTCGCTTGATCTGTCCATCACTGAAGTTAGCCAACTTTTCTTGCAGTTTCTGCTTGGTGTCGTTCCAGCATACTACAGAAGGGAATCGCACACTGTCGTGTAATCCACTCAAATTGAAGAAGTTGGAAGACTGTGGATGATAGAAAATGACTTAATATTAGTAATAAATACTAGACGACAACGACAACGACGTCGATGACGATGATGATGATGATGATGATGGGGATGGTGATGGGGATGATGATAAAGAGGAGGAAGAAGAGGATGTGGAGGAGGAGGAGGAGGATGGTGTTGGTGATGGTGGTGGTGAGAAGAAGAAGAAGAAGAAGAAGAAGAAGAAGAAGAAGAAGAAGAAGTAGGAAAAGAAGGAGAAGAAGATCCTATCATATCATATCCTATCCCGTAACTCGGAGGTCGTAGGGGCACCATAGATGATCGTTTAACCAGCGTACTCCATCTTTCACTGTCATCAGCAACCCTGATGGTTTCGCTCAATGTCAAACCAGTCCATTCTCGAATGTTGTCCTCCCACCTCTTTTTTGGTCTCCCTCTTCTTCTACCTCCTTGCACTGTGCCTTGCAGGATGGGTGAAGAAGAAGAAGTAGGAAAAGAAGGAGAAGTAGAAGAAGAAGAAGAAAATGAAGAAGAAGAAGAAGAAGAAGAAGAAGAAGAAGAAGAAGAAGAAGAAGTAGTAGCAGTAGAAGAAGCAGAAGAAGAAGAAGAAGAAGAAGAAGAAGAAGAAGAAGAAGAAGAAGAAGAAGAAGAAGAAGAAGAAGAAGAAGAAGAAGAAGTAACAACAACAACAACAACATCTATAACAAACAACAACAACAACAAGAGAAAATATAAGAATAATACTCGACAAAGAATCACTCACAGGGGGAGCGTCCAAGGACAGCAACCCTGCAACCCCGAGTGCCTCCTTCAGCATCAGACGGGTGACGTTGAACACTGCAACGTCAAACAAATCAGGCAAACAAATTTAAAATCCCGTTCAAATCCAATAAATTGTCAAAACATAACTTTTTGCCGCTTTCGAGGGTTGACATTTCAATACTTCATCACTTTGACACTTAAACTTTGTTATGTAAAGTCCGCACTGTTTTTGAGGAGTAAGCCTACACGGAGTTTTAAAGCAATAGAAACATTTTTTGTTGTTGTATTTTTTAATAAAATAGTTCATCTATAAATATGGATTCAGAACGAGCCAAATGTCAGTCCATCCGTCCGTCCCTTGGTCCGTCGCTCGCCAAATGTCACTGGACATAGCACAGATTTTGTTCAGGCAATATATCATCATCATCATCATCATCATCATCATCATCATCATCATCATCATCATCATCATCATCATCATCCTCATCATCATCATCCTCATCATCATCATCATCATCATCATCATCATCAAGGAAAAAGCACTTACCCACAGTGCCGTTGGGGCATTTCAGATTCTTGAAGGCGATCAGTATTGTCTTCTGAGTCGCGTCCAAAATGTTCGCAAACTCCCCCGTAATATTGTCGCTGTCCCCCACGAACACGTCCGACAGGCGTTTGGTGACGAGAAGTTTAATCAGTTGACCTTTACTTTGACTTTGACCTTGACCCTGCCCTTGGGTTTGTCCTTGACCTTGGTTGCCTCCCCCGCCGAAAAGATCCCAGAAGTTTTCCTCCGTTTTCTTTGGAGGTTCACCTCCCCTGTCCACATTGGAGTTTTGTCCTTGACCTTCGGCTGCACAAATACAGTTACGATATGAGAAATTTCCTTCTTTCTGTAATATTTCAACAAAATATTATTATATATGTGCTTCAACCAGTAGTGAAATCGCCAATTATAATGATATCCATTATTAAGAAAGTCTATTTTTCTACCATCTAGTCATAAACGCATTCAAACGAAATGAGCAAGGCACCGGTGCTTTAACTTAAGACACATTGTTGAAAGAAAACGTACTATTTATTTTAATAAAACAAGTTATAAATAATGAACCGTAGCGTCCAGGCTACAGTTGCACCAAAATTTGGAACTGTTTAACTTTGTCATTTTTAACAATTAAAAATATTAATTCAAAAACGAAATCAAAATATCACACCTACCTTTGGTTACGGCACAGAGGACCACACTCAGTACTGTAACAAACAAAAACAGTTTATATAAAACAATTCAACCAAATAATAAATTAAGAGAATATTGACAGAGAGAGAGAGAGAGAGAGAGAGAGAGAGAGAGAGAGAGAGAGAGAGAGAGAGAGAGAGAGAGAGAGAGAAAGCAGCAATGGGCAATCTGCATATCACTTCAACCATACCAGCCAACAATCGAGTCAATAATCAACCAACAACATGAACTTAATAGTTTCATAGTTAACGCAGATTTACAAAGAAAGATCTCATTGCGATTTTGCAAACCGTAAAATCAAACAAATCCACCCCAACGAAATGAAAAGATGGAGAAGACAAACACGAATAAGAAGATGAAGAGGAAAAGGAATAAAGGACGAAAGAGGAGGAGGAGAAGAAGAAGAAGAAGAAGAAGAAGAAGAAGAAGAAGAAGAAGAAGAAGAAGAAGAAGAAGAAGAAGAAGAAGGGGAATAGGAAGAAGAGTAGCATTTAAGCAGCAGCAACAATAACAATAAAGCATCATCTTCGTCATCATCGTCATCATCGTTGTCATCATCATCATCATCATCATCATCATCATCATCATCATCATCATCATCATCATCATCATCATCATCATCATCATCATCATCATCATCATCATTATTTAAAAAATATTTTAAATATATTGAAGTGGCTCATTTATGTCTCAATTGCTTTTGCGTGTGGGTGTGAATTTGTGTGCTTGGGGGATAATATTATCCATTCTATGTAAACAAGTTTAAGTTGTTGTAATTTTTGGTGTTTGTTGGGTTCCAAATCTTGAGGACGAAGTGGTCGCATTTGATGATGATGATGATGATGATGATGATGATGATGATGACGATGATGATGATGATGATGATGATGATGATGATGATGATAATGATGATGATGATGATACAGAATACATAATCCTATATTTTCCCCATAAACATTTACAGGGCGATTTTTCGTGCAGTGTCCATCTGCTTTTAAAAATTCAAAACAACGAAATTAAATTGTAATGCAACATAATATTAAAAATAAATAACTATGATGATATTTACTGTGATTAAAACTTGTCGACAATGACACTATCACACACTCACACACACAGACACACACACCCACCCACCCACCCACACACACACACACACACACACACACACACACACACACACACACACACACACATATACAGTGGCAGTAGTTGAAAGAATGACATTTTAATTTTATTTATACCAAGTTAGTGCATTGCTTGAGTTTCAAGATAGGGTCTTTTTGAAGTAATTAATTTTTTTTAATGCTGTTGTCGTTTTCGCGCGATTTTTACTGATTATGTGTATGGGTACGTAGGTGAGTGTGTTTGCCTAGGTGAATGTGTATGCGTACGTGTGTGTGTGTGTGTGTGTGTGTATGCTAGATAGAGACACAAGTACAATTTAATACATAATTTTATATTTTAGTAGGTGTTTACATTGTGTGTGTGTAAATTGAACCTAGGTCCAATTTACCCCTCGTTTAAATTCAAATGACCCGCGAGGGTGTCTAAATTGGACTTTCACAACTTTAAAAAAAAAATTCAGTCTCAGACAGAAACCGTTGACAATACAGCTTTCATCGTTTAAGGCCACATAGGTTTAATGTCTACCTTTTAAATGACGTTCATGTTTGTGGGTTTTGTCTGCTTTTCACCAAAATATCGAAGAAATTCCTTAAGGGGTTCAATATACCTACTCTTCCCTTCCGTCATCATCATCATCATCATCATCATCATCATCATCATCATCATCATCATCATCATCATCATCATCATCATCATCATCATCTATCATCATCTGCATTTTCGTCAATGTAGCAAGGGAAGTCGTTTTGGCCCTCGTAGCGTGTCATACTAATTTTGTCATTAATCTTAGAAGCGTAGACTTCCTATAAAACATGTAAACGGAGAGTGCCTTGTGAAATATTTTTGTATTATGTCCTACCTGGTTTTTACCTCAAAGCTAATACGCACTAACACAAGAGTCAGGTATACCGTTTTTATATACGATTATCGTTGTCTTGTATTATTTTACGCTTTCAGTCTAATCATGTAGATTATATTTCTATCTGTCCGTCTGTCTGCCTGTCTGTCTCTCTTATGCTTCTTCTTCTTCGTCTTCTCTCTCTCTCTCTCTCTCTCTCTCTCTCTCTCTCTCTCTCTCTCTCTCTCTCTCTCTTCTCTCTCTCTCTCTCTCTCTTGTCCCCCGTGGAGGTGCCGGGGGTTTCAGTATAAAAAGTATCCCCACTTACTGGAAATGTAGTGCTTTAAATTTCCACTGTCGCTATCTTTCTCATTTGTCTTTTCTAATTCCTACTCTGTTCTATCCATCTACTATACTACCTTCTTCTTCGCTAGACCAGTCACCTACCGTTTTTCTTGAAATCTCTTCCGGGACAAAAACTCCTCATTTGTGTATGAGGTCTGTTGTATCAGCTCGGGAATATTGGACGCTTTCTGCCAAATGGTCACTGGGGCTTTCTATGATATCGTTATTTAACAATGTAGGCATTTAATATGTATGTGTTTGGTTGATATTTTATTATGACGTTTGTATTCTATTTTGTTTTTGTAAACGGGGGTTCGATAAATTTGAGTAAAGCCTCAGCGTCCCCTGCGTGGGATGCCATTATTGTAAAGTGACCGGCTGGTGGAGTGCCTTCCGTGTTGCTTCAGCAGATCTTTTATGCGGATCAGGGGTGAGTCCTATTTCAGTCATGTTGTGGTCTTGATGTTGTGGTCTTGATGTTGTGGTCCTGATTGTGCTCTTTGCATTCCGCTGGAGTGAGAGATCTCTTTAGAAGAATAAGAAAACGTTCTTAACCATAAGAAGCGAAACAGGAAAGACAACTTTTCTCTCACTCCATCGTCTATTAAAAAACATTATACATCATCAATTAACATACTACCAAAGACTGACCGTCAAACTGACTTCAGACTATGTCTATCCCATGCCAATCTAGAAAGCGAATGACTACAGCCATAGCGTGGAATGGTCGACAACAAACCAATTAACAGTGCTGATTACATGCAGGTTCATTACTAGCTGTTAACCTCGCACCCCCTACCCATTTGCTAAAACATTGATGAATTATACTGGAGAAAGAGTACGTCAAGCGTAGAAAGTGTTCTAGTAGTTGTTGTTTTCAAAACATTGAACGTGCTTCCGCCTAATTACTAGAAACTCTATAAAACACTTTAAAGATGTTAAAAACAAGTGTTGTTGAACAGTTGCTATTATTTAAATTGGGCATTCGTCTCGAGAATATTTAGTTTAAACTCTCTCTCTCTCTCTCTCTCTCTCTCTCTCTCTCTCTCTCTCGTGTGCGCGCGCTATCTCTTTAGAAGAATAAGAAAAATGAATGAACGAACTTTTATTCCAGAAGAACTGATTTAGACGTAACATTAACTAGGCATTCTGACAAAGTGAGAAGAAGAACGGGAACAAGTAGAAGAGTTAGCAGAAGCACGGAACCTACATAATTATGCACAAGTAGAAGAAATAGAGAACGTGTTAAAAGTCAACCACACTACACCATAATTTTTGATAGTTTTATTATAAGCATGATCTTCTGATTTCTAACTTAAAGAGAACACACACAGAATGAGTAAGCTTAAGAATTTATTAAATTTGTAATGGCTTAAGCGTCGCTTGTTTTCCAGTCACGTCTTTGGCAATTTTGATGTTAATTGTTATTGACACTTAGAATAGCTTACTATGAATAATGGGCGTGTGACCTGTCATATTTTATGAACATCTGGAAAGTTTATCACGAGACGATGATGACTACATTTTTGGTGTGCTTTAGTTGCTCAGTCATGCGGCAATCTCTAAATAGGCACAGCAAGGAGAAGAAAGGCCAAAGAACTTACAAAACTTTGAAAGCTATCCACCCTTTCATTTATATTGAAACAATTAGATATCGTACCTCTGATTTAAAGACACTTCGGACGAGGTGGTGAATTTAGATAATAGGCCTACCTCCTTTTCTCTCCTAAACCCGTAACTCATGATGAACGGGTGAGTTGAATGAATGGTGGGGTGATAGGGTAAAGGTTTATTTCCCCTCCTCAAAATGCAGATATTTTCTTTCTCCTACTTCCCTACTTCCTATTTATCTCTACAAATCTGTAAACTACAATATCCTACCCACATTAGGTTCCGTGTAGACGCATAACACGCCCAAGGCAGGAAGGTCTGCATGCTATTCACATGGGCTGGTATCTAGAATGAACATGAACATGAACATTGAGGTTTAACGTCTACACCCACCATTGGCGATATGGCAGACGGGGATAACCATCCCAGGGAAAGAGGGGTAGGGACCTAAATCAACACTGAACCACAAGAGCAATCATACTGCTAAAATGGACAGTGAAAATGGCCACATTTTATATTCGAACCTGGGTCATCGGTGTGCCAGGCGAACGCTCTACCACTTGAGCTACGGCGGTGGGACTGTATCTAGAGTTGTTGTTGTTGTTTGTAGATTATAGTCACACGACACTTTCGCATATAGGTGACTACTGGACCGATTTATACTAACACCAGCGGGCCAGTTGTTGGTAAAGGGGAAAATAATATGATCACACGTTGACCAATCCGGGATTCGAACCAGCGACCTTTCGGTTACTAGCAAGACGCTCTTACCAACTGAGCTACCCGGCCCCTCAGTGTATCTAGTTGTTGTTGTTGTTTGTAGATTATAGTCACACGACACTTTCGCATATAGGTGACTACTGGACCGATTTATACTGACACCAGCGGGCCAGTTGTTGGTAAAGGGGAAAATAATGTGATCACACGTTGACCAATCCGGGATTCGAACCAGCGACCTTTCGGTTACTAGCAAGACGCTCTTACCAACTGAGCTACCCGGCCCCTCGTGTATCTAGATACGATAACGTCCTCTTTATAGGACGCGTCCCTCTCAGTACTATAAATATCGTATCCAGATACGGGCGCCTGTGAAACTTAATAACTCGGAGTGATCCCATCCTAACCACATCAAAATGTGGGTTGCAGTCACTGGTGAAGCATACCAGGGGAAAACAGTCACGATGTTGACCTGGAAGGTCATGACTGAAAAGTGTCTGATTCACCACACTCAATACCTGTCCTCGTCATGGAACGCTGGGTGGGTGTCAGATGTATCCCATTTCCCTCCCAATCCCAAGGTGGCAGTTGTTTTCAACAATTATGGCTTGTTAGGGAGGTTTCATTCTGTCCCTTCAAGATGGCTGTTTACAAAATGAAAGGCAATGCATTTGTCTTAAATCCGAGCTGTAACTGTTTGTCGTTCCTCTCCAGAGCAGCCAGAAAGGCAGTATATAGTTTTATCCAGAGCGTTAAACTTTTCTTTATATTTTCCCAGTCTTGTTGTTTACACAACACGTATTTTGTTTTCATTTGAAGCTTGACATTTCTTTCTTCTCGGAGGTCAGTTCAGCAATCTCATCTGCAATGCAAAAACGAACAAACAAAAAACATAGGCCTACATAGCTTTCACCTCCTAAACTGTAATTTGTGGCATTCATAAGTTCATTAATAGTTATATTATGAATATTTTTTCTATACCTCATTGCCATTTATAAAAAGACAGCCTTCGCGTTTCAACCACTAATCGCCTACAAAAAAATGTAATGATACAGCATTGACTTGCACACAAAATAAATTGTATTACCTTCTGCTATAGTCCATTTGCTGAGCACAGTGCCCTATTCTTAGCGCATGGGAAGTTCAGTACTTCAATTTCTCTCAATCCTAGTCTTAAGTTGTGGATACACCTCTGCTGTACCGAGGCCAGCGCGGGTACGCGTGTGTTTTTCAATACCTTTCTATGTAGTTGCAAGTAAGGGTTGACACTCTTGATCTTTTATTGGTAAACTTCAAAGAAAATACTTGCCGAGAGGGCGTGAACTTATAAACTCTGTAGAACCCGGAGGATTTAAGACTACAAGAACTGACGCTATCATTTTTTGACTGTACTAGTTTAACAACAGTCAGTCTGGAGCCCAAAGTCTTTTAAACAGCTTAATATGATTTGAGATTAAACATGTCACACACAACTCCGCCTTTGATGGCAAGAGAGTGTCAGAGGGATTAAAAGATACCTGTGGTTAATCTATGGCAAATACCAAACTTCCAATGGATTTGCCCCTCCGCCCTCCAGATTTTTACATAGTTAAATACCTATCACCGATTTCTTCCACCACCACTCCATGCCCCTTTTTATTAAGGATGAGTACCATCAAACAACTATGAATGAATAACAACTTAATAATAATATTAAAAAATTGTACTGGACGATTCTTCAAAACCTTGGCTCAGAATGCATTAAAAAAAAATCTACGTTGGACGTCGTGCTCAGAGCGTATATACATCCGAGTATCCATCTGTCAGAATATCTTTACCTTGTTTTTATTTTATTATTTTCTTTACTTCCTTAATCTGCGTTAATGGTAGAAAGTCGTAGTATAGTAGGTACAACAACCAGCGATAATAAAAATAATACGTTTCTTTCCATTGCATTGTTTCAGCATCTATCTTTCGTTTTTCACCAAAGCCTACCTTAAAAAGAAACAGATCTAGACAGTATAATTGTATTTATTCTATACCATCCATTGACCGTCGTCAAACACCCTCTCTTCCACCGCCCCCTCCCCCTTTTCCCCACTTCTCCCTTTTCTATCCCTTCTCCCCTCCCTCCCCCTTCATGTCCACCCCTACCCCTGACACAAATCACAATAGCAATACATTAGGCAGTGCCAAGCACACATTTTAACGTTCGCAGCCCAGTGCTTTTTTACAAAGCAAATAATATTATCGACTAAGCGACAGATCTAGTGATGGGGTTGAGGATTACAATTTTCTGCCTTTCATTCCCCTCCCTTCCCTTTTCTGGTGTGACATCGTCAAAGGGCCTAGTATCTTATTTTTGACTGGGAACGACTGGGAGCATTCTGATTGGTCGACGCATTACAAAATTCGACGCATGCACACAGTGCTATCATAGTCTTAGTAAGGGTTAGGGTTAGGGTTTAGGGTTAGGGTTATGACGCCTAAGAACGTCGTGAAAAGGCTGTCCGACTTGACCTGGCGTATGCGCAAAGGCACCCGACCCAAATAAATACTCGGTCAGGCTGCGATGTTACACTCTTTTCTGCTTTACTCTTCTGTCCCACGGCAGTAGCCTGAGAGAGGTCAGTTAGGTCAATTTTAAACCATGAATTAATGGCGAATTAATTACATAGGGCGCGGTCACTGAGATGGGTTACAGCCAAGTGTATGTGGGACGAAAAGAGAGAGAGATATAGAATCCGATAGAGAGGTAGAGACAAAAGTAGACACGTAGCGACATAAACAGAAATAGAGGTAGGTGTACAGATTAAATACTTTTGTGTGTAGAGATTGTGTGAATAGACTATTTGATCGTTCTTATATAGCGCTTATTTAGATTAAGAGCTGCCCAAGGCGCAGGCCAATCCAAGATCTAACTCAAGTCACCCGAAGCGCCCATTTCTATCCTATCCTACCCCATCCCGTAACTCGAAGGTCGTTGGGGCACCACAGATGATCGTTTAACCAGCGAACTCCAGCTTTTTTTGTTCTCAGCAACCCTCATGGCTTCGCTCAGTGTCAAGCCAATTCATTTTCGAATGTTGTCCTCCCACCTCTTTTCCTTTATCTCTTTTCTTCTGCCTCCTTGCATCGTGCCTTGCAGGATGGTCTTTGCAAGACCTGATGCTCTGGTGACGTGGCCATACCATCGGAGTTTCCTTTTCTTCACCACTGTGAGCATGTCATCATGTTGTCCAATGGCTTGTGTGATGGCCTGTCGGACTTCGCTGTTTGTGATGTGCTGAGTATAGGAAATGCCCAGAAGTCTTCTGTAGCACAATATCTCCATGCTTTGTATTCTTCGTTGTAGATTTGTTGTGATGGTCCATGTTTCGCAAGCGTATATGAAGCTGGAGATGACAAGGGAGTGCAGAAGTCTTACCTTTGAATGTAGACTGATGGTACTGTCTTTCCAAATGGGCTTAAACCTTGTCAGGGCACCAGTTGATTGTGCTATCCTGTAGAGGTCTTCCTGTCGGGATCTATTATCTGATACAAAGGCTCCTAAAGATTTGAAGTTATGCACTGTGTTGAGGTATTGGCCCTGGGCTTTGATGTCCGTGTTGATGCCATTGGTTTTGTTGGTCATCATTTTGGTCTCCTCTGTACTTATTTCCTTTCCATAGGCTCTGGAGGTGGTGTCAAGCCTCTGTACCAGCGGTTCAAGTTCTTGCTCCTCTCCAGCCGATCAATCAATGTCATCCGCAAAACGGAGGTTGGAGATTGCTCTACTCCCCATGCTGACTGTGTATTCGTGATCTGCAAAGGCATCTGACATGATGCCCTCTAGGAAGATGTTAAAGAGTGTTGGAGAGAGTAGGCATCCTTGACGAACACTGATTGTTGTTCTGAACCAGTTTCGAATGGCGCTGTTGTGGCGGACTGCACTGGTAGCCTTGTCATACAGGCTTTTGATGACTTCAATAATTTTAGGGCTGATGTTGTACGCTCTCATGCCTGCATGCCAGACTCAATCAAACGCTTTCTTGAAGTCTACAAACACATGATATAGATGTTATTAGTGCTGTAGGTATTTCTCACAGATTATTCTGAGGTTGAAAATCTGTTAAGTGGTACATCGTCCTGCCCTGAATCCTGCTTGTTCTTCAACTATGATTTGTTCAGCTTGGGATTTCAACCTGTTGAGTATTATTTTCAGGAGGACTTTGCTGAGATGGCTGATGAGGCTGATGGTGTGGAATTTTTCACACTCCTGAAGGTCACCATTTTTGGGAAGAGTAATGACAAGCGACTGGGTCCATGGTGTAGATCACTCCCCACTCTGCCAGATCTTGTTACAAATAATGGTGAGGGCGTCAATCAACTCTTCTCCTCCTGCTTGACGCAATTCCGAGGGTATACTTTCCACTCCCGCTGACTTCCCCTTCTTCAGCGATTTCATTGCTGCCTCAACTTCTTCTCGGAGAATTGGGAGGATTTCATCTTCTTCTTCTCTGTTCTGGGGACATGCTAGAACTGATGGGTCTCCGTTTGGTGTATGGTTGTAAATGTCAGAGCAGTACTCTGCCCATCTATCCAAGACTTGCTGCCACAGAACCATCGTCTGACGCCCAGACAACTGAGCACAGTCCTGAGCGACAGGGAAGGGGAAAAGGGACCTAGCGTGTTTGCGTAGCTGGCATTTACCTGTCTAAGACATGAGCGTCAGGATCTTTAAAGTCCGTGCGATGGAATGCGTGCGTGCCCCGACTAGACCTCGATGTATACTTTCACCCTTTTCAGCGGAATGTTAGATGTCTTTTCGGTGTTTTTTTTTTTCATTCTTGTTTGGGTATCGAGTCATTACGATAAAAACAATGGTGGCAACCATCTTGATGACTGCGTGTAGATTTTAGATCGAGGTAAAAGTTTTTCACAGTTTGAAAATCCAACAAGAAAGTGGCAGAGCCGTTTAAACTGCAGGCAAATACATCTAAAGAGTGCACTGACTAATTTATTTAACATGCTGGCCGGTTGCAATTTACAAAATGAAAAATCGAATATTGGGATGAGTTTAGACGCCTCAGGGATTTAGATTGGAATGTTGATGGTTAGAAGCCTCTCTCTGGTTAGAAATCTCTCTCTGCGGATGGAAGTAATCGGCACAGAAATTTACATAAAACCACTGGAGTTGATCACCATCATCGCCAATGCAACTGCCATCAACAACAACCGCACCGGCAATCGCTTTGCATTTTCAAACGCATACGCATTAATTTAATCCCTAGTGCAGATGGGGAAACCTGTTGGTACTGAAACATTTGCTCAAAACATCAGAATGTTAATGAATTTCCAGCTGTACTTTCCCATTTATGTTTCAGCTTAAGTTCAAAATTAAATGCCCACGCATTAACACCCCATTTAAAAAAATACGTACATGATCAAATAAGAGTTGTTGATTAAAACAAAAATCAACGGAGCTAGAGATCGAGAAAACTCTACTGCGTCTAGCCATTCAAAGAGATTAGGTGACAAAACTAAAATAAAAAAAAGTCAAAAGTATATTATAACAACAGTCTAAAATAAAATAAATTGCTGTATCTGGTCGTGGAAAAGAAGTTGGGAAGGTTGCTGAGGGAGTGGGGTGGTGGCGTTGTAGGAGGAGGGTTGGAAAATACGTTAAAGGTGAAGGTTGACTAAGCCATAATTATAATCTAAATTTCAAAATGAGGCTACAGGTCATTCAATATGAACCAGAATAGAACACATGAAATTTGATATAAGACAGTAACTACGCGGCATGTTCTTAGTCTTCTTTTTCTGCTTTTATTTTTTATTTAAAACAAGAACAGTCCGTTTCATGATTTGCCGTAGGACATTTTGTCCGGCCGCGCTCATATCTGTAGCGTTCAGTTTGTCACTATGATTTATTTCCATATTTATGCTGCCAGAGCTTAATCAAAATTTAGAATGGATGCTGTAGGTGGTAATGAGCTTTCGGCCAATAACAGGCATATACTAACACTATGTTAGAAAAGAGAGAGACAAGTGGAAGGAATGGAGATGTATGTTTGTATGTATGCTTTTCAACAAGAATAGAAAGGAGATACTGAATATTCCCGAAGAAGCCGGAATAGAGCGGCGAAACCTTGAAAAATAAAATACTAGAGTGGCCTGTTTGCTGTTGTGCTGAGGATCAATGTTTTAAATTATATCTGTTTATGTATGTATATATGCATATATGTATGTATGTATGTATGTATGTATGTATGTATGTATGTATGCATGTATGTATGCATGTATCTATATGTATCTCAGAGGATCAATGTTTTAAATTCTATCTGTTTATGTATGTATATATGTATGTATGTATGTATGTTTGTATGTATGTGTCTGTCTATCTATCTATCTATCTATCTATCTATCTATCTATCTATCTATCTATCTATCTATCTATCTATCTATCTATCTATCTATCTATCTATCTATCTATCTATCTATCTATCTATCTATCTATCTATCTATCTATCTATCTATCTATCTATCTATCTATCTATCTATCTATCTATCTATCTATCTATCTATCTATCTATCTATCTATCTATCTATCTATCTATCTATCTATCTATCTATCTATCTATCTATCTATCTATCTATCTATCTATCTATCTATCTATCTATCTATCTATCTATCTATCTATCTATCTATCTATCTATCTATCTATCTATCTATCTATCTATCTATCTATCTATCTATCTATCTATCTATCTATCTATCTATCTATCTATCTATCTATCTATCTATCTATCTATCTATCTATCTATCTATCTATCTATCTATCTATCTATCTATCTATCTATCTATCTATCTATCTATCTATCTATCTATCTATCTATCTATCTATCTATCTATCTATCTATCTATCTATCTATCTATCTATCTATCTATCTGTCTGTCTGTCTGTCTGTGTCTACCTAGCTAGCTAGCTAGTATCTAGAAATTCAGACTCGGACATTTTATTAACAACAAAGACATCTAGTCGTACAGTGAGAGAGAGAGAGAGAGAGAGAGAGAGAGAGAGAGAGAGAGAGAGAGAGAGAGAGAGAGAGAGAGAGAGAGAGAGAGAGAGAGAGAGAGATGGGTGCATTGTGTTCAAATTTTTGCTCCAGAACTGTTCAATGTGCTGCCATTCTCCATTGAGAATCATAATTTTTTCGAGCATGCACAACCCAGTTTGCTAAAATCAAAAGTCGAGTCCAAGTAGCTAAAAAAATACACGCGCATACTGTAATTTATACACTCCCCCGGACTATTTAAATCTTTCATGTATCTAGCCATTCTCCATCCAGCCCTGAACTATTTATATCATTCATGTATCTAGCCGTTATCTATTCAACCAACCAACTAACCGTTTATCTAAATATCTCATTACCATTCTAGACTTCGACTTCAGGCAATAAATTGATTTTATAAAGTTGGAAGGTTACTTCCCTTCACTGACTTCATACCTAAAACAAGGCAAGAAACGTACAAGGCATCAAACAATCAGCCATTTCAGGTATACAATAATGTATTGTTTGTTCAATCAATTAATCAGTTTCGTTTCTGAATCTTTATTTAACAATACGGTGGCAGCAGACCGATTAATGGACAGGCTAGTCACGCTCTGTTTTGTTCCTTACCTCACTGATGCTTTACATTGTGTAGGATTTAATGAGCCTTAGAACACTTTAATTAGTCTATGCCTTAAAATACGCTTTAAATGCAACGCAGCGCAATGACTAATAACATAAAAACAACTAATTTCCATTACTATCTTAACAATGTATTACGACACCAACTATATGCTAAGAAATTATGCGGAAAAAACAAGGATCTTAACACAGTTTCACAAAACCCAGTAAAATTCTCAGGAAATACTGCAAATGTGACGAAGACCCACTGATAAATCCTACGAAAAAATAGGAACTTAACACATTTGCATAAACCCCAATATTACTCAATAAGTATGCTTACATCTTGCATAAGAAAAAAGTATTTGAAATCGTTGAAGCTAGCTGGTAATTGCCTGTTTATTGAGGTGTACACATTTTCGTTTTAAAAGTAACCTTGCGTATTCTGTTATAGACCTATGAACGTGAAAAGCAGAAGCCATTCACTTTACTTTCTGAATCGAAAGGCTTTTACCACAGTACAACTATCTTTATATAAAAATTATTTAGTATTAAAAAGTACATTCATTTTTAACAGAGGGTTTCTTTAACAATGAATATGAGTCATTTCTGTATTACATTTCTTTTATATCGACTTCTTGACTCTTTCGCTCTATTTATATTTTTATGAAAACCTCAATAACACAAACATCAGAAACAGAACCAATGTATATTCTTAATCGGAGTCGATTTAACCCAGTCAAAACTAGTTATAAGATTCGTTTATTTTGTTAAAGCAGCTGGCCTGGTCAATGACCTACCACTGTGGTGTACTATTTCAAGAATAGTATCAGCACTACTGACTAAATGTTGTTTGCTCTGTCCTCAATAACGCTAACTGTTAAGAAAAAATTATAGACTTTACAAACCTCAACGCCATGAGCAGTGATATCATGCAGCCCTTTTATTAAAAAAAAAAACACAATAAAAACAACTGTATTATGTTTCAGTAAAACATTGCCTATGAATGATTAAAAAATGTACATAGAAATTTGCCTTTTGGCTGCAAAATCGTAACAATTATTATAACCCTTTTTATTATTATTTTTTTCATATATATAATATTTTTTAAGTTTTATTAAGGCCCTTTCCCCCCTTTTTCCCAGTCCCCTATTTGCTATATGTGACGTGGGACTTTAATCTATCTACATAACATAACATAGAAGTAGACCTAATTATTGCTGGTCGTATAGCTATTTATTTATTGTATGTTATTTACCAAGAGCTGTTCAAGGCGCTGGCAGAAACAGGATCTAACCCAAACCGCCCCAGGCGCCCACTTGCACAATCTTGTGCGATCGTGTATGGGTAGAAAGGACCTAGTGCGTGCTGGGTGTCCTTCTGAAGCCGGAACTCACCCGTCTAGGACATGAGCGTCAGGATCTTTAAAATCCATGCGATGGAATGCGCACATGCACAGCCTAAACCTCTGTTTATTCTCTCGTTCGAAGGAGTAAGGGCGCAGGGTAATTAAAAATAAAGTTAAATATATTTTGTTACTCCAGGCTGTTTACGGGTGTTGAACCACTGCCTGTACCGGCCTCAGTGTTATCGCCTGACATTCGAGTACACTGCGTATACCACAGAGCCAACTGCGTTCCTACCCCCGTTGGGGTGCCGGGGGTTTCAGTATAAATAGTATCCCCACTTTCTGGAAATTTAATGCTTTAAATTCCCACTGTCGCTGTCTTTCTCATTTGCTCTTTCTCATTCCTGCTCTGTTCTATCAATCTACTATACTATCGTCTTCTTCGCTAGACCAGTCTACTACCTTTTTTCTTGAAAACTCTTCCGGGACAAGACTCCTTTGTGTATGAGGTCTGTTGGATCAGCTTGGGAATATTGGACGCTTTCTGCCAGGTGGTCACTAGGGCTTCCTATGATATTATTTTTTTTAGCAATGTAGGCATTTTATATGTATGTGTTTTGTTGATAATTTATAATGATGTTTGTATTCTATTTTGTTTTTGTAAACGGGGGTTCGATAAGTTGGGGTGAAGCCTCAGCCGTCCCCTGCGTGGGATGTCTTTATTGTAAAGTGACTGGCTGGTGGGGGGCATTCAGTTTTCCCACTAGGGTTGTTTCGGCAGATCTTTTATGCGGATTGGGGGTTGTCCGGTCCTGATTTGGCTCGGAAGAGTCCGCTGGACCTAAAGCAACAATTATGTAATGTAATATAATGTAACTGCGTTCCCCAACAGCTAGTCGTGTAGATGAACTACGAAGATTCTATTGCTAGACGTGCAAATACCACTACGATTATTGCTAGACGTGTAAATACCACTACAAGTATTGCTAGACATGTCAATGCGAACACGTTATTGCTAGATTTGTAGATTCGAAGTTTCTAATGCTAGACGTGTAAATGACTCTATGCAAGTATAATACCATCAATTGCAGCAGTCAGTATATGAAGAATACTTCGCTGATCATCCTGGGTGAGTAGCTCTTAACGGTTTAATACACCGTGCCCGAGGTAATTGTATAATTAGCATTACTTGTTGCACAACCGAACTGGGAACAGCAACATGCATTCTCCTTGGAAGCCTCATGGAAAATAAGATTTGAGGCAATTGAGATCGAGAACTAAGTTGGTCACAATAGGATTAAGGAGTGATTCTAAACTTGATTCTATATATTAAGTTCCAACGCCTGTACTTAACAAAACAGTGTTCAGTACGAGTCAATTCAATTTAACAAAGCTGTATTGCCCATCGTAATTATGAACTGCATACAGCCATGTATGTCGCAATCAAATACAAATACAATCCTGAGATGCAAATGACAAGACTATTCATCAAAATTCTTTCAACCTTCTCTCAACATTTTCATCACTTTAAATGCAACACCCTTCTCCCCTTCCCTCTACCTCCCCCCACCAAAAAAAAGTTTTTAACTGATATCAACTTCTGCCTGGGCGTTGAGTACTTAAATGCCCATTTCTGAAAAGATTATTATAGATAGTTCCTACTGACTGAGAATAGACATATAACTGAATGTTCAGTGCGGCTTTTAACGTCCGTGTGGGTCATAATTACTTTGAGTACTGACCATTAATATAACGCACTTGGAGCTTCCCGGGAGGAGTAAGCTTGGATTTTTAAACGAATGAATGAATGAATTATTTATTTATTTATGTATTTATGTATTTATCAATAATAATAATAATAATAATAATAATAATAATAATAATAATAATAATAATAATAATAATTATTATTATTATTATTATTATTATTATTATTATTATTATTTAAATCAAAGCTTTGTCATCACACAGAACAGTTGACGACATATTATACACCTAACAGTAAAAAGAACCTAAACAGGACTGGACCGGTACTAGAAAACCTTTATGATTTTGCCATTGTTTACCAGCGCATTAACGTTAATTTGGTAGTAGACAATGTACTTGACAGCCTAATGTCAGCCTGGAGCAGAATCATAGAATTCATTTTAGCAGCAGTAAGATTACCTCAAGATCAGTCTAAACAAAACACTTTCTTCCATTATGGCGAATAGCACAGGGCCAAACTGAGCCCAGCCAACCAGAAATATAATTATAATATGACGGACTGTACGCATAAAGAATGGAACTAGAATTACTACAAAAGATGGTCTACTTGGAATTGGAAATAACTGCCACCTTCTTGTCGACGCTGGTCCATGAATATAAGGTACCTCCTTGTCGGTTTCTTATTACTTATAGCAATTGAAGAAGAAGAAGAAGGAGAGGAAGAAGAAGAAGAAGAAGAAGAAGAAGAAGAAGAAGAAGAAGAAGAAGAAGAAGAAGAACAACAACAACAACAACAACAACAACAACAACCACAACAACAACAACAACAAGAGGAGGAGGAGGACGAGGAGCAGAAGCAGCAGCAGCAGCAACAACAACAACAATGACGACAGCGGGTAGCACTTAATTAAGTTTTGCGCTTTTACGCATCCATCGTGTTTGCTTTGTTTAGTATTCGTGTGTTATTGTTGAATAAAACTTTTAACCAAAAACAAGTAACAACAACTACGCTTTGGAATTAAGGATGGAATGTAAGAAGTAGAAGCAATATTGTAAGAAATGGAAGCAATATTTTAACGGGTATCAGGAAGTTTACTTCTTCTTCTTCTTCTTCTTCTTCTTCTTCTTCTTCTTCTTCTTCTTCTTCTTCTTCTTCTTCTTCTTCTTCTTCTTCTTCTTCTTCTTCTTCTTCTTCTTCTTTTTTCATCGTCCTCTTCTTCAAGTGTGTCACAAAATGATTTCTAAATGCCTCAGCGATTCTTTAAATGAATATTAGAACGAACAATGTTACAGTTCAAGTTTCAAGTTTATTGAATGCTCTATCATCCGAGGGGCTTTCTGCCAATTCAAAGAAACACAGCTTCAGAGAAATTGCAAGATAAGTTCAATTTGTAAAAACCCCTACTCACCATAAACTATTAAAAAATATTCTGCCATTCTGCTACCCAATCTCTCGTACCTCCATAAGGACAGATCTATACAAACAAAATCTCTTTACAAGGCCAACGTGAAGCCTCTTTGTTGAATGGGAAGAGAATCATTATGCCTGCAGCTTAAAAAGCGTTTTTCCTACCCGGAAAGATGGCGATGTAAAGGTCATATAATGGAAAGAGGAGAACAACACACTTTCTTTCACACAAACACTGACACACACACACAAACACAAACACAAGCGCACACACTCAATTTTTATACAAGTATTGTATTGTATTTTATACAAGTGCTGGACCATTACGGGTGCAAAGTTCTCTCGCGTGCACTTAATGGTCTATGGTTATTTAGTGATAATTACATGCAAAGTTTAAAGGAAATGAAAAAAATATAAAAAAATCACAAAACAACAAAAACAACAACAAAACACTAAAACGATTATTTCTCCATAATGACGTCACTCAGTTTTCGTAAGTGGAAAGCAACTGTAGTAAAGTCTAGTCTAAGTAGGTTGTAAACAACATCAAAAACGATGACGTCACTCGATAGATGTTTTGTTTTAGTTTCAAGGCATCTGTAGACTCTAAGTACATACGATGTTTACAGGAAATAATAACAATATTTGTAAACATAAATGGCGTCTTCATGATGACTTCACTCGATTTATATATAAGTTTGGTGTTATGTTGAAGGCATATGTTAAGTCTAAGTACATACCAAATTTGAATCAATTCCCTCCAGTAGTTTGGGAGAAAATGCGATTTGAAAAAAACAACAACATGATGATGTACTCATGTGGACGTCACCCCATATGCATAGATTTGTGAAAACTGGTAGGCATCTTTATGTTCTAACTGCATTCCAAGTTTAAAAGAAATCCGTTCGTTATTTTCAGAGAAAAGTGCGAACGCATGGACGGACGGACGGACGAACAGAGCAAAATGCAATGGTTCCCCACCTGTCGCTCGGGAACTAAAAAGCTCCCATTGCCTTAAGGACATTTTAGATCTATGAATCTCAACCATTCTCAACACGTCAGTGATTATACATACGATATGAGACGTTGCATACAAATGTAATGTTTTATTTAACCCTCGGGATAGTTTCAATGAGAAATAGCTGCCTGTCAATTGATGTAGGTATTACATTTATCTTTGTGCTGTTCTCCGCTGTTTATGACATATCAAAAAGTACAACTAAGATAATAATAATAATAATAATAATAATAATAATAATAATAATAATAATAATAATAATAATAATAATGGAAGCTATTATTCCTAAATCAGGCTCAAAGTGCGGCTATCTGTAACTAACGCGCTTGCATGTTACACACACTCGTCTACATACACAACTAACACATCTATCTATTCATCACTCAAACATGTGGTGTAAAGGAAAGTCGCTATTAGAAGACGGGCATCCAAATCGAATGTTATTTGTGAAATGTTAATTGTATAAACTGCATCCAATGCTATTATTGATGGGAGGGAGGAAACCGGAGTACCCGGAGAAATCCCTCGGTGTCGTGAAAAGTCTCGTTTCTGAGTCAAGTAAGTTCGCCCCAGGGATAAGAATATTGCACTTCTGTTTTTGTCCCTCCCTTGACCCTGCTGCTCCCACCTCCTCCCTTCACCCCACCTCACCCCCACCCCTCCACTCCCCGCTCTGTTTTTGTCAAAAACAAAATCAACGCCGACAATCTTAACAATACACCGACAACAAAGAACCTAGCCCTACTGTAGGGGCGATGATCTCTAAACAGCACACCCACACCCACAAATCCATAGCTTCTACAGATGCAAGTTACAGTAGTCATTTAACCAAGCTACGTTTTATCAATATAATTTTTTTTCCGACAACAGTACGCAGAAACACAAATACTGATTTGCCTAAAGACAAAACTCATTTAAGAAAACATGATGAAAGAAAGAAACAATAAAACAAAATTGCAAAACAACAACAACAACAACAAACTAATTTAAAAGATAGACAAATGAAACAATGATATAAAGAAAATAACGAACAAAATCAAAAAAAACAAGTTCTAGTTAAGAGCAAACCATTTATCGGTCTATGAATAATATAGGCAAACATTATTTTAAGTTTGTAATGAAATGCTGTTTATAGTAGTTTGTTTTGTTTTCCCCCTAATTTTTCTCTATGTATTATTTAGTCCCTTCCTTGGAATTAAACTACATGTTACCATTATTTTACTTATATGGTTTTTTTTTTTGCATTTGTCACATGTCAGCGAAATAAAAAGAACAAAATAAATTTAAAGATGAGAAAATGCTTTATTAATTGCTATGATTCATTTCAATTAACTATTGCCAATTCGAAGAAAAATGGAAAACCTTTGAAACATTGAAACTTTTTTGTTTTATTAAGGATTAAGATTTTGGACTAATTAAAAAGCCTAATTTTCGATCTGTTTCTTAACAAGCTAACCTCATGCAGAACTGACCTTTACAATTAAAATTACATAATACCAATGAAAACAAGTAATTAAGAAATAAGGTCCGCAAATACTCACAAAAGAATAGTAGGGAATACTTCAGCATCTTGACAGTTGTTGAAAGATGTCGGTAAAACTACAGTGCATCAAAATGAAAATGGCTATGGCCTTTTCGAGACTGATGATCTGCTCCAGGTGTGCTTTCCGAAAGAAAAAAAACAACAACCACCCAGCCCTCTACACACAAAAAAGTCTGAAGTGACTCTCAATGAAATAGTGATTGAGAATGACACTCAGTATCTCTTATACCGGGGACGCAGCTGTACTTGTAATTAATATTCCCAGCTGAACCAAGACTGTGCTAGTAAATCTTTTATACCAGTCCAGATGAATTAAGTCCATGCACGATCAATCAATAATCTCTGCCTGTGTTTCTTCTCTCTGTACCCGCCTGTTTTTACCCTGCCTTACTACTCGTCAATACCACGTTCTCGACCACTACTACCAGCGGTTGTTTTTCACTAGCTTCATATAGTACGGTGTCGCCACCGCAGCATTCCAGTCCGCGTCCACCGCCTGTTTATAACGGCAAAGACCTTCACGCCTCTGACCCGTGTAAGACTCAGGTGTGTGTTGCAAGCGAAGATGTTTTTCAGGTGGATGAGTCACAATGAGCGTGCGTGTGGACTATATATAATTATATATATTACTAACAATAGACTATTGGGTTGTATTCTACGGTATTGAAAAAAAGAGAGTTAAATTTAAAAAAAAAAAAAAAAAACTATAAAAAAAACATAGGCTACGTCACTGATGTTATCGACACACCCGCGCAGTGAAGCAACACTATGGAGAGAGAGAGAGAGAGAGAGTGTGTGTGTGTGTGTGTGTAAAGGGTGAAGGGAGGAAAAAAAATCGATTGTCGCGAAGCAGACTGACTGTACGAGACTCGCAGAGTCTACTCTGACAACAATTTCCATCTTACATTCTGATGGTACGGGGAGAGATACTGAGAGAGAGAGAGAGAGAGAGAGAGAGAGAGAGACAGAGACAGAGACAGAGACAGAGACAGAGACAGAGTTATCCATTGCTTATAGGGTCTAGTGGACTGCAAAGAGCCGAATCAGGACCACAAAATCAAGACCACAACTTCGCTGAAAGAGGACTCACCCCTAATCCGCATATATAGATCTGCCGAAACAACTCTAGTGGTAAAATTGAAGGCACTGCACCAGCCGGTCACTTTACAATAAAGGCATCCCAAGCAAGGGACCGATGAGGTTATACTCTAATTTTTCGACCCCCCGTTTACAAAAACAAAATAGAATACAAACATCACTATAAAATATCAACAAAACACATACATATAAAATGCCTACATTGCTAAATAATAATATCATAGGAAGCCCCAGTGACCATTTGGCATAAAACGTCCAATATTCCCAAGGTGATCCAACAGACCTCACACACAAATAAGGAGTTTTGTCCCGGAAGAGTTCTCAAGAAAAAAGGTAGATTACTGGTCTAGCGAAGAAGAAGATAGTATAGCAGATTAATAGAACAGAATAGGAGAGAGACAGAACAAAGGAGAAAGACAGCAACAGTGGAAATTTAAAGCACTAAATTTCCAGAAAGTGGGGATACTATTTATACTGAAACCCCCGGCACCTCCACGAGGGACAAGAGAGAGAGAGAGAGAGAGAGAGAGAGAGAGAGAGAGAGAGAGAGAGAGAGAGAGAGAGAGAGAGAGAGAAGAAGAAGAAGAAGAGAGACAGACAGACAGGCAGACAGAGAGACAGATAGAAATATAATCCATGTGATTAGACTGAAAGTGTAAAATAATACAAGACAACGATAATTGTATATAAAAACGGTATACCTGACTCTTGTGTTAGTGCGTATTAGCTTTGAGGTAAAAGCCAGGTAAGACATAATAAATAAATATTTCACAAGGCACTCTCCGTTTACATGTTTTATAAGAAGTCTACGCTTCTAAGATTAATGATAAAATTAGGATGACACGCTACGAGGGCCGAAACGACTTCCCTTGCTACATTGACGAAAATGCAGATGTTGATAGAGGATGATGATGATGATGATGATGATGATGATGATGATGATGATGATGATATTGTTGTTGTTGATAATGATTATGATAATGATGATGATGATAATGATGATGATGATGATAATGATGATAATGATGATAATGATGGTAATGATGATAATGATGATGAGGAGGAGGAGGAAGAGGAGCAGGAGGAGGAGGAAAAGGATAATTATTATATTGATGGTGGTGGTAGTGAAACTGTTGTTGTTGTTGCTGTTGCTGATGGCCATGCAGGCAGCTGTGTTTGGAAATCCCCTGTATATGCATGATGTTGATGTTGCGTATTAATAGTTTGTTCCTGTTGTCGTTCATGGCGCCTGTCTTGCTTTTTTGACAATGATCGTGACTAGGACATTTTGGAAGTCTTTGTTTGATTGAAATTTTAGGCATTGTTTTGAAAACCATAAATGAATATTAAAAGTATCTATGATGCTGGTGAAGGTCATTGTGGCGGTGATTGTACTGATGAATTCTGCTTCTGAATATATTTCAATCCTTAATTTTAAATGTAAATTGACACTTAAATTTTTAGCGCGACAGATGGCCCTACTTGAAATGGAACATATAACTGCAAGTATTGGATACGGGTGTAAAAGATAAGTACCATGAAATATTGTGCTCAAATTTAGCAAACGTGACTACATTGCTTTCTTCATCATGTGACACATTTTCCTAACATTTCTTTTACACTACACTTACGAAAACCTTGTCCATAAGCTATGTCAAGCGTCTTGGGCGAGTCTCTAAAATCCTAGTACTGGTATTAAATGAATAGACGTTCAATAAAACAACTGATCTGAACAATGTCTGATAAAAGTGAGAAAGACAAATTTATTATTTAAAAAAATAAACTCTTCCCAAAAAAGGAAACCTTCAGTAGCGTGAAAATTACCGCACCATCAGCCTCATCAGCCATCCCAGCAAGGTCCTCCAGAAAATAATACTCAACAGGTTGAAACCCCAAGCTGAACAAATCATAGCTGAAGAACAAGCAGGATTCAGGGCAGGGCGAAGTACCACTGAACAGATTTTCAACCTCAGAATAATCTGTGAGAAATACCTACAGCACCAACAACATCTATATCATGTGTTCATAGACTTCAAGAAGGCGTTTGACCGAGTCTGGCATGCAGCTATATGGGCAACAATGAAAGTGTACAACATCAGCCCTACAATTATTGAAGTCATCAAAAGCCTGTATGACAAGGCTACCAGTGCAGTCCTCCATAACAGCGCCATCGGGAACTGGTTCAGAACAACAATCGGTGTGCGTCAAGGATGCCTACACTCTCCAACACTCTTCAACATCTTCCTAGAGCGTATCATGTCAGATGCCCTTGCAGATCACGAAGGCACAGTCAGCTTAGTGGGTAGAGCAATCTCCAATCTTCGTTTTGCGGATGACATTGATGGATTGGCTGGAGAGGAACTAAAATTTGAACAGCTGGTACAGAGGCTTGATACCACCTCCAGAGCTTATGGAATGGAAATAAGTGTAGAGAAGACCAAAATGATGACCAACAACACCAATGGCATCAACACGGACATCAAAGTCCAAGGCCATATCCTCAACACAGTGCATAGTTTCAAATATTTAGGAGCCATTGTATCAGACACAAACAACTGCTGCCCTGACAAGGTTGAAGCTCATTTGGAAAGACAGGTCCATCAGTCTACATTCCAAAGTAAGACTGCTGCGCTCCCTTGTCATCTCTATCTTCCTATATGCTTGCGAAGCATGGACCCTCACAGCAGATCTTCAACGAAGAATACAAAGCATGGAGATGAGGTGCTACAGAAGACTTCGGGGCATTTCCTATACCCAACACATCACCAACGATGAAGTCCAAAAGGCCATCACACAAGCCATTGGACAACACGATGACCTGCTCACAGTGGTGAAGAAACTGAAACTCCGATGGTATGGCCATCAGATCATCAGGCCTTGCAAAGACCATTCTGCAAGGCACAGTGCAAGGAGGTAGAAGAAGAGGGTGACCGAAAAAGAGGTGGGAGGACAACATTCGAGAATGGACTGGTTTGACACTGAGCGAAGCCATCAGGGTTGCTGAGGACAGAGAAAGATGGAGTATGCTGGTTAAACGATCATCGGTGGTGCCCCTACGACCTTCGAGGTACGGGACAGGATAGGATAGGATTGTTCAAAATCCGTTCAGAAGTTCTTGAATTGTAGTAGTAGCAGTAGTAGTAGCAATAGTAGTAGTAGCAGTAGTAGAAGTAGCAATAATAGTAGCAGTAATAGTAGCATTAGTAGAAGCAGTAGTAGAAGTAGCAATAGTAGTAGCAGTAGTAGAAGTAGCAATAGTAGCAGTAGTAGAAGTAGCAATAGTAGTAGCAGTAGTAGTAGTAGTAGTAGTAGAAGCAGTAGTAGAAGTAGCAGTAGAAGTAGCAGTAGTAGAAGTAGCAATAGTAGTAGCAGTAGTAGTAGTAGAAGCAGTAGTAGAAGTAGCAGTTGTAGTGGTAGTAGAAGTTGCAGTAGTAGAAGTAGCAATAGTGGTAGTAGTAGTAGCAGTAGTAGTAATAATAGTACTGGTAGTAGTAGTAGTAATAATAGTAGTAGTAGCAATAGTAGTAGTAGCAGCTGTAGCAGTAGTAGTAGAACTAGCAGTAGTAAAAGTAGCAATAGTAGTAGTAGCAGTAGTAGCAGTAGTAGAAGTAGCAGCAGTAGTAGAAGTAGCAGTAGTAGAAGTTGCAATAGTAGTAGCAGTAGTAGTAGCAGTAGTAGAAGCAGTAGTAGAAATAGCAGTCATAGGAATAGAAGTAGTAGAAGTAGCAATAGTAGTAGTAGTAGCAGTAGTAGTAATAATAGTAGTAGTAGTAGTAATAATAATAGTAGTAGTAGCAGTAGTAAGCCTAGTAGTAGTAGGCAGCGTAGCACAGCATCACGCTTGACAAGCGGTTTAAGCAGATTAAGTAGGACCCATCGGCCACTTTTAATTCCAATAACATTATACACTTAATGATTGACGTCCTCTGTGCTGCAAACTAACCACCATGATGATCGTAGCGATAAGATGGATTGTGCTCAGATGCATTTTAATATTAGTGAAAACGTGAATCTGACCCACAAACTGTGGAAACACGATTGAGCTGTTAACTGTTTTGGGACCTCGTTATGTTTTTTTAAGCAAATATTATGAAAGTCGTCAGAAAAAATAAAAATAATTTTTTAAGAAACCGTGACAATGTAATGCCGCATTGAAAAGAAAACAAATATACAAGCATGCTACAGCGTTAATTAAAACAATATTTAGCATTATCTATGCCTCTCAATTGTAACAATATAAGGTGTTGATTCAAAATGTGGGCCATCAACTACCTCTCTCTCTCTTCCCCCCCCCTCTCTCTCTCTTTCTGCCTCTCTCTCTCTCTCTCTTTCTGTCTCTGTCTCTATGTCTTATCATTTCGGTGAAAAAGACATTAAAAGAAACAAAACAAAACAATTGTATTGAAAGAGCATCTCGTGCTCTTTGGATGTGAAGCTGATTTCGTCCTTGACCATCATTTTAAATTAATATTAATACTAGCCAAACAATTTATTTACACATGTAAAATCAAAAACTCTCTTCGAATTTTATATCCGTTCCTTGGCCTTTTGAAACAAAAGTATGATGTAGAACCAATATAATTCTCGTGTAAACATGTATTCAAATATTTTTCAACAGCAATGGGTTATGTGCAAACCCTTTCTTCTTGACACGTGAGTCTGTACACTTTTTTTCCCTATTTATTTTTCTAATTTGTTTTATCGGTTTTGGGATATAATTGATTTCCTTTGTTTTTGGATTTGGATTACTGTTGTATTTGATGTGATTGATTAATATAATGATGTTATGGATTAAACTTTAAAATAATAAAAATACATTATTAAAGAATACCTGAGAAAAAAAGATAGTTTTCTTTTGTTACCTTAACAAAAACATTACCCTAGAATTTTTACGATTACAGATTCGTGAGAAAACGCAAACACCCAACCTCGAATATTTATACTTTGATCGTTATCTTTGTTAATTCCCCCAATCACTGACCTTCTTCGAAGGTCGCCCCATTCGCATGACCGTTCTAAGTTACATCTAGAATTGGTGGACTAGTACACCTATATATTGCTTGGCAGTATCAACGTTAAATTGGGTTAACATTTAGAACAACAGCATTTACATTATTCACGTTCATGTACAGTTTATCAGGACACGTCAAAATCAGCAGGAATCCATTTAATGCTACACACTCACTGTGAAAATTCAGGCTACAATTTAGAACGTACGTGTACAATAGGTGTCTGCACGTGGTGATAAGAGATTGTAGACTACGATTATGTTCGCAACTATTACGTTTTAGCAAACAGAATCAGGCACACAGAGGCAGAGTGGGATACGTACGTGCACCTGGAAGGTCCTGGCACCTACGCCCGCATCCTCTTTGTGGATTTCTCGAGTGCCTTCAACACTCTACAGCCACACCTCCTGACAGAAAAGCTGCTAGAGATGGAAGTGAATCCCTCTCTCATCCGCTGGATCCACAGCTTCATGACAGAGCGACCCCAGCAAGTCAGGGTGGGAAGTACGCTGTCCTCGGTCTCAGTGACAAACACTGGGGCGCCCCAAGGGTGCGTGCTCTCCCCCGCCCTCTTCACCACCTACACCGCCGCCTGCCGCACCGCCGACCCCTGCAACGTCCAGATCAAGTTTGCGGACGACACTTCCCTCACTGGCCTCATCAAGTCCGATGAAGTGTCGTACCGCGCCGCTGTGGCTGAGCTGGTCGCCTGGTGCGACAGGCATTACCTACAGCTCAACATCTCCAAGACAGAGGAGATGGTCATCGACTTCCGCCGGCAGCCCCAGGCCCTCGGGCCCCTCGTCATCAAGGGGGAGGATGTGCGCACCGTCAGCACCTACAAGTACCTGGGCACAAGCTGGATTGGTCCCCTAACATCGATGTCTGCACCAAGAAGGTTAACCAGCGTCTCTTCTTCCTACGCAAGCTACGACAATTCAAGGTCAGCAGCACCATCCTGAAAATGTTCTACCAGTCTGTGGTAGAAAGCACACTGCTCTACAACCAGCTGTGTTACTACAATGGGGCCAACGAAACCGACACAGAGAGGCTGGACCGCATCATCTCCACCGCTGAGCGGCTGCTTGGCAACGAGGTACTACCCCTGCGCCAGGCCTACAACACCGCGGCTGTGAAGAAGATCCGCCGGATCCTGCAGGACGAGACCCATCCGCTCCATGCAGTGGTCTCAGCTGCTGTCCAAGCGCCGCCCTGGCCGCTTCCTGTCCATGCGCTGCCGCACCAGCCGCTACCTGAACTCCTTCCTATCGTCCGCCATCCGCCTCGTCACCAAAGCCAGCCCCGACTGCTGACCAGAAGAGACTTTGGGGAGAGAGAGAGAGAGAGAGAGAGAGAGAGAGAGAGAGAGAGAGAGAGAGAGAGAGAGAGAGAGAGAGAGAGAGAGAGAGAGAGAGAGAGAGAGAGAGAGAGAGAGAGAGAGAGAGAGAGAGAGAGAGAGAGAGTGTGTGTGTGTGTGCACTAAGTCATGTGCCACAGAAAAACAGTATTATGACTGTGTGGTGTGGTGGTGGTGGTGGTGTGTGTGTGTGTGTGTGTGTGTGTGTGCGCGTGTGCGCGCGCGCAGTGTAGCAGAGATATGCAGACTGACCCGCAAACCTATAGTCATTGAGCCATGGATACTACATCAGTGCATAGAGCAGTTGATTGACTACGTATTCCTGTGACATTGTGCGTGCATGTGTGTGGGTGCGTGTGTGTGTGTGTGTGTTTGGGTGTGTGAGTGTGTGGACGCGAATGTGATGCACACATAGTAAGGTGTATGTGAGTGGCTGTTTCTTAATTAAGTGGTTCATAATCATACGTGACCCTGATCCGTGATGCCTACGTAGTACCATGATTTTATTAGCAATGGTAAATCTAAGTTATATGTTTTTGAAGTAACAACAGTTTACTGATGTATTCGTTGCGGAATGTCTCTAGTTGTAACTAGTTATGTGTATACACCATTTAATTTGCTCAGCAGCCTATTGTTGTTACCTATTTTCTTATAATGTATGTAAAACCCCCACTCCCCTGTAGTTAGTGAAGGGAAACAACAAAGTTGACATGTGTAATGTGTAACCCTAGAACGACTAGCGTAACTACAGTGAGCCCCTTAAATGTATTAAGGGTGTGTGTGGGATGATTCGGTGCGTGGATAAGAATGAATGTGCAAGGATTAGCATGGTCATGAGAAAGCGTGAATGATTGAGAAAATGGCAGTAATAGTCTTGAGATTTTTTAGTATTGTTATGCATTAAGGTGTTCTAATATCCGCTACCGTTTCTTTATTGTATACATGTACGCTAACATTTGTGTTGTCTTCTTAATATGCCAACAGTTACTGTGCATCACACACAAATATCCTTGTGCAAATGGGGACAATAAAGATTCGTTATTCGTTATTCGTTATTCGTTAGAAAGACACAGAGAAACAGAGAAATAGAGTTAGTTAGTTAGTTAGTCATTGTTTAAAGAGCCGAATCAGGACCACAACTTGGTTGAAAGAGGGCTCATTCCTGATCCGTATCAAAGATCTGCTGAAACAACACTAATGTTAACACTGGGGGCATCCACCAACCGGTCACTTTACAATAAAGGCATCCCATGCATGGGACACTGAGGCTGTACAAAAACAATGACAGAAATAATTGTAATTTAAAGCATGAAATTTCCACAAAGTGTGGATACTATTTATACAAACTCCCGACACCGCGAGGATAGCAGTCATTTTGCAATTGTTTCATCCAATGTATGTGTAATGCAAACTGCCAATATAAAGTTCAGCTTTAATTTATTCATTGACCAAAATAACCTCCAACAAAAATTAACGCTGAAAATGTAAACGATAGCGCTTTATTTACAATCTCATGTATAAAATACATTGCACAATTATGCACACTGGAATGTATAGTCAAATAGTATGACATCTCGATGTAAACTCGACAGCATGACAACCAACATTTTACAACGCAAACAGCAAAATAGCAATGCATATATATATAAAAAAAATCCAAATGTTTAAGAATGATATAAGTAGTGTAGCAAAAATTTCTTTCGACATAACTTGGCACTTAGGACAGATACAAACAATTCCCATTCGAATAATCATTAATAACAGAGATGATGGGGTTAGGGGTGATACCCTTCATTACAGAAGCAAAAAAAGAACAAACTAGACCTATAACACCTTTAGTCACAACCCTGTCTTAAATACAATGCATGGCAGTATTAATACCAATTCATAAAAAATAAATCCTTTGTAACAATATTGCCTTTTAATTTTTTACCCTTCAGTATTATAACTCCAAAATGTAGAAATGTATATAATCGAATCAGTATTGCTGACCTCACCATTGCATGAAAAGCATAATGTACATAGAGAACACCTTTCTTCATTTTGAAATTAAAAACAATATACAGTATTATAAAGTGTAAAGTGAACGACATGATAACATTGTTAAAACTCCTTTGTAAACATATGCAAACGCACAAACAAATGGACGCGCTAAAAGACAAACAAATGGACGCGCTAAAAGACAAACAACAACAACAACAACAACAACAACAACAAACCACGCACACAAAATACCACACACAACCCCCACAAAAAACAAACAAATATATATATATATCACGAACATAACAAAGAGTTTCAACCCTGATATTGATAAATGAGAGACACAAAGCTGGTGAATATGGAACATAAATTCAGTAATTTAATTAATATCCGTCGGCTCAGCATTTTTACTGAACGTTACTCCTTTGCTGCCACACTGTTTTTTTCACTCTTTAACTGCGCAAATGCGATCCTGTTGCTATAGAAACAGCTCGTTTGTTGTCATGGATACTCCACTTTTCTAACACAATGCTGCATATGCAGAATTTAAGAGCAAGACTGGACTGGATCGATCGTTAAGAGATACAATTAATTGCAATGCTACGGACAACCATAGATCCTGGCAAAATGGACGGTCCAAAGTCTAGCATTAAATTTTGGGAAAAAATGCTTCTGTTATGTTCGAGAAGGCAGCATGTTTGTTCGAGAAAGCATTTTTGTTCAAGAAGGCAGCATGTTTGTTCACGAAGGCAGCATGTTTGTTCAAGAAGGCAGCTTGTTCACGAAGGCAGCATGTGTTTTTTTCACGAAGGCAGCATGTTTGTTCACGAAGGCAGCATGTTTGTTCACGAAGGCATGAGGTTTTTTTTTAAATAATAATTTAAGCTTTCGCAATAAATAGTTATAATGTATGTACTATTGAGAAACGATCGAGCAGGAAGAAAGGAAAATTTTGTAACTGTAACACGAAAAATAAAGTAATGCAACTGTTCTAAAATCGCGCGCAAACACGCTTATAGAGCTTCACAAGGTACCTGTTGGCAAAATATCGAACCAAAGTAGCTTCAGACGGACACTTGCTGCAAGCATGCGCTCTGTCCGACGCCATGGACCACTGACCTCCCTTCCCCTCCCTCTCCAATCTCTCTTTCCACCCAATCAAACTGGGTCCCTCTCCACTCTGAGAATATATGTTTTAATACAACACCGTAAATTTGCAATGTTTTCCTGTATCTCTGGGAAATGGTGATCTCTGTTGGGCAGATGACCGTCAAACATATAATAAAGAGTTGTCCGTCGTGTGTCTATAACAAATTTAGAAGTGACCGAATTATTTGAAGATAACGAGTGTAATTGCAACACTAATATCATAATTGTCATACGTTTAGCCTACATCAACAATTTAAATTTTGCCTACATAATTACAATTTAAAATACAGACATTGTTTTATAACTATTTCAGACTAATAGGCGCACAACGGCCTTCCTTATTTGGCCGTAGCTGAGCTGTGCCTGCATATCTTCTACCTGTCAACAGCTTTGCCCATTAAATAAGTTTTCTCCCAAAGACAGGCCAGGCTTTTCACCTAGGTCTAAATGCTTCGTGGCCTTTATAGATAATCCCAGCTTTCAAAAAGTGTAATTTCTTCTTCCTTTGTTTCGAGTTCTGTACACCATAGACCCCCTTATTATAACTTGTAACATAACAAACTATAATACCAGACAGCATAAAGGCGCTTATCGTTCTGTCTGTCTCGAGAATGTCTATCAATATAACAATTTTACGAGTTAGTATAGACCTATCGTTATGCCTTTTGTACGATGACTAACCCCTTTCAGAGTGTCAACAGAGATCTATCAGGCCAGGCATACTCCTCAGCAGCCACTGATACCGAAATGTGTGTTAATTAAAACCGTGTCTTTTAAAGTTGATGCTTCTTGTAGAGAGCGTCCACAATGTTCTTGAACTCCTTCCTGAGTGCAGGACGCTTGTTCTTCATGGACGGAGTCAGCAGACCATTAGTGATGGAGAACAGCTCAGAGTGCAGATAGATATCCTTCACCTGACCACAAAATAATATAGTTAGTTATGAGGTTTATTTTGGCTCAAAACTGAGAATACTTTAATAAGGAGGTTGAAGTATGTACGAACCGCAATCTTTAATAGCCTTGCATATGGCATAGGCGCCCATTGAAATTGTGAGCATAACGGGCACCTTAGTCGGGTGCTTTGTGAATACCAGTATTATTTTAGCATTCCGGGTATTTTGGTCAGGCCCTCTTATGGCTTGTCTTAATTGGAAGGTTCTTGGCGGTTCAAACACTTTTTTTTTCGAGGTTTATCAGATTCCGAACCTAGGTTCCTGAGCCTTTTGATCCTGAACTTAGGTGAGTGAGAGAGAGAGAGAGAGAGAGAGAGAGAGAGAGAGACAGAGAGAGAGAGAGAGAGAGAGAGAAAGAGAGAGAGAGAGAGAGAGTGAGAGAGATGGAATAATGTTTACAACGAGAGTGGTGTGTTGAAAGCAGTTTCTTGTCCTTTTTAAGGTCTTCAAATTTGATTTAACATGTGACTCTGCGCCTGCTATAATCTCTTTGGGGTGAGGGGGAAAGGGGAGGGGAAGGGGGGGGGGTTAATAAAAATGTGTTGTACTGTATTATGAAATGACACTGCCTTGCCGTCGGTGTAAATAATGCGCACACAGCGCCGCTGAGACTCGCCGAGAACCTCTCACAAGTCTCGGCTAGTCTTAACTACGCGGTTTGTATACAGGGTACATGCGTTTGCATCGTTTTGTGTGTGTTTAGAATAGAAGGAGAAGAGAAGTATATTTCAGTGAGTTACAAGATTTCTGCACACCTGCTCGAATCCTCGCAACTGGTTGGCTTTGCCCGTCTCTAGCATGTCTTTTAGTATAATTTCCTTCGCCTTCTGTAAAATAGAGTAGCAGAATATTACAAACGCGCCTCTGGAAGGCGAATATACACCTCGGTTAAACCGCATCCAATGTGACATAAATGAGAATCAATTATGTTAGTTATTTATTTCATCATTACATGTATGAAATAGAGCTGTACCAGCTCACTGTAACCTCTGAGATAGGGAGATAGATTGAATGAGAGAGACAGAGACAAGATAGACAGACAGATACAGATATACAGAGAGAGAGAGAGAGAGAGAGAGAGAGAGAGAGAGAGAGAGAGAGAGAGAGAGAAAGAGAGAGAGAGAGAGAGAGAGAAAGAGAACCTGACCTCTGACTTGCAGAACTGTGTGAGGTCAGTGGGCAGCCCGTGATCGTGTGCATATGGTTTGATCACCTCTTCATCCGGTACCACCACCGCCATCAGACAAGGCTGGACAACACAGACAGTGGGCCCCCATTAACCCGTCAATGACCACATAACGTTCCGATAATGCAAGCAGACATAATAATTGAGAGACCAACAACAAGGTAAACTTAATTAACATGGTAGTGAAGGTTCTCCTAAAACCTTTTAGTTTGGACAAAGGATGAGATAACTCAATTTTCACGAATCAACTTCGCGATGGCGGAACCCATGTCCTCTCACTCGGTGAGAATTACCTCAAGGGCCTGCAAGGAGATATGATCCAGATACCCCAAAACTCTTTCAGTGGCATACTAAAAGGGTGTGTTGGCCGATATTTAGAATGAATAAAAATTGAAGCTTAACGTCTACACCCACTAATGGGATAACCATTTCAGTGAAGAGGAGATTACATTGCATTACGGAGGCACTGTAGTCTAATGGTAGTGCTTCGGCTTGCGGATCTGAAGGTCCCGGGTTCGAGCCCTGGCCGGGCCATTGTGTTGTGTCCCTGGGTAAAGACACTTTACTCCTGTTTTCCTACTCCTTCGGATGAGAGTATAAACCGAGGTCTAGTCTGTGTGCATACATTCCATCATAACGGACTTTAAAGATCCTGACGCTCATGTCCTAGAGGGTAAGTGCCGGTAACAAGAACACACCCAGCATGCACTTGGTCCTTCTCCCCCATCCCTGGCGGCCCAGGATTGTGCTCAGTTGTCCGGGCGTCAGACCATGCACCCAAAGGCTGCGGGTGGGCGTCTCGGGCGGTTTGAGTTAGATCCTATATCGGCCAGCGCCTTGATCCTTAGGCTAAGGCGCCTTACAAATGACGAACATTATTATTATTATTATTATTATTATTATTATTATTACATGTTTATTGCTTTAGGTCCAGCGTGAAGAGGGGATAAAAACCTAAATTTTTATCTTTACCCCCACGGATTTGAACCTGGATCCTAGAGGTGCCAGTCGAACGCTCTACCACTTGAGCTACGCCGATAGGACAAGATATTTAGTTTCTCTATTCAAGAAGACGAGACAGATGGCTGAATGTCAAAGGAGATCAAATGCACTAGATACAAAGGTTCTTTACACATTTATTTTGCTGAAAGCTTCCTCAGGAGTCAAAAACCAGATTGACTGTCAACGGATTTGTCAGGCAGAAATTTGACTTAAATGACCAAGAGGTATGTAAGGATGTTTTGCTGAAGGGAGAGTTTGATAGGGAAGGATGGAGTACGCTGGTTAAACGATCATCTGTGGTGCCCCTACGACCTCCGAGTTACGGGATAGGATAGAATAGGAAAGGATAGAGTTTGAAAGGGTCCGTTTTACCTTGAGGCTGTCCCCCTCCACAAAGCATTGTCCGACGAATCGACTGTTGAGGTAGATATTCTCTACCCTCTCCACCGCCACGTATTCTCCCTGTGCCAGTTTGAAGATGTTCTTCTTTCTGTCGATGATCTTCAGTGTGCCGTTCTGAAAGATCCAGTTGACAAAAATGATAAAGGTACTCATCTTCTCCAGTCTGTTGTCCTCATTCAATTCCTCCTCTCCTCTTCTTCCTCCTTCTCCTCCTCCTCCTTCTCCTCCTCATCCTCATCATCCTCATCATCCTCCACCCATTGCACATAGCTACGATCGAAAGAAAGTATACTCCAGGCACACGAGCAGCAGGCCAAAGTATGTCCCCTGTCCCTTGAAGGGATACTTTGGCGAGGTTAGCAGCCTGCTCAGTTACAGTGTCGGTGAAAGGCTCCAAACGGAAAAGTAAGTTTCGTCTCCTCTAGGCGACGAATTAGGTCACGCTGTATTTGTTTCTAGGTCAATTTATTGACGCCGGATAGTCTCCTCACTTGGTTTCATACAATTTAAGAATCCAAGAAGGCAAATGGGTTTTTGAGACGGAAAAAGAGCATTTTTGTAGAGAAAAGGGTTAGGGCAAGGGCTAGGGATAGATCTACAACTAACCCTTACCCGAAGCCTTGTGGCAATATTCCGCTCTTTCCGTCACTTTTAAACAGTACTGCGGTTCGCATCCGCGGCTAGCAGCGAGCCCAAAGTATACTTTGAAGGGATGGAGGGAATACCTGCTGCTAGCGGGAGTTTTGGCGATACTTTCTACCGATCGCAGCAATGTGTATTACCTCCATCCTCATCCTCATCATCACATTTCTTTCTTTCTTTCTTAAAATTATTTTGTTCAATTTACTGGTAGCCAGGTTCCAATGTCGCCAGTATGAAGCCAGCCATCTTCGTCCAGGGCCTCGGCCGTTTTCTCTGAGTTGCGGAAGTAGCCTTTCATCACGTTCCCACCTTGTGCACACACCTACAAGGAAAACAAGAAAACCTATTAGGGGACATCCCTTTTCTCAGTTCCAGCTTGGTAAGAGTATTTCCCTTCCTCTTCCCTCCTGTTTTTTTTAATTGTTCCCAATGACAATGTCTAAACATTTTTGAGTGTGAAAGTTCTTTCTTAACTCAGGCCCCCCCCCCCCCCTCTATTCGTGGGTGGTTCTCATCTCCTCCTCTTCAATCCTTAGTGGGCACAATTCTAAATGGCCACGCGTTTAAAAGATCGCTTTCTGGTGGCCAGCTTTTTGAGGGCAGTTCCTACATCCTCTGCCAAACTATCCGCATCTCTCTAAAAAGCAAAAGGTAAGAGATCTTTTTTTAAATTTATTAAGTCCACAAGCTCTTGTGCTAATTGTAACTTCTAGTCTTAACACAGTCTTTTTGAAGTCTCTGTAATATGTGTTAAAGACTGCAGGCTTGCTTCACGTTAATTGTACAGCACTATTTCTTGCGGCGTAACAATACTGACCTCCCCCTTGTCGTCTTTGGCGTAGTAATCCATCTCTGGTACATCCACAAGCTTCACAAAGTTGCAAGTCAGAGGCGTGCCCACATTCCCTGCAACCATCATCAGTAATGGATCATGAATCATGAATTATCATCATCATCATCATCATCATCATCATCATCATCATCATCATCATCATCATCATCATCATCATCAACATCATCATCATCATCATCATCATCATCATCATCATCATCATCATCATCATCATCATCATCATCATCATCATCATCATTATTGTCTCCGTCGTTGTCGTCATTTTTTTCCTTATGCTCCCAGCCACCGCGACATCTAACATCACCACCACCATTACCACCACCGACACCACTTCATCAACAACATTTTTACCATCTCATTAAATTTTGTCGCCGACGTCACTGTCGTTCTCATTAATCCGTTATATGTCCATAATGATCGACTTGCTTGATGGAATCCACATAAGCTGGTGCAAAATTGTCTACACGACTCTTGATAATTGAATTTATAATACAAAATAAAAATCAAGCACACGACGAAAATTTTTAATGCTTGTTCCTTATGTAGATCGTCGATTGTGACTGATTAAGGGCTTAGGTTCTTACTCCTATGATTAAGTCTACCTTCCGCAGCGTTCTCAGTGCTTTTGTACCCAGCCTTTTCCATCGCTAGCCATCAGCTAAACTAAAGATTCATTTTCAGCTAAGTAAAAGACCATGCTTATTTCTATTTTAAGATGAACTGGCACCATGTAGCATTTCACAATCGAAATGGAAATCGAAAATAGTATAAAGGTATAGCCTAGGTGAAAAACATGAACTCTAATATCAGAAACATCGTGACGATGATGATGATGATGATGATGATGATGATGATGATGATGATGATGATGATGATGATGATGATGATGACGACGACGACGACGACGATGATGATGATGATGATGATGATGATGATGATGATTATGATGATTATGATTATGACGATGATGATGATGACGATGATGATGATAACAACGACGACGATGACGACTACGACGATGATGATGATGATGTCGACGATGATGATGATGACGACGATGATGCTGCTGCGGCTACTGATGATGATGATGACGATGATGAAAAATACGGACTATGACTTGTTAAATAAAATTCAAAGCCTGAGTAATCTGCGAGGTCATCAACAACAGCATAATATAGAAGACGCAGAAGAAGAAGAAGAAGAAGAAGAAGAAGAAGAAGAAGAAGAAGAAGAAGAAGAAGAAGAAGAAGAAGAAGAAGAAGAAGAGGAAAAAGAACAACAACAAAAACAACAACAACAATAACAATAACAACAACAACCACGGCTGAAGAACTAATCATCACCTGATTCTGTTTCTCCCGGTATGTTAAAGGTGATACCTGCAGACGCTTCTGTCTGTCCATATCCTTCCATCACCTGAAACAGTGCATAGCATCAAGAGGTGTGCCATATCAATCATCGGTTTTCTCAGGTGTGTATAGGTTAAATCAAATTTTCTTGGATGTAATATGTGCTACAATTTCCCATATATAACCTTTTGCGAGATACTTAGAATGGCTGAGGACCTTTCTTGGAACTTTGTCATTTTATTTTCAAAACACATAATTATAAATCAAACATTTAAGCTAAAGTCTCTACGCTGAGGGGTCTTTTTTTTTAGCCCTTTTCACGGTTAGCCTATTTATTGTATAGACCTGTCAGATCTTATGTTGACTAGGCGGGGCAGAGCAGGCTTGTAAACGTTTCCGGAATGACAAGAGTTAGGTTTTGTCTTGGATAATGTATCAACATCTGTGATGAGTCTGCGTATTGAACTGATCTATCGTCAGAAAAAGCGCTATATAAATACCCTTATACTACTACTACTATGGGGCGCCATGTGTCCATTTATTCTATGTGACTATTTTATACATAGAATAAATTCTATGCACATAGAAAGCATTCTATGCACACAAAAAGCATTCATTAGTTGAAATTCCATTTATAAAAAAGAAACCAATATTGTAAGTCATAGAATAAAATTCTTTGTATAGAATAACATTCTATAATATAGTGTAAAATTCTATGTCCATAATACAATTCTATGTATAGAATAACATTTTATAATAGAGAATAAGATTCTATGTATGTAATACAATTCTATATTATAGAATGCACTTGTATGCATAGAATTGTATTCTATAACATAGAATGAATTCTATTACAAAGAATGAATTCTATAACATAGAATTTATTCTATGTGCATACAATTCATTCTATAACATAGAATGAATTCTTTAACATAAAATAAATTATATGACATAAAATGAATTCTATGTGCATAGAATAAATTGTATAACATAGAATGAATTCTATAATAAAGAATGAATTCTATATGCATAGAATGAATTTTATAGCATAGAATGAATTCTATGACATAGAATTCATTCTATGACATAGAATGAATTCTATAGGCATAGAATGAATAGTATAACATAGAATGAATAAGATGACATAGAATGAATTCTATGACATAGAATGAATTCTATAACATAGAATGAATTCTATAGCATAGAATGAATTCTATGACATAGAATTTATTCTATAGCATAGAATGAATTCTATAACATAGAATGAATTCTATAGCATAGAATGAATTCTATGACATAGAATTTATTCTATAGCATAGAATGAATTTTATGTTACAGAATAAATTCTATGTCATAGAATTCATTCTTTGCTATAGAATTCATTCTATGTTATAGAATTCATTCTATGTCATAGAATTCATTCTATGTCATCTTATTCATTCTATGTTATACTATTCATTCTATGCTATATAATTCATTCTATGTCATAGAATTCATTCTATGTCATAGAATTCATTCTATGTCATAGAATTCATTCTATGTCATAGAATTCATTCTATGTCATAGAATTCATTCTATGTCATAGACTTCATTCTATGTTATAGAATGAAATCAATATATACACTTTTTTTTAAAATAGTAAAAACTGGGGCACTGTCAAGGTATAGAGAACATTTTTATGGCATGGGACTGTATTGCAGAGAGATATACACATTGCCACATCCCATTACCACACCACATCACTCTACATCACACTGCACCACAAATGTGATGGGTAGGTGTGGTGGAGTGATTAGGTTATGTGACGATGTGGTCTGATTCACTGCTTTTAAGGCATAATAGAACTGTATTGCAGATACATACATACACATTACCACATCACATCACCACACTACATCACTCTAAATCACACCACACTGCACCACAAATGTGATGGGTGGGAGGGGTGGGGTGATTAGATTATGTGATGTGATTCACTGTAGCCATGATATGTGCTGTCTGCTGCAATGTGAAGATGTGCTGCTGCTGTGATGTCGGCTGATGTGATGTGATGATTTGTTGATATGATGTGATTTTATGTGGTGGTGCGTTTTCACGATGATAGTGATGAAGCAATGTGATGCAGTGATGTGATGTGATGATGTGATCGATGTGGTGATGATGCGATGTGGTGATGTGTCATACAATATCTTTTTTTAAATTCTAAATTTTGTTACAATTTATTAGTTGCGTTTTTTAATTTTATGTGAATGAAATGAATTATATGTATATAGAATTAATTGTATAACACAGCAAGAATTGTATGACATAAAATTCATTTTTTAACATAAAATGGATTTTATTCGCAACACTGAATACATTCTATTTTCATAGAATTGTTTTTTTTAACATTTGGTGCACATAGAATGCATTCTATGTTATAGAATGTTCATTCTATAACATAGAATGTTCATTCTATAACATAGGATCCATTCTATAACATAGAATGTTCATTCTATAACATAGAATGGTCATTCTATAACATAGAATTCATTCTATAACATAGAATGTTCATTCTATAACATAGAATCCATTGTATAACTTAGAATGTTCATTCTATAACATAGAATCCATTCTATAACATAGAATGTTCATTCTATAACATAGAATGCTCATTCTATGTGCAACTAGGTCATTCTATGTAAAGCGAGGCTGTGACGTATAAAGGGACACGTGGAGCCTTGCATGCGCGCGAGAACTGAAGAAATGGCTGACGTACCAAGCGCTCTGCGGCTTTATCAGACATCATAATTTCGTGAACAAGCATTTAGGTTTCTTGATGTGGACGACTTCGACGGTATAATTAGTGTGAATAGATCGCTTAGCAATAAAAATAATTGACGTCACACCCTCCCCCCCCCCCCCTCCGCCCCTGCGTGCCTGCTTTTTTCATTACAATGTGCTGAGGTTCTGTAAGGGTTTATAGTGACAAAATCTAATTAAATAATCAGTTCTTTTCGCTCAATACCGAAGAAATAACCGTACTGTACACTCATAAAAAGCAATAATTAATATATTTAAAGGTCGAATATTGCTATACAACTCTGAGACATAATAAATGAAAGGTTCATAAAGCTGAATATTGCAAAAAATCTATTTCACCCCAAGCGGTTCCCCAGGGCGCTATGCACAAAGGCGTGGCGGCCACATACATTGCTGCGGGAATAACACAGCGTGATCGAGTTTGAAAATGGTGAAGTACTGTGCTGCGTTTGGATGCTCTAACTCCGACGTAAAACCTTTCTGCAAAGAAAAGAACATTTCCTTTCATCGATTTCCACTTCAAGCGCAAATGATGAAGCACTGCATGTCGTCAACTCTAAACTGAATGTCAGTGACAAATCGCTCTGTAATCATTATTGCACGAGTGTGCTATGTTCAAAACATCACAATATCCCAAAATGTTCTCTATACCTTGACAGTGCCCCAGTTTTTACTATTTAAAAAAAAGTTTTTATATTGATTTCATTTTATAACATAGAATGAATTCTATGACATAGAATGAATTCTATGGCATAGAATGAATAGTATAACATAGAATGAATAAGATGACATAGAATGATTTCTATGACATAGAATGAATTCTATAATATAGAATGAATTCTATGACATAGAATGAATAATATGAGATAGAATTTATTCTATAGCATAGAATGAATTCTATAACATAGAATGAATTATATAGCATAGAATGAATTCTATGACATAGAATTCATTCTGTAACATAGAATTCATTCTATGCTATAGAATAAATTCTATGTCATAGAATTCATTCTATGCTATAGAATTCATTCTATGTCATAGAATTCATTCTATGTCATAGAATTCATTCTATGTCATAGAATTCATTCTATGTCATCTTATTCATTCTATGTTATACTATTCATTCTATGCCTATAGAATTCATTCTATGTCATAGAATGAATTCTATGTCATAGAATTCATTCTATGCTATAAAATTCATTCTATGCATATAGAATTCATTCTTTATTATAGAATTCATTCTATGTTATACAATTTATTCTATGCACATAGAATTCATTTTATGTCATATAATTTATTTTATGTTAAAGAATTCATTCTATGTTATAGAATGAATTCTATGCGTATAGAAATAATTCTATGTCATGCAATTTATTTTATTTTAAAGAATTCATTCTATGTTATAGAATTCATTCTTTGTAATAGAATTCATTCTATGTTATAGAATATAATTCTATGCATACAAGTGCATTCTATAATATAGAATTGTATTACATACATAGAATATTATTCTCTATTATAAAATGTTATTCTATACATAGAATTGTATTATGGACATAGAATTTTACACTATATTATAGAATGTTATTCTATACAAAGAATTTTATTCTATGACTTACAATATTGGTTTCTTTTTTATAAATGGAATTTCAACTAATGAAAGCTTTTTGTGTGTATAGAATGCTTTCTATGTGCATAGAATTTATTCTATGTATAGAATGGTCACACAGAATAAATGGACACATGGCGCCCCATAACTACCACTACTACTACTTATATTATTATTATTATTATTATTATTATTATTATTATTATTATTATTATTATTATTATTATTATTATTATTATTAATGGAAGGCAATAGTAGGGTTGTTACGATTCTTGGTGCTACTGTTTGGATTATTAATATCAAACTCGGCAAATCAAGCACCGCGACTTGCGATAGTTTCGAATTTTACATGAACGCAACTATTTCTGATAATAGTACAAAATAATGTTACTGTTCAAGCTGACAGTATATCAGCAATTAAATCACTCGGCAAACTAATACTGTATCATATACATAGGCTAGAACTGTTACATAAGGTCCCCATAAAATTGAGTTCGTGACTATAAATGACTCTTGTAAATAAAAAAGATCCGTTGGATCTTATTATATGATGATGATGGTCATTGTTGTCAGGGTGGCGACGTGGTGATCGTCCTTAACGCTCATGCAATAGGACGTTAAGCATCGTTTTCCGTTCCGCGATCGGACATTACTCTGTAAACTGTTAGATCTACTGTAACCAAATATCATTGCTAAATACACCTGCATTAATTTAATTTCGTGGCATAGATCTACTATCCTGTAAGCAAATAGTACCATTCCATTAATTTCCTTTCGTGACTGATATATCTATTGTAAGCAAATAGTATTGCTAAATACAACTGCATTAATTTCATTTAGTGACTATAATTATTACCATCCCTGTTGGGGTGCCGTTTTTTTAAAAAATATAATATAAATAGTATCCCCACATTGTGGAAATTTAGTGCTTCGACTAACCTTTCTTCTTGAAAACTCTCCCAAACTCCTCATTTATGTATGGGGTCTGTTGGCCTTTGGGTCGGCTTGGGGATATTGAACGCTTTTTTTTTTTTGCAAATGATCATCAAGTCTTTCTATGGTATTTTTATTTAGTAAAGTATGCATTTCATATGAATGCTTTTTGTTAATATTTTATAAAGATGTTTATATTCTTTTTTTGTTTTTGTAAACGGGGGTTCGATAAATTAGAGTACAGCCTCAGTGTTCACTGCATGGATGGTCTTTATTGTAAATTGACCGGCTGGTGGAGTGCCTTCAGTATTATCATTAAGGTTGTTTGAGCAGATCTTTTACACTGATCAGAAAAAATGGCGCTTTATAAGTTCACTTTCAATTAATCTTTCGATATCTTAATCATTTGGCAAGCAAACTTGTACAAACCAGACAGCCAAAGGCACAGCGTGTGAAGTCTAGAACAGCTGGCGACAAGGGCGCGGAGCCTGTGATGATGATTCTCACTCGTCCACCTAACAACTTCTGAATCTTTCCAAACACCAGCTTGTCCCAGATGCTATCTTTGCGAACGACGCCCCTGGAAATAATTGAAAAAAACTGCATCAATTTTCTAATTGAGGTTTAAAAAAAATTGTTTATCTTCTTTGGCGTAAGTCAGCATCAGCATCTCAGTGGGCATTAAGGACAAACAGTTGTTGTTATAATCGAAATAATCTTTTTGTATCATCATCATCATCATCATCATCATCATCATCATCATCATCATCATCATCATCATCATCATCATCATCATCATCATCATCATCATCATCATCATCATCATCATCGTCGTCGTCGTCGTCGTCATCATCGTAGTCGTCGTCTCATCTTTCATTACCAGAGTTATCATCTCATTAATGACGACACAAACAGAATGACTTACTGCTTCATTTCAATCATCTTGCTTCGTAGAGCCATCTTCAGGAGCGTGGATTTGAACCAGCTACCACTCACTCCTGCCTGAACCTGCAATACCGCGAACAACAAGATTATTTGCAAAAGTTGAATACGAATACGAATACTTCATAATTTTATCTTAACAGAGAAATTCCATGGTGGTGCTGACTTAGAACACATAGTTACTAAAACTAACTAAAGAAATAAATAAATGCACATTATGATAAATACAAAAAAAACTATAAAAGATTGTTTGGGGAACAAAACACTATGCACTGCACCAATTATTCATATCACGTGACAATCAGAACAAAAAGAAAAGAAAAGCAGAATGTAAACTATTGAAAACAAACATAAGCAATGAAATCATTACCGTAATGCTGTAAGTAACAGCATCTTTTCAGAAAGAGTAATAACTGCAAAGTGATTCTAGCTATAAGGAAGTACTGACTTTGTCATATATGCGGTTGAGAAGTCTGGGCACCGTGGGGAACAGGGAGGGCCTGAGTTCCATAAGATCCTCTGTCAGTTTGCGAATGTCGCCGCTGAAGTAGCCGATCCTAGCACCATGCATAAACACCATAATCTGATAAACAGAACAAAACACAAGACGATTTACATAGTAATCAAACAACAAGGGAAATGCCACTTATTTTACCCGCGCGCGTGCGCTCACCCGCCCACACACACACACACGCGCGCGCTCGTACACACACACATACACACACATACACACATACACACAAACTCGTGCGCACAGGCATACACAGACATTGATGCATTCACTCATGACGTAGGACACAGCATCTAAAGCACTAAACCACATAGGTTTCTTTGAGGATCTAGGAAAAGGGATGTTGAAGTTTTTTTTTCGCTTCCCACTGCTCCATAGCCGATAGGTAGGCTACACTATACCCAGATCTATACTTGGAATCGTCTGCATCAGCGACAACTGTGTGTACCACTATTCGGCTTAGACACTGGTGATATTTATTATGTAAACTCAGCTTTAGACTGACTGACTGACTAGGAAATCCAATGTTATCCGTAGTAAGACTTACATGCATGCCGCGTTCAAACATGTGAGCCAGCGGTAGATAGGACAGGTGAACATCACTTGGCTTCATATAGAGAATATTCTGGAAAGAACAAGTCAAAACATTTTAACATTAACATGTCACCTAATATGAAATATTATATAATATTAATTTAAATAAAAAGAAAAGACATTATTTCAATAATTTTAAAATATTGTGTTTGGAAAATCCAAAACAGAGAGATCAATGTTTAAACTGGTAATAAATGTAATATGAAATTAACGAAATTAGGATTGAGGGCGGAATTGATTTTTTATGTCTTTTTCAATTTGTTATTCTAGTTTTGTGTACCGAGGTATTTTAGTAGGTAAGGTAAGTAACTCCCCAGTTTAGTAACAGCCATCGTGGTAAAAACAATTTGCTTTATGAACACAAAATGTTTACTCAGATTTCTAAGACATTTAGATAT
>CM072512.1:53421032-53426032 GCA_036898135.1 Oncomelania hupensis | reverse complement strand
TGCTGTTGCTGACGACGATGGCGACAACTATGAATTAGAAGTCCTTTATTCGCGCACAACACAGGCCTATTCCGTTTTGTCAGTCTTTCATTAAATATCTGTTTCAAATAGGCCGAATTTAGGACTAACAGGATTAGCTATACGTACACAACATGATATGCATAATCCTATCCCGTAACTCGATAGTCGTTTGGGCACCACAAATGATCGTTTAACCAGCTCTGCCCTCAGCAATCCTAAGGGCTTCACCCAGTGTCAAGCCAGACTGCCCTAGTCAAGCCTCTTCTAAAAAAGCACAAACTTGATCCTAATGTATGCAGGAACAGTTGTGAGACTGCGCTCCTGCGTCTCATGAATGATTTCCTGTGTTGTGCAGATGATGGGAACGCCACTCTTTCTGTGCTTTTGGGTCTGAGTTCCGAATTTGATGTGATCGATCACAGAACCTTACTGATCCATCTTCTGAAGGATGTTGGTCTGGATGGCTCCGTTTTGAAATGTCTTAATTCCTACCTCAGTGACAGGACTCAACAAGTCATCGTCAATAAAGCATCTTGAATCGGAACCCTTTGTTGTGTTGGGTACCCAGGGTTCTGTGTTTGGACCAGTATTGTTTACTAAATAATTTATACCTCAGAGTTAGGCCCTCTGCTTGAGAAATACGTCATTAATCGTAAGAGGTTTGCAGATGATTCAGAACTGTATCTTTCATTCATACCTTATAAGGATTCAACACCTGATGCTGTGAGCAAGGTTGAACGCTGTTGTATGGAGGTGAAATCTTGGATGGCAACAAACAAGCTCAAACTCAATGGCGAGAAGACCGAAAGCAGGTCTGTGCGTTTCAAAGACTTCCCTTGGAAAAGTTGTACTGGACTCTATTCAAGTGGGAAAAGGTGACGTGATTGACCTGTCCAGTTCTGTCAGAAACCAGGGTCTTCATATTGACAGCCGGCTGACGAATGTGACCACATCAGTTCAGTGGTTATAGCCTGCTACTTCTGCATTCATAATCTAGGAAGGATTCGTCCATTGCTCGCTAAGCAGGCTGCAAATGCCGTTGCTGTGTCACTTGTGCTGTCTAGACTTGACTATACCAACAGTTGTACTTGGGGGATCTCAATTTCAGAGTTCGAAAAATTGCAGTGTGTCCAGAACACCGCTACAAGAATAGTGGAAGAAGAAAATGGACAAGTTCTCAAAGATCTTCATTGGTTTCCTGTTGAAAAAAGAATTGAACACAAAATCATATCATTGAACTACAGTTGCTGCATAATTCTGCTCCTCTATAACTCTAAGAGTGTATTTCCCCTCATCATCCAGAACGAAATCTCCGATCTGCGAGTAAGTCAGTGTCGACCCAGGCTGCCAAGCGTTCGTGATGACAACATAAACAAGAAAACTATGGTAGAGCTTTTACAAATTCTGCTCCGAATCTCTGGAATTCTGCCTCTTCCGCTGAAGCACGGCGATAGTTTGTCTTCGTTCAAAAGAGCAGCGAAGGCTCATCTTTTTAACAATGCATTCTGACGAAGTTTATTCCAGAACTGTTGATACGCTTTGTACATTAGAAAAAAGATGATGGCGACTCCTAAATGTTTGGATCAACTTCTTTTTCCCTGCATGCGTATCGAGCATTTCTACTGACGTGGAGACTGCGCAATACATGATCATAAATCTTAATCAACAAGGGAAGAGGAGAGAGAGGGTTAAAGGGGGGGGGGGGGAAGAGTCACTGTCAGTTCATTTGTCTGTCAAAACTTTACAAAGATAGCGTCCGCATCACGGCAAGGTCAAAGTTCAAAGTAATTGTACTTTGAACATAGTGTACTGGCCAACAACTTTATAACGTGGCGGAATGGGAGGTTACTGATCACGCTTTGGAAATATTGTCTCCTTTGAGACTGCCTTTTGATGGGTTAGTCTGGTCTTGAGTGACTCCTGCTGTGCAGAATCTTTTGGTGTTGACCTTGGATTGTGCAGGATGTAACAAGAGACTAGATTTACCCAGCACTACTATTAATTGATTCTCTATGTGTATAGTTAGCCATGATTTATATTTATATATGTATAGGAAATTAGAGTGGAGATTCCAGTGGACCACGGACTTAGCAGAATGTTCGTCGCTTATATATATAGAGATGTGGAGCTAATCACTGAGGGCTACTTCGGCCTTCAGTGAGACACTCTGCACACACCTAGTATACATGGTGGTGCAGAATTTCATCTCACATGTTACAGACGAGCAGGCATTGTAGGCCCGACCAGACGAAAGACAAGAAAAAGTCTTCACTGAAAGTCGACCTGCCTCGGCTTCTCAAGCACTGCGCGACGAGAGCCCACCAGTCGATCACCAAGGAGAAGAATCCACAATAACACAGCTCATCAAAGAAGGAACCCCAAAGCAGCTCATCGAATTTACAGTTAAGTGGGTTTGGTACAAGTGCACCAAACCTGTTAGCTAAGGACAACATTAGTCCACTCTTCCAGAACTCTGACCCTTTGGGCAGAACGCATCAAGTGCCCAATGATGATACAGTAGCTGCATAGAACTATCAAGGAGCGAACCATTCGAATTGACATTTGAACTTTTACATTAGTATCGTACTTAGCAGATCGTGTATCGAGTAGAGGAAATAAATGTGTGATATTTACTGATAACAAGTGGCTGGACTACATATGTTTCATAGCCATGTGAGAGCTAGTGTGACAGCAATCTTTTACCATTTTTATTTCTATCTCTGTACCCCAGCCTAAACACAGACCGAGCTAAACATATAAATGTATTAAGTAGAGTCACAGGGAGATTTACTAGCGATCCCCATCGACTGAAGACGAGTGGGTAATAGCATTCCACTGTGCAGAGCAACAATAGACAACAATAGTCACACAGGACAAGGCGACACGGTAAATGTTCTGCCCGCTTGACCATTAGTCTTCTGCTTTTGATGGTGAGCAAGGACTACATTGTCGGCTGGCATTTCATGCATTTTGGTGGTAGAGACCTGCAGAGAGTGTCGAGGCACTAGTAGCCGGCAATCCGGTTTACTATCAACATTTGTCCCCCTGTACGCTACGTGTCCGGGGACTTTAATCTACCTACGTAACGTAATTATTAACACTCATCCACGCAACAATTTTTGTATGTCCCTTTTACGAGGGATACATGAAAATAACAGTTCTGGTTGGGCCGTGTTCTCGTGGTGGTGCCCGAGAGTCGAGAGTCAAAAACTCCGCTCGGCTACAATAAAATTCAAAAAATTAAAAATTATTTACATAATAATAATAATAATAATAATAATAATAATAATAATAATAATAATAATAATAATAATAATAATAATAATAAGAAGAAGAAGAAGAAGAAGAAGAAGAAGAAAGCTGATTTATATAGCTATATGATTATATATGATCTACGATAAAGCACACTGCTCTTCACAGTAAAACCGTTGAAAAATTTGATTAAAACACTAAAATAACAATAAAACATACTTCTTTCTAACAAAGCAGTCACAAAACCAAACAGAACCAAAAGGACAATATCACGCCTACTCACAAGTATATCAACTAATTAGTTGTTATACTTGTGGCCTACTACATTAAAAGCAACATACAGATTTGCACAAAATACAAACAGCATAGACATCAAACCCCAAATATATAATAACAAACGTAAACATAATTATAAACAAAAGTATCATGAGACAATCCCGGGTATAAAAATGTCATAATTTAAACAAGTCCTTAAAAGCAATACCATGATTTTAAAAGTAGAAAATAATACAGTATACACAAAAAACATTGTCCTTTATACAATTAAAAAAAACAATAATTAAAGGTTGTCAAAACTACTTTAGTCAGTCAGGGAAATGGGTACAATGCAGAAAAGTGAAGATGTTATTTATTCATTGTTTATAAGGTCCAGCGGGCTGCAATGAGCCGAATCAGGACCATAAGTGAAGATGGCGAAGAGATTAGTCAGAACAGTATTGTCTGAACAGATGTGTTTTAAACTTTTGAAGGCTTGAGTGGTAGGTCTGTGCCACAGGCGCTTGTATCAAAACACGCGAGCGCCTATGCCTGTGACGCGTCTCCCTTATAATACAAGGGAGACGCGTCACAGGCATAGGCGCTCGCGTGTCCTGATACAAACGCCTGTGGTATGTGCCGAATATGTGCGTGTAAAGCATTCCACTGTTTCGGGGCAGAATAACCGAACAATCTTTCTCCAAAGGTTTTTGTCCGGATTCTAGGAATACAGTGTGTGCGTGAATCTGCAGAGGAGATACATGTATGCATAAATAGTACTTACACAAAATATATTTTATTGTGAGCAGCAATATCGCGTAACCTCATGTAAATTTAATACAAATTAACCTATAATAATAATAATAATAATAATAATAATAATAATAATAATAATAATAATAATAAATTTTATAAAGCACAATTCCAAACTAACAAGTCTGCTTACACGCATTCTCTCACTCGAAGAATAAGAGACTACAAAACAATAAAACAAACAACATGACGGCGGTGCAGCATTACTTTGACATTTCAAAGACCAATTAAGTGCAATTTCCCCCCGACCAGATTGAACCCCTTTACATCACACTACAAAAAGACTCGGAGATAACCCGTTAGTCTAGTTACAAGAGAGTTTTTATAACGTTTACAGTTAGCATTATATTATGGAAATTGCAATATTTTCCCGTAAACTTTCGGTCTTTCACGAGAGAGGCGTTTGGGACCTCCATTTTCTCTGGGTCAGCTTAATAAGGGCGGTGTTTTACCTTCCCGCGTTGTAAACATAGCCAAATACCCGTTCCAAGCTGGGTGGACTGGGGTATTTGGTGCGTTTGTTTCAGTCTTTGTGTCGTTTGGACGTGGTTGCTTCCCAGGTATGGTCACCCATCGAAGTATAATACACGCTCGTCCTTTCTAGATATGCCCAAACCACTACATTACATTACATAATTGTTGCTTTAGGTCCAGCGGAC
>CM072512.1:53251032-53418532 GCA_036898135.1 Oncomelania hupensis | reverse complement strand
ATTAACTTTACTTACGTGTAAAGCGGTCAGCTGCTTCTTATTATCTTAGGGGGTTTCCTTAGCGCCAAGGATTCGAATGCCGCTGTAAGAACGGCTTGAGACTGTTATCAAGGCTGCACACTGGACGGATGATCGATTAAATAAAAAGTCGACTGATTAGTTTTATGTAGATCCAAGGGAAGACGAGAGCTGTAAGAACTTGCCTGGAAAACAACAAACAAACAAACAATCAAACAGACACACAAACAAACAACAATAAAAACATCAACAAAAACAACGATAAGTTTAAACAAGTCCAGCATAAGGTAAGGCACTGAAACTGTACAAATGGACTACATAAACTAAGCCTCAAAATGCTGAATGATCAGTAAGAAAAAAAAAACACATTCAAACGGCAGACCAGACGCTACAACATATGTCAGTATTATGAACTATATAGTGTATAAACCTTATATAACTTTGGAACTTGTGCACTGTATCAACGTGAAGTGAACACATTTTGAAATGCAAAAGAGAGCACAGAACAAATTGTGCAATTCTAAAGCGTGAACTTTACAGCAGATAGACTGCAAGCAGACAGAGTAGCACAATCTTGTGAGTTCACAGTGAACTTTGGCTCATGTCCTTGTGCTCCAAACCGTATTGTGTCTATTATATACCCCGCAATGGTGCATTCGCCGAGACAAGCCTCGCAATTCCGCATCAAGGGCTGAGGGTTTTAAAGATTTTATTTATGTTTATGGCTAGGAGTTGTAATAATAATAATAATAATAATAATAATATTCGTCATTTGTAAGGCGCCTTAACCTAAGGATCAAGGCGCTGGCCAATACAGGATCTAACTCAAACCTCCCGAGACGCCCACCCGCAGCCTTTGGGCGCATGGTCTGACGCCCGGACAACTGAGCACAATCCTGGGCAGCCAGGGATGGGGGAGAAGGACCAAGTGCATGCTGGGTGTGTTCTTGTTACCGGCACTCACCGGAGCATCAGGATCTTTAAAGTCCGTTATGATGAAATGTATGCGACACACAGACTAGACCTCGGTTTATACTCTCGTCCGAAGGAGTAAGAAAACAGGAGTAAAGTGTCTTTCTCAGGGACACAACACAATGGCCCGGCCAGGGCTCGAACCCGGGACCTTCAGATCCGCAAGCCGAAGCACTACCATTAGACCACAGTGCTCCCTGTACAATGAATATAATGGGTAATCTTTGTTCGAACATCGCAAAGCTTTGAATTGTAGGCCTCTCTGACCTGTAAACAACAATTACGAGCCTACTATACACACTTGGGTGGCAGTGCATTTTATTGGGGTGAGGGAAGGAGATTGAAATCCTGTCACATAGGTATCAATGTAAAAACCTCACATGATTCAATCACATAACCGTAGTCTGGCAGGTTACGGGATGCACTCTGTAAGGTCTCTCTGCTTGTCACACGAGTCTCACTATCGGAATAACAGGGTATGATTCGAGTCGGAGTTCTCGGTTAGAAAGAGCACATTTTCTTATCTCGCTACAAACCGTGATGAACGCTTAGGTCAAGGGTAGAAGTGTGAAATCGTAAGGCCTGCTGTGGATGACCAACGAGGCTACACTTATGATTTCCGCTCTACGCAATTTTCAATTCAATATATTTTAATGTCTGTTCACGTACATGTAATTTTAAACCACACACTCTTTCAGCTCTGCGACAAATAGGATAGGATAGAATCCTATCTATCCTATCCTACTCAATTACTGCCATCTAAATTGTTACGTTGAAACGCGAATGATAGTATGGCTGAAGCGTGTACGATAGATCTAATCGTTTCGATTTGCAAAGTATTCAATAATGGAGTTTATTTACCTTTGATTTGAGTTTGCATTGTTGTTAGGAGAGGCTTTGTATAACGTTGATAATTTGCTTTGGTCGATATTACTGTAGAAGTTTCTGGATCTGAGTGTTTACTTTCTATAGAAATTTCCCGATACATGTCGAAGCATGAGGTCGTTCCAGAAGGAGAAATAATAATGTATGACGTAAGTCAGTGATGACGATCTTTTATTCGATTGGTGGCAGTGCGTCATTTCTACATTATTCGAAATTCTTCCGGAAAAGAGAGAGGTTATTTAATCGTGTGCCGAGTTGCTGTTGAGATAGTAAAGTTGTTGATAGTGATTTGGAAAGTTGCTGTGAAAGTTGTTGAGTTGAGTTGAGAATTGTATGCAGTTGTTGGTGTGTGCTGAATAAAAGTGGAAAACTTCATACGTCGACTTTGTGACTTGTATGCTGTTTGGACGGGTTGCGTGGATAAACGAATCTGAGTTACACAACTATCAGGAAGTCAAGCATCGGGGCTGAATCAGATACTGATAGAAAACTCCATCATCAAACGGAGTGTAACATTTTGGGGGCCAAGCCGGGATTCACGCCATAGCCAAGGGTTCAACTGCTACAACAAGCGAGTCAACGTTACGAGAGGCAGTCATCGAGGGTAGCCGCCAACGAGTTGCGTCGAGAGGGGCCAACATACTGGGACTACATCACCGATAGGTTCGGGTTGACTGCAAGGGCGTGTAGTCGCTGAAGAGTTGCTTCGTGAGCGAACAACAGATCGGGACTACGTAGCTGCCGCAAGACTACGTCGAGGAACAGTCTCGGAGCTACATCGCCAGTGTTACAGAGAGCGACGAGCGGACGTCGCGTCTACTTCAGCACAGGAGCGTATACATCAACACCAGCGTGGTGCAGCGTCGCATACGACGAGGACAGCGGGGCCTGCGTCAACGAAGGCGACTAGTGACAAGCATCAGCGCTACTGCAGAAAGCGTGCTGTTCTAGAACAGTCTAGAAAGGTACAGCACAGTCAAGAACTTTCCAGAAAAAAAAAGAACTCTACGGTCAAGAACTTTCTAGAAGAAGAACCTTCCAGAAAAGAACTTTCTAGAAAAGAACTTTCTTGAAAAGAACTTTCCAGAAGCATCAAGATGGCTGACTTCTGGCAGAAAGGGGTTGAACTGAATCTAAAAGGCAAGCAGCTGACGGAGTACGTCAAGTCTCAGGAGAGAATACGAGAAAGAGAATTGGAAGAGAAGCGTCTAGAAAAAGAAATAGAACTAGAACAGAAGCGTCTAGAAGTAGAAGAGCAGCGTCGCCGTGAAGAAAGAGAATTAGAAGAGCATCGTCGCCGAGAAGAAAGAGAAGAGCGGCGTCAAGAAAGAGAAGAAAAGCGTCGACGTGGCGAGATGGAAGAGAGACGATTAGAGGCTGAGCGTCAATTCCAGTTAGAAATGGCGCGCATCCAACAACAGCAGCGCGCGCCACACGTTATCAGCGACTTCAAAGCTCCAAAATTGCCAGCATTCGTCGACGAAAAGGACCAGATCGACAGCTATCTAGCGAGGTTTGAAAGGTTCGCCGAAAGCGCTAAATGGCAACGTCAAGACTGGGCGATCATACTCAGCGCACTACTGACGGGGAAGGCGCTCGATGTCTACAGTAGACTGTCGAATAATGATGCCAAAGACTACGACGTTTTGAAAGCGGCCCTATTGCAGTGCTACAACTTTACAGAAAAGGGCTACCGTCAACGCTTTCGTGAATGCCGGCCTTTGTCAGACGAGACACCAAAGCAATTTGTGGAGCGCCTGTCATCATACCTACACAAGTGGGTGGAATTATCAGGCAAAGGGAAGACTTACGAGAGTCTCCATGAGCTGATCGTGAGGGAACAATTACTCAACGCCTGCCCTAAGTACCTCGCGATCCACTTGGAAATACAAAAGTTGCAGACGCTAAAAGACGTTGCTGAGGCTGCTGAAAGATATCTCATCGCTCATGAGAAAACGTTGGGGCCACCCAGCGCGACGAAACACTTTCAGAAGACGGCAAGCCATGGGAACCAGATCCAAGGGAGCCAGACGAGCCAGAGACACACTGACTCCACGCATCCTCCCAGGGAAGGGCATTCAAGAGGCTGTTTCACCTGCAACGCTACAGACCACAGAGCGGCTAACTGTCCTCAAAACAAAAGTAGCGGACAGCGGAGCAGTACGGACAATTCAGCGGCGGGCAACCGGCAGAGGCGGTTCTCCAATCAACGGCAAACCAGTAGATCTGACCATCAGGTGTGCGGCGGGAGCGTCATTCTTCCGAGTGAGACCGAGCGCACAGCTACCCCTGCGGACGTGCAAGAGTGCATGACCAATGGCCAACTTCTCCTTGCCAACGGAAAATCCATCCCCGTCGTCGCCAGCGCAGCTGTGACCGTCCAGAACATGCCTGTTTCAAAGGGACGCGTCGGAAATCATGAAGTGACTGTCTTAAGAGACTCTGGCTGTAGTGGGGTCATCGTCAGAGAAGACCTAATCGCTAAAGAACAATTCACTGGCGATTCTAAATGGACACTCATGGCCGACAGCAAATGTGTGAAAGCGCCAGTTGCAAAAATTCATGTCAACACCCCTTTCTACATAGGCGAAGTCGAAGCGGTTTGCCTGAAGAAGCCGCTGTATGATTTGATGATCGGGAATATCGACGACGCGAGACGACCCGACGACCCCGATCCAGAGTGGAGTCCTGCCTCAACTCAACACGTCGAAGTTGTGGAGGAGGATCCATTGCCATTTCCCGATGGAGACCTTACAGAGCTGCTACGGGACAATGTGGTTACTCCGGCTCAGCCCTGCCGACCAGAGATCGTCGGTGCCGTTACAACCAGGGCCCAGGCCAAGAGAGACAAGACGTCTACGCCACTGAAGGTCGCCGACAACTCTAAAGCTGCCATCGTGGACAGAGATAAGCTGATCCAGCTCCAGGAAGCTGATAGTACTTTAAACAAGTACAGGAACCGCCAAGACCACGTGACCAAAGGCAGTGGTACGGTCTACTTTGAGGTGAAGGCCAAGATCCTGTACCGGATCTTCCAGCACCCGAGGGTCAACGGAGGGAAACCACTACGTCAAGTACTGGTACCATTACCCCTAAGGCGCCAGGTGATGGAAGTAGCGCATGACTCAATCATGGGAGGTCACCTAGGCATCAAGAAGACGTCAGAAAGAATCCAGGCGGTGTTCTACTGGCCAGGACTTCATGCGGACGTCAGCCGTTTCTGCCGATCATGTGACATTTGCCAGAAGACCATACCTCGAGGAAGGGTCCCGAAAGTGCCTATGCAGAGGATGCCTCTGATCGACCGACCTTTCAAGAGGGTGGCCTTAGACTTAATCGGCGAAATAAGACCTCCGAGTGAAGAAGGTCATCGGTGGGTACTGACTTTAGTGGACTATGCGACTCGGTACCCAGAAGCAGTGCCGCTGAAGAAGATTGACACTGAAACTGTAGCAGAGGCACTGGTGGACATGTTCAGTAGACTTGGAGTGCCTGAAAAAATTCTGACAGACCTCAGGACACAGTTCGTCTCTGACTGTATGAAGGAGGTCAACAGACTGCTGAGCATCCGGCATTTGACTACGACACCCTACCATCCGATGTGCAACGGGCTTGTCGAGAAGTTCAATGCTACGCTGAAGTCCACCCTGAAGAAACTGTGCAGCGAGCAGCCCAGACAATGGCATCGCTATATCAACGCCTTACTTTTCGCCAGCTGCTGTACGGAAGAACCATCCGAGGGCCGATGCACATCCTGAAAGAACTGTGGACGAAGGAAGTGGACACCCCAGAGGTGAAGAACAGTTACCAGTACGTGTTTGAGCTACGAGAGAAGCTGGAGCAGACTCTCGAGATAGCCAGAGAAAACCTGAAGAAGTCCCAAGACTGTGGAAAGCACTACTATGATCGTAGGGCTGTGAACAGGAAGTTTAAACCTGGCAGCAAAGTGCTGGTGCTGCTACCTACTGATCATAATAAGTTGCTGATGCAGTGGAAAGGCCCGTACGAAGTGGAGACCGTGGTGGGGATCAACGACTACAAGGTGAAGGTCGGCCAGCATTCCAAGATATACCACGCCAACCTCCTTAAGCTGTACGTGGAAAGGCCAACAGAGACTGTGCACGCAGCCACGGCAGCTGTGACCGACGACAGCTTTGACAGCGAAGAACTGTTGGAACTGGGAGGCTTCCACAGCAAAGAAGGCATCAATGACGTTAAGCTAGGACCAGGCTTGACGGAAGGTCAAAAGTTGGAGCTCAAGGACCTTATGGGCGAATTTCCCCCTAACTTCAATGATGTCCCAGGCTCTACGACTTTGGTCGAACATGAAGTCCACACCCAGACCTGGAAGGAGCATCTGCAGACCTTGAGGGAGCTGTTCCACCGTCCCGCAGAAGCCAACCTGACCGTGAGACCCAGCGAATGCATTCTGGGAGCTGACAACGTCGACTGCGTCGGACATCCGACGGGAGAGGAAGACAACGGAGGATGCACTGACTCCAGGAAAGCCCACGAGATCACTGTCTTTGACCCTGGGCCGATGACGACCGCAACTGACGAGGGCGTCGTTTCCTTGCGGTTGAAAGAACATTGACTGTGTATATGAACTGTGAACATTGACAGTACCCAGAAAGACTTGAAGATGAAACCACTGACTCTGTGTGAATGAACTGAGAACATTGACAGTGTTCGGACAGACTGAAGTAAGTTTTAATTCTGTACTTTGTGCATTACGTTTCAACGTTGTTGAAAGAAATTAGGTAAATTTCTTCTTGAGTGGGGGGTTATGTTACGTTGAAACGCGAATGATAGTATGGCTGAAGCGTGTACGATAGATCTAATCGTTTCGATTTGCAAAGTATTCAATAATGGAGTTTATTTACCTTTGATTTGAGTTTGCATTGTTGTTAGGAGAGGCTTTGTATAACGTTGATAATTTGCTTTGGTCGATATTACTGTAGAAGTTTCTGGATCTGAGTGTTTACTTTCTATAGAAATTTCCCGATACATGTCGAAGCAAGAGGTCGTTCCAGAAGGAGAAATAATAATGTATGACGTAAGTCAGTGATGACGATCTTTTATTCGATTGGTGGCAGTGCGTCATTTCTACATTATTCGAAATTCTTCCGGAAAAGAGAGAGGTTATTTAATCGTGTGCCGAGTTGCTGTTGAGATAGTAAAGTTGTTGATAGTGATTTGGAAAGTTGCTGTGAAAGTTGTTGAGTTGAGTTGAGAATTGTATGCAGTTGTTGGTGTGTGCTGAATAAAAGTGGAAAACTTCATACGTCGACTTTGTGACTTGTATGCTGTTTGGACGGGTTGCGTGGATAAACGAATCTGAGTTACACAACTATCAGGAAGTCAAGCATCGGGGCTGAATCAGATACTGATAGAAAACTCCATCATCAAACGGAGTGTAACACTAAATGTTACTCTTTGCATCAGACAATGGGTCCCGACAGGAAGTCCTCTCCAGGATAGCACATACAACTGATGCCCTGACAAAGTTGAAGCCCATTATCGCCATCTTCCTATATGCTTGCGAAACATGGACTCTCACATAAGACCTACAACGAAGAATACAAAGCATGGAGATGAGGTGCTACAGAAGACTTCTGGGCATTTCCTATACCCAGCACATCACCAACGACGGAGTCCAACAGACCATCACACAAGCCATTGGACAACACGATAACATGCTCACAGTGGTGAAAAAACAGAAACTCTGGTGGTATGGCCACATCACCAGAGCATCAGGCTTTGCAAAGATCATACTGCAAGGCACGGTGCAAGGAGGCATAAAAAGAGGGAGATAGAAAAAGAGGCGGGAGGACAACATTTATTTGAGAATGAACTGGCTTGACGCTGAGCGAAGCCACGAGGCTTGCTGATGACAGATAAAGATTGAGTACTCTGGTTAAAAAATCATCTGTGGTGACCCAACGACTTTCGAGTTACAGGATAGGATAGGATATGATATGCATATCAAACATCTTTTTGAAGCCAAATTACCGTGAAATTTCACACAGGCAATAACCTTTGGCACATCTGACTATATAATACACATTCCTGTAATGTCCGCAGATCATCAAAGTTATACTAAAAGTACATTGAAGATTAAGGCGCGTTTAATGACACTAGGCAGATTAACATTCATGTCCACTTCTGATCTTGGCTAAAATTGGCAATCTAACTTTCAAACACGGAAGCAATTTAGATAGGAAACAAAATAGTGTATTGGGCATAGTTTGTATGAAAACCTGAAAATTAAAACCTAATTCCAATATAATGTCGTAATGTAGGACTGGTATAATTGACGAGCACGGTACTTTACAGAAGCTCTAATATCTACACACCATCCAAAGGTGGTGGACTCTCTCTTCCTTCTCTCTCTCTCGCTCTCTCTCACACGCACACCACACACACAAACACGCACACCACACACACACACACACACACACACAATATCACACACACACACACACACACGTTAACTTGCATACGGTCATGCCGAGAGACAAACAAAGCTAATATGGTCCTGTTTGTCTTTGAAACATTACAATATTCATTTTAGTACTCTTGTCTCAAAACACAATATTAGTCTACCCGTCAGAAGCAAACTCTAAAAGCACCAGAGTTGGTGTTGGTAAAACCCAAACCAACGCCGTTTTACAATCTACACAATTTCTAATCCACTTGCCATTATCCAAACAAAATCCAAGATCAATAGACAGAATATAAGCACGTCAAAATGCAAACGCCAATACCACAGTAACGAATAAACCAAAATGACAATTTCACAATCTTCTATAGGCTACTAACTCATGCATCCACTACTAATACTAAAACTAAGACTACCAGCAACAGTTCTTACCAGCAATCCCAGATCAATATGGACGGAGTATCATTCAGCGCGTCAAAATGCAAAAGTCAATCCCTGAATTAACGAAGAAAACAATTTCACTGTCTACTACAGTTCCACTCCTGCATCCACGCCCAATACTAAAACCAACAGTGCCAGACCTTACCAAACAATTCAACATCAATGGACGAAGCATCAGCGGTGTCAGATGCAAACTGTCCAAAACATCACAGCATTGGGTATAACATACTGGCAGTCTCGCAAGGTACAAGCAGTACTAGGTATAGCTTCCACCCACACTGGCTTCACCAACCAAACAGGGTCATGAGACAAGCAGCAGACAGAGTATCTATCTCAGGTATTCGATAGCAAAAGTCGTCTACAAAAAGGCAACAAAAGTCAGGAAGGCGGAGTTAGAGAGTATTTGAGACATTCCAAACGATGATCTAGAAAAAGAAGCAGGCTTACATCATCAGTAGTCATGGGATTAAAAGATAAAGTTATAAAAAACAACAACAACAACAACAAATGCTGGACCCTAACGAGTGCAGAGTTTCGTCTCTCTCTCTCTCTCTCTCTCTCTCTCTCTCTCTCTCTCTCTCTCTCTCTCTCTCTCTCTCTCTCTCTCTCTCTCTCTCTCTCTCTTTCTCTCTCTCTCTCTTTTCTGTCTCTTTGCCTGTCTGTCCGTCTCTCTCTCTCTCTTACACACACAGACACAGACACACACACAAACAGACACGTACACACACACACACACACACACACACACACACACACACACACACACACACACACCCACTAACCAAATACCCAGTTTGAAACAAATCCGTCCATTAGTTTCAGACAAATGTGCGCAAAATAAATAACTAAATGAAACGAAATTTATTACGTAACGACGATGACGTCACTCGATATCCGTAAGTTTTGAAGAAGGCTCAGTGCATCTGTATACTCTCATTACTTACAAAGTTTAAAGGAAATGTTAAAAAAAAAAAATTAAAGGTGGCATTATCATGATTATTTCACTTGATTTGCACAATTTTGATTATATACGCTAGAGGCATAGGTAACGTCTAAGTAGGCTATATACCAAATGTGAACCAAATCCCTTCAGTAGTTTGGGAGAAAATAGGATTAGAAAAAACAAACCACAACACATTATGATATCGCCATGATGAGATCACCCCCAATATGCATAATTTGTTATCGTCTAGTAGTGTTCATTATTTCCTAACTAAATACCAAGTTTAAAAGAAATTCGTCCATTAGTTTCAGAGAAAAATGCGCAATTGTCACCTCCGAACGCCGGATGGACGGTCGGACGGTCGGACGGACGGACACCGTAAAGTCAAAGCAGTAGTGTTTGAGCTTTACAGCTCGGGAACTAAAAAAACATTAATATTTTCTGTTCCTGCAGGAATGAGACTATTGTAAGTAAAAAAATCCGTTTGGTCAATGCGGGAAGTACTATACTTATGGTTATGCTGACGTGCTAAAGCTCCGATAACACTGATTTGACGTGGCGTCGCGATTTAAAGTTGCGTTTTCACGAACTCGAGAGTCAAGTTATAGGTTTTAGTAGTTTATTTGATTGTTTGATGACTGATCTGCTCGACTGACTCATTGTTGTTGTTTTCTTGCAGGTGATCACGCATTTAAGTGTGACTAAGTGTTAATTAATTAATTAATTCTTCTTCTTCTTATAATTATTCTCCCTCATTTGACCTTATTACATTAGATTTGATAGAATTTTAATCTTTATTGTGGGTTGTAAATTGTGACTGCTAATAGCAAAAGTAACACTAATAAGTACTTTTATGTAGAAACAGCACAGGAAGACATTGGTAACTGTAGATTATAGTCACACGACACCGAAGCGTATAGGCGACTACTGGTCACATTATTCTGACACCAGCGAACCAGGTGATGGTGAGGGGAAAATAATATGGTCACACATTGGCCAATCCGGGATTCGAACCAGGTACTTTTCGGTTACTAGTAAGACGCTCTACCAACTGAGCTACCCGGCCCCTCATAGAGATTAGTAGGGCAAACCTTTGCTTTATATATTCACAGTCGCGCACTGGCTAAAGATCATCAATACACATCTTAAAATTTAAAAAAGATTTACTAGTTGGAAATTATACTATATGTGTCACAGCTCTGGAGTATTCTGGTTAAACGATCATCTGTGGTGCCCCTACGACCTCCGGGTTACGGGATAGGATAGGATAGGATAGGTCACAGCAGCTCTGGGCATATCATCTCTTCCTCTTCCTCCTCCTCTTTAATCTTCTTATTCCCACTTCTCCTCTCCTCCCCATCTCCACAGCGAAAAACGTAATGACAGACAAGTGGAGGGAGGGGGGGGGGGGGCAATAATATACCGACCTGTTTTTAGCTCTAATTAGCATCCACTACTGTTTCGCCCTGTTCCTTTTCTATTATGCATACGACATACAGTAGCTCAACAACTTGTCACTTTTCACTGACAACCAAAGCGTCGCGGATAACGAAGGCCTATATACAGTGATGTCAACAGAACGCAATAATTTTCACTTTACATGCAGATAACTTTCTAATCACGCCGTCGCCGATAACGTAGGCCTATATACAATGATATCGACAGTACATACTACTTCAATCAATGACTGTGCTGGTAACTAAACGAACTGTTCTAGACGAAGAATGAAAATTGAGGTTTAACGTCTAACACCCACCATTGGCGATATGGCAGGCGAGGATCAGGGATGTTGCTAGGAATTTTTTTCTTCGGCGATTTGGCCGAAACAGCCGTGAAACTTTCGGCTTTTTACAGAAAGTTTCGGCTCTCTCTTCCAAAGCAGTCTCATAAGTTTGTTTTTTTTTACTAGATTTACTAGATCCATATATTAAAGATGTTCTGTGGATGCTTATCTTTGTAATAAAACATGATTTTAAGAGTAGAATAAGAACATTCCAAAGAAATTTTATTTTCTGAAATGTTAGACACACAAAAACAATTAAAAGTTTAGACTGTCCCTTGACAGACCACAATACTGTTAACTGGGTTTAACCTTTGTATTTATCGAATCCTCACCTAAACTGCAAGCGTACAGCACAGGAATATCGCAAAAATGGACAAAACCGAGCCGATTCACCCGTGAAAACTTCGGCTCGGCGAGCCGACATGACGGACAGTTTATCGGCTTTTTTATAAAAATTTCGGCTAAAAGCCGAAGATCCGACCCTAACGACATCCCTGGAGGATAACCATCCCAGTTAACAAGAGGTAGGGACCTAAATCAACACTGACCCACAAGAGCAATCATACTGCTAAATTGGACAGTGAAAAATTGCGACATTATATTTCGCCCACCACGGGATTCGAACTTGGGTCATCGATGTGCCAGACGAACGTTCTAACTCTTAAGCTACTGCGGTGTTCTAGACACGCTACTATAATAGCCTACGCTCAAACTATCAATACCTAGTTTTTGCTACACTTAATATCAGTAGGGTCTAATGATTTAAAGAGAATTTATTGTTACAAAAGTAGACGACAATTTGGACGAGGCAAAACACCCAAAACGTATGCAATTCGTTCCCTGACCACTGTGAATGAATCCAATATACCGCCTATCTACCGTCTTTGATAAAATTAAACACATGTAGCGGCGCAAAGGTATACAAATTGGTCTCCGACACCGGCAATAATGGGATGACGAAGAAATGTTGATACAATCTTAATTTTACAAGTAGAGGTTCTGCTTTACCTAATGTGACAGAATCTGTAATAAATGCACTTTTAATGAGTTAGGAGATGAATTTCATTTTATTTTTATATGTCCACGTTTCGACGATGATAGAAAAGAGCTACTTAAAAGGTTTTTCTATGTGCGACCCAATGCTATTAAATTTTCTAATTTATTTTCAACGAAAAATAAGACTATTCTGCTGAAACTGGCCAGGTTTATGAAAATAATAATGGATTGCTTTAGAACGTAATATAATCATTTGTAATATTAATGATAGTAATAATAGGGATTATTTTTTTTCCAATAATGACAATATAAATACTCAATACCAGTGTGGCCCCCCCCCCTTCTCCCCTTCTTTATCACCCAATCTTGCGAGAGAGTGCGTGCGATTTGTGATCAGCTTGTGTGGACATAAGTTTTATGTAGTATGCTTGTGTTGTGTGATAATAATTAATGTGTATTTTGTAAATGTTTATTATGTCTCTTAGAACGCGAGTGTGAAAGATTAACTTTTATTTTTTTAATATATGTAGGCTACATATGTATTTTATGTTGTATTTTATGATGTTTATGGTTATTCTACATGTATGTTTATTTTTTATTCATTTTCGTTGTATCCACGTGCCCCAAGGGGTTTTATGGAATAAAGCACTTTTGACTTGATTTGACTTGACTTGGACCTAACAGGACCGCACTGACGGACAACACAGACACGTAATCAACAATAATGTATGAATCGTTTATGGATTCCATTTTATCGTTCTTATATAGCGCTTTTCCAGCTGCTCAGGGCGCTGGCCAATACAAGATCTAACTCGAGCCGCACGAGGCGCCCGCTTGCAGCTTCTGGGCGCATCTTCCGACCCCCAGACAACTGAGCACAATCCTAATCGACTGGATCGATCACGTGGTAATTTAGACCTCTCGAGTTTCCGCAGTAGCAAACGCTGTGAACAACACGAGAAAGTGAGATATAATGAGACAGTAAGACAATGAACAAAGATAAATAGAGAGATAATTGATGCTAATAAGGCCCAGCGGACTACTATACTAGAAACCGATCCAGGACTACTAAGACAATGAACAAAGTTGGATAAGTAAGTCAACAAGCTTACAAAAATAGCCTAAGTGATACATTTTAGACTACATATGATTAGAGAAAAATTATACAGCGTACAATGTGTACAGGCACAACATCAGTAGGCTACATATGTACCTATGTATATTCTTCTTGTTCTACTCTTTGTGTCCTAATAATTGCTGTCTTGCTATCCTCTCCTTTTCTTCATGTCTCCGTGCACTGCGGGCTAAATAAAATTAATATGGGAAACTTTTATGCAACTTTATTTGTTCACTTCGCAAAAGCTTTCGATGTTATAGATCCGGGACCTTCTTTTACGTAAACTACAATGGCATTCATTCTAAATCACATGAATTTTTACGATTGTTTATTTCTGACAGAGAACGGTGTGTTCATGTAAATAACCCAAAGTCACAATTTGAAATTGTTACTGCTGGAGTACCGCAAGGCTCTATTTTAGCTAGGAACCTTTGTTATTTTCTATCTACATAAATGATCTCCCCTTTCACATCTCTACTTGGTTTAAACAAATATTTTATTCAAGGAAAAAACATTTCATTACAAACAATGATTTACAGGATAGGCAACAAGCGAGTTTATATAAGCCCACCTTGTATTTAAAAAAATTCTACATAATAATTAAGTGACAGGCAACTGATATAGTTATTATTTTTAATTAATTTATTATATATATATATATATATATATATATATATATATATATATATATATATATATATATATATATATATATATATATATATATATATATATATATATATATATATATATATATATATATATAATAAATTAATTAAAAATAATAAGGTTTAGTAAATAATTATACGGAATATGCAGAATTACAGGTAAGAATTAATTACAAATGACACACACACACACACACACACACACACACATACGCACACACTCACATACACACGTACGGACACGAACGCGCGCTCAGAATAGAGAAAGAAAATGAGAGATAGAAAGTTTCAGATATAAGGAATTGATCTGACATATTTGTTTACTTGGGATTGTTTTCAAGTGAAAGTGAACTTTGAATTTGTCAAAGAAGTTGCCATTATCTAGGGGAAAGCTCACATCATTTTTAATTGATAAATCAGTACATAGAGCAGAATCTCAGTATGGCCAAGAGTCAAACAACAATATGAACCTTTAGAGCAAAACTAATTTTGCAAAGCTCAATCCTTTCTAGGTAATATTAATATGGTTACTAGAGTCATAAGATGCTTCTTATCAATGAAACTTGATTAACATATGTCGGCGCATCGTTATTGGTGATGTAAATATAAGAACTGCAATACTAAAATCCTGTCCTGTCCTATCCTCTCCTATTCTATCCTATCCTATCCAGTAACTCGACGGTCGTAAGGGCACCACAGATGATCGTTTAACCAGCGTACTCCATCTTTCTCTGTCCTCAGCAACCCTCATGGCTTCGCGCAGTATCAAGCGAGTCCATTCTCGAATATTGTCCTCCAACCTCTTTTTCCCTCTCCCTCTTTTTCTGCTCTTTGCACCGTGCCTTGCAGGATGGTCTTTGCAAAGCCTGATGCTCTGGTGATGTGGCCATACCATCGGAGTTTACGTTTCTTAAACACTGTGAGCATGTCATCGTGTTGTCCAATGGCTTGTGTGGTGGTCTGTCGGACTTCGTCGTTGGTGATGTGCTGGGTATAGGAAATACCAAGAAGTCTTCTGTAGCACCTCATCTCCATGCTTTGTATTCTTCGTTGTAGATTTTCTTTGAGGGTCCATGTTTCGCAAGCGTATCGGAAGATGGAAATGACAAGGGAGGGCAGCAGCCTTATTTTGGAATTTAGACAGATGATCCTGTCTTTCCAAATGTGCTTCTACCTTGTCAGGGCAGCAGTTGTTAGTGCGATCCTGGAGAGGACTTCCTGTCGGGACCCATTGCATGATACAATGGCTCCTAAATATTTGAAGCTATGCACTGTGTTAAGGGATTGGCCTTGGACTTTGATGTCCATGTTGAAACATACCCCATGGCTATGTCCCCAGAACAGCATGTCCCCAGAACAGAGAAGAAAAAATCCTCCCGAATTCTCCGAGAAGAAGTTGATACATCAGTGCAACCGCTGACGAAATGGAAGTCAGCGGGAGTGGACAACATACATGCGGAATTGCTTCAAGCAGGATGATTGACGCCCTCACCATTATTTGTAACAAAATCTGAAAGAGTGGGGAGTGGCCTACGCCATCGACCCAGTCGCTTGTCATCACTCTTCCCCAAAAAGGTAACCTTCAGGTGTGTGAAAATTACCGCACCATCAGCCTAATCAGCCATCCCAGCAAAGTCCTCCTGAAAATAATACTCAACAGGTTGAAACCCCAAGTTGAACAAATTATAGCTGAAGAACAAGCAGGATTCAGGGCAGTGCAAAGTACCACTGAACAGATTTTTAACCTCAGAATATTCTGCGAGAAATACGTACAGCACCAACAACATCTATATCATGTGTATGTAGACTTCAAGAAAGCTTGTGACCGGGTCTGGCATGCAGCTCTGTGGGCAACCATGAGAGTGTACAACATCAGCTCTAAAGTTATTGAGGTCATCAAAAGCCTGTATGACAAGGCTACCAGTGCAGTCCTTCACAACAGCGCCATCGGAAACTGGTTCAGAACAACAATCGGTGTGCGTCAATGATGCCTACTCTCTCCAACATTCTTTAACATCTTCCTAGAGCGCATCATGTCAGATGCACTTGCAGATCACGAAGGCACAGTCAGCATAGTGGGTAGAGCAATCTCCAACCTCCGTGTTGCGGATGAAATTGATGGATTGGCTGGAGAGGAACAAGAACTTAAACAGCTGGTACAGAGGCTTGACACCACCTCCAGAGCCTAAGGAATGAAATAAGTGCAGAGAATACCAAAATGATGACCAACAACACCAATATTAAAATCAACTTTATAAAAAAAATGTTTTTTTTATGGAAGGGATATTACATTTTAACATTAGATCGTATGTCCGAACTTGGTTTTCTGAAGAGAATCGTATAACTACAAGTCTATCAAAGCGTTTGGTATTATTAATTGATTATCAGGACAACAGAATCGTAGTTTGTATGTGAAAGTGTGTGAACATTAAAGAATAACAACCGGGCGAGAGAGAGAGAGGGAGAGAGAGAGAGAGAGAGAGAGAGAGAGAGAGAGAGAGAGAGAGAGAGAGAGAGAGAGAGAGAGAGAAACAATCATGAAACAGGCAGGTTGAAAAAATAGAAAGAAAGGGTGAGTATTTTCAATAGTATGAAGACATTAAATCCAGTTATACTGTATGATGAGACAGACAAAGTATAATATTCTGTGGACAGACTATTGCTGATGAGGTGAATAAATGTTAGACAAACATACAACAGTAGTCAAACAACAAGGCTAAATAAAGTGACAGTTAAAAATAAAAATAATGCAACAACAATCCATTAATCATAGCTGCGTTTATTCAGTCCTTTAAAAAACACATGTACGTTTAAAAGTTATCAATATTAACACCAACGATGAAGACTTCACTGTAACAATGTTAGGGAATTTTAAAACTGATGAAAAAAGGAAACCTTAGACATCAGCTCAGAACGAAAACAAAACATAAGTAGGTAATTTGAAGAACTTTCTTTAGAATTGAAATTGTCTACCTTAGCTTATTGTCCATGCCTATTACAAGAAATTGAACGCAAAAATAAAAATAAAGACGTTTTATAAAGACGAAGTACTCATTTTACGACAAAATTCTAAGTACATTCAACAATAATTAGCATATCGTAGTTCATTGCTAATAACAAGAAACTGAACGCAACAATACGGAAATATTAAAGCAAAAATACAGTTAAAAAAACGGTGCTTTGTGTGCGTTTAAAAATACATTTTCTAACTAAATGACAATGGCATGTTTTTCCATGATATTGCATTTGAGCCTTCGACCCAACGTATACGATATGTTTGATAATACATGCATAGTATGAGAGAAGTTGTGCTCTGGTTATTTATCAATAATTTTACATTAATTATTACCATACGATGTTTATATCACCGGAAACGATTCCCTAACCACATAATTAGTTTTTGTCATGCATTATAATCATTTGAAGACAATATTTAACAAAGACAGGAATGAATAATGAATGAAGTGTTTGTAAATGTTTAGTTTGGAAGAGAAATCACTGATGTAATTTTGTAGTCCAGATATGTACAAGATTATCAAAAATAAGTCAACCAATCAATCAGTCACTAAAGACATTTTTCCCAAATGGAGAAAGCACAATATTATTTTAAAATCAAAATGTCATTTAAAAGAATAAAACTGTTGAGCATTAATACATAATCTGATTAAAGGCTTAACAGAATTTAATTGTGTTTATTCCCAAAACATATTTACATGTTTGTAGTTTTGATTTTGCAAAGTAGCATATAAATCATTAAAAATGATTAAAAGGGACAAAAAGTGTCAAAAATCAAAATCAAATTACTACATGATGATGATGATGATGATGATGATGATGATGATGATGATGATGATGATGATCATCATCATCATCATCATCATCATCATCATCATCATCATCATCATCATCATCATCATCATCATGGTTATCAGCATCAATATTGTCATCATCATCCTGGATGTTTGATCGTAAAAGCCTAGTACTTAATTATTTCTATCGTGAAAACATTACATTACATTACATGATTATTGCTTTATGTCCAGCGGACTCTTCCGAGCCAAATCAGGACCGGACAACCCCTGATCCGCATAAAAGATCTGCTGAAACAACCCTAGTGGTAAAACTGAAAGCCCTCCACCAGCCAGTCACTTTACAATAAAGACATCCCACGCAGGGGACGCTGAGGCTATACTCTAATTTATCGAACCCCCGTGTACAAAAACAAAATAGAATACAAACATCATTATAAATTATCAACAAAACACATACATATAAAATGCCTACACTGCTAAATAATAACATAATAGGAAGCCCTAGTGACCACCTGGCAGAAAGCGTCCAATATTCTCAAGCTGATCCAACAGACCTCATACACAAAAAAGGAGTCTTGTCCCGGAAGAGTTTTCAAGAAAAAAGGTAGGTGACTGGTCTAGCGAAGAAGAAGATAGTATAGCGCGGATCTGAAGGTCCCGGGTTCGAGCCCTGGCCGGGCCATTGTGTTGTGTCCCTGGGAAAGACACTTTACTCCTGTTTTCCTACTCCTTTGGATGAGAGTATAAACCGAGGTCTAGTCTGTGTGTCGCATACATTCCATCATAACGGATTTTAAAGATCCTGACGCTCATGTCCTAGACGGGTGAGTGCCGGTAACAAGAACACACCCAGCATGCACTTGGTCCTTCTCCCCCCTCCCTGGCTGCCCGGGATTGTGCTCAGTTGTCCAAGCGTCAGACCATGCGCCCCCAAGGCTGCGGGTGGGCGTCTCGGGCGGCATGATTTAGATCCTGTATCGGCCAGCGCCTTGATCCTTAGGCTAAGGCGCCTTACAAATGACGAACATTATTATTATTATTATTATTATTATTATTATTATTATTATTATTATTATTATTATTATTATTATTATTATTATAGATTGATAGAACATAGCAGGAATGAGAAAGAGCAAATGAGAAAGACAGCGACAGTGGGAATTTAAAGCACTAAATTTCCAGAATGTGGGGATACTATTTATACTGAAACCCCCGGCACCCCAACGGGGGGTATCGTGAAAACGGGAATGTTGAAAACGGGAATGTTCACATTTGATCGTATATTCCTATTATAATAGAAATACAGAGCAAAAATAGAAAAGATGTTTGATTTGTAACTACCTTTTATGTGGGATCACCACACGCTCCACTCCCTCACCCCCCCCCCCCACGCACAGAATTTGGTGTTGATGATTGTTCATTAAACTACTTTGAATAATATTATGCTTATAGCCATGCTTTTTTCATTATAATTATATCCTTTGCTTTAAGAGACTCTGTGCACGTCCCACATTGACGACCATCAGAAGTACCGAGGTCTACACCTGATGGTTTCAAATGGACACTGAATATCAGAGATCCACCAGGCCTAGAAGAAGACGCATTTAAGCAATCTCTGATACTCAAGTGTTTCAAACATAGATTATATAGAAATCTTTCAAACTTAGGGCCTATACTGAAAGATGTGTACTGTAACTGCACTGTACTGAATTTGGAAAAGTTCCTTTATGTGATCACTTTTTTCCGTAGTTAGGGATGTCTTGGTTGCTGACCACAGGAAACGGAATGGTGCCCCCCACGGCTCCCATAGGAGCTGGCTGACCCCCTACGGCACCCTGATGACCACCAAATGCGCCTTGGTGACCACCAGGTGCGCCCTGTTGACCACCATATGTGTCTTGCTGCCCAGGCGCGCTAGGTGCCGTCGCTTGGTAAGGAGGGACTGAGCTGTACGACGGAGGCGGAGCGGCGTAAGCTGGGTACGGAATGGCGTATCCTCCCGGCTGGAAGTACGACACTGGAGTCCCGTTGCTTACCACATATGGATACGCGGCTCCTGAAAGTAAAGATATGTCGTGACATTAATTGTTTCAGTATAGTGCACTTACCGCCTCAAGAGATGCTCAGGGCCCTACGTCTAACCGCCCAAGTGAAAACCTTGCAGCATTAAACGGATTGTCAAATACCCCGGCAATAGTGCGCCACTAGACTTATGACAAATTATAATATAGTTTATTCCTTGTGAGATTGTTGGCAGCGCAGTACAGTTTCTGGGTTGGAGATAATTAGGTTCTCGTACTGTAAAATATTTTCAGTTTGCTCCATTACCTGCTATGCTCATTTACTATAAGACACGGGATCGAGAACTATATTACAGTACGGTGAGGGTGAGAGTTAGAGTAGGCTTTGGGGTTTAGCGACTGGTAAATAGTTTAGAAGACATGGATAATAATAATAATAATAATAATAATAATAATAATAATAATAATAATAATAATAATAATAATAATAATAATAATAATAATGGTTGCTATATACGCACTTTTCCCCATTTCGCCAGTCAAGCTCAAAGTGCAGCGATCTGTACCAATATTCATGCTCACATGTATCACAACACCCTTACACACACAACGAACACACATCCATCACTCAAACACGTTTTGTAAGACAGGGAGATCGCTATTAGACGACGGAAAGGAAAACTGAATTTTGACATGTTTATATTGAATGCATCCAGTACCATGACTGAAGGGGATGAGCCATTGACGTATTTCGTCAATCACATTCATGACAATTTTACCGCCATCTCCAGTTTGTACGAGTGACAGTCAGGAATTGTCCCCTTCTGCACATCTATACGTTATCTTTATTTTCCATCTGAGCGAATTTAACAATGACAATATAGATGCTGGTGTGGAACATTAGCAGTAATACACTAATCAAAACCAACACTCAGCTCTCCCCCCCTCTCTCTGTCTGTCTGTCTCTCTCTCTGTGTCTGTCTGTCTTTCTTTCTGTCTTACTCTTTGTCTCTTTTTCTCTCTATGTCCTTCTTTCTTTGTCTGTCTCTGTCTGTCTGTCTCTGTCTGTCTGTTCTCTCCCTTTCTCTCTCTGCCACTGTCTTGCTCTCTCTCTGTCACTCTATCTCTTTCTCCGTCTGTTTCTCTCTGTTTCTCTGTGTCTCTCTCTTTCTCAATCTCCTTCTCTATCTCTGTTTCTGTGCTCTGTCTCCATCTATCTCTCTCTCCTTCTTTGTCTCTCTCTCTCTTTCTGTCTCTCTTTCCCTCTTCTTGTCACTCTCTCTCCCTGTCTGTCTCTCTCTGTCTGTCTGTCTCTCTGTGTCTGTTTCTGTCTGTCTCTCTGTGTCTCTGTCTGTTTCTGTCTCTCTCTTTGTCTCTATGTGTTTCTGTCTCTCTCTTTGTCTCTGTCTGTTTCTGTCTCTCTCTCTTTGTCTATGTCTGTTTCTGTCTCTCTCTTTGTCTCTATCTGTTTCTGTCTCTCTCTTTTTGTCTCTCTGTTTCTGTCTCTCTGTTTCTGTCTCTCTCTTTTTGTCTCTATCCGTTTCTGTCTCTCTCTCTTTTTGTCTCTCTGTTTCTGTCTCTCTCTCTGTTTCTGACTATCTCTCTCTGTCCGTATGTCTCTCACTGTCCTTATGTCCCTGTCTGTCTTTGCCTGTTTCTCTCTGCCTGTCATCTGGGCGAATTTAACAATAAAGATCCTAGTGTGGAATATTAGCTGTAATACACGAATCAAAACCAAGACTCAGCTATCTCTCTGTCTTTCTCTCTGTCTTTCTCTCTTTGTCTCTCTCTCTGTGTCTCTGTCTTTCTGTCTTTCTCTCTCTGTCTCTCTATGTCTGTCTGTCTTCTCTGTCTCTCTCCCTGTCTCTCTCATGTTCATAAATATATGTTATATAAGAAATAAGATATAGAAAGTACAAAAAAGGGAAATGTTAAAGAAGAGAACAACAGAAAAATGAAGTGGAAAATGAGAAGAAATGAACAGGAAAGAAAATTTAAGAAAGGAAAAAAAGAAACAAGAGGAAAAAAAACATACAAAAATATTTATAAAAGTTAAAAACAAAATGAAAAAGAAAAGTAGTGGAAAGAAAAGCTAAGAAAAAAGATGGAAATTAAATAAACGTGAAGTCCTTATGAATTATATTTTTTATGTAAATGAATTGATATGAAATGTGTATGCCTGTGTTGATTTGTGTTCATTTTTCCCAATTGTAAACCCCCTCTCCAAACTGTATGGGCCGGAGGCCTAATAAAAACAGTGGCAAAAGTCAAAGTCAAGTCAAGTCTCCCTGTCTCTCTCTGGCTATATCTTTGTCTCTCTCTCTCTCTCTTTCTCTCTCCCTCTCTCAGACTCTGTCTGTATGTGTCTGACTGTCTGTGTCTTTCTCTCTTTGTCTGTTTCTCTCTCTCTGTGTCTCTCTTTGTCTGTCTGTGTCTCTCTGAGTCTGTCTGTGTCTGGCTCCTTATGTCTGTCGACTCTTGTTTTTCTGACTCTGTCGCTCTTTGTATTTTTCTGTCTTTCTCTGTGTCTGTCTCCCTGTTTCTCCCTCTCCTTTTGTCTTATCTTTTTCTCCATCTGTCTCTCCTCTTCGCCTGTCTGTCCCTCTCTCTTTGTGTCTTTCTCTCTCTGTCTCTATCGGTATTTCGCTGTCTGCCTGTCTCTGTCTCTCTCTGTCTGTCTTTCTCTATCTGTCTTTCTCTGTCTGTCTCTCTATCTCTCCCTCACTCTCTGTCTGTCCCTCTCTCTGTCTCGCCCTCTGTGTCACTCTCGTGCTCTCTCTCTCTCACCTTCGCCCTGCCTCTCTTTCACCCTCTCCCTCCTTTTCTCTTCCTCTCTCCATCCCTCTCTCTCTCCCCGCTCTCTCTCTCTGTCTGTCGGTCTCTCTCTCTCTCTCTCTCTCTCTCTCTTTCTCTCTCTCTCTCTCTCTCTCTCTCTCTCTCTCTCTCTCTCTCTCTCTCTCTCTCTCTTTCTCATCACCTTACCCGAAATAACATTACCGCCAACACCACTAGAGTGATACACGACTGTAGCATCTTCCTCGGGAATAGGTCGGTTAAAGACAGCGATGAGGATGGCAGCGACGAGGATGGTGCCGAGGCCAGCGACGTCAACGCCGAAGGACCAGGTGACGTGCTCGTGGAAGATATTTATATCATACGTCTTTTCCAATTCGTTCTTCCGATCTTCAATGTCATCCTTCACCTTGTCCTGCTCAGCCCCGTAAATAATGATTCCAATGAGGCCTGTGACAACTGTCCAGGTGGCAAAAAAGAAAGAACACATTTATTTATTGCATATGCACATACGACCGCTCAGAAATGCACCACAGGACGACGACAAAGGTGATGATCATGATCATGATCATGATGATAATGATGATGACGATGATGACAATAACGATACTGTTATCGTTTGTAGACTACTACCTGTGCAGAGAGCACCGGCCTCTACGAATCTGTTGAAGTAGCGACGTTTCGTGAGGAAGTTGATGACCACGGCGTAGATAATGTCGATGATGCAGAAAATGATTGCAATGGTTTGCATAGCTTGTACAGCTTTGTACCACCCTGCAACAGACACACAGACACTTCTTTCATTGTTGGCTCACAATAGTATTCAATAGTATGTTTTCTGTTAGTCAAGGGAAAAGTAGTCAGAGAGTTTGCATTGCTGAAACCTTCGTTAACCTCTCAGCTTCCGGACTTCCAGACAGCATACAAGAACTCGACACTGGATTTACTTACTTAGTCTACTTACCTACCTACAAACTAACGTATTCATTTAACTTTCATACTGATTGCCTGACGACTACTACACATACCCTCACACACACACACTGTATGTAAGAAAAAACACATGAATTAAAAGATGACGTTAACATGTTTAAGTCACTCGAGTTGCATAAGTTCGATTTTACGTTGGAGGCGTGTGAAAAGTCTACGTATATACCAAACTTGAACCAAATCCCTCCAGAAGTTTGGGCAAGAATAGATTAGATAAAACACAACAAATTATGATGTCACCATGATGGCGTCACTCGACTTTCTTTTTTTTACTCCGGTAGGGTTATTATTTGATTAAATTTTAAAGAAATTCGCATTAATATAATTGAAAATTGAGCAAATATCAATTTGACAACAAATTATGACGTCATCAACATGACGTCACTCAATATACCATAGTTTCGTTTAAGGCTCAAGGCCTATGTACACTCTAATTACAAAATCAATGACGTCACGATCATTAACTCATTAGATTTGCATAAGCTTTGTTTTACCTCCAGTAGTTAAGGAGAAAATAGGATTAGGACTTTTTTTGGTCATCTGGCAGGTTCATTATTTTCTAACTAAATACCAAGTTTTTAAGAAATTCGTCTATTAGCTTCAGAAAAAAAAGTGCGCCAGTATCACCGGAATACTCGTACGAAACCTTAACATCAGGCAATGTAACAAACTTCTTGTTTTCTACCGCGATTGTCTTTCTTGACTAATTTACCTGGATTGTTTCCATGGATGGTAGAGGCGCAGGTGCGTATTAATCCATAGTAATCCAAGCAGTTGAGCCAAATTCCGTTGTAAAAAAAACGTTTCCCAATGGAATCGTCGTAACTGACAGTGGTCCAAAACGGGGTAGAAAACCCGATGCAGAAGACCACTGTTCCAACCAAAAGCAACCCCAGGCCAATTTTGTAACCGACATGTCTCAAAAAGAAATTCATCGACGCCATAGCTCAATTCGCAGTGGCACTGAAACATGACAGAAATGTTCAAGGGAGTAATTTAAATAAGGGGTAAATATAATAATAATAATAATAATAATAATAATAATAATAATAATAATAATAATAATAATAATAATAATAATAATAATAATAATAATAATAATAACGGATTTTTATATAGCGGATACTCCAGCCTATGACCAGACTCACCACGCTTTACATAGTCATTACATATAAGTACATGCACTCGATAAAACATCGCTTTAGCTACAATACACCAAAAGACAGAACAGTAAGGGTACAAATTATTTACACTTATGTACACAAATTACAATTTACAACTATGTACACAAATGACAGAAAAGACAAATAGAATAGCAAAAACATATTCACAGCTATTTATATGCCCGGTTAGGCCCAGGAGGAAAAACAGTATAAATATGTACAGCCGTGTATACACTTACGGATCAGACAGAGACAAAGAGGAGAGAATGGCAGCGGGATACAGATCATTCTGAATAGTGAAGTTTGAAGAGGTGGGTTTTGAGGGCCTTTTTGAATGCTTTATATGAATATATAATTGAAAAATAAATACTACTCCATAATGATTGATTGATTGATTTATTGTTGCTTTAGGTACAGCGGACTCTTCCGAGCCAAATCAGGACCGGACAACCCCCGATCCGCATAAAAGATCTGCCGAAACAACCCTAGTGGGAAAATTGAATGCCCTCCACCGGCCAGTCACTTTACAATAAAGACATCCCACGCGGGGGACGGCTGAGGGTTGACCTCAACTACGCGAACACCCCGGTTACAAAAACAAAATAGAATACAACCATCATTATAAATCATCAACAAAACACATACATATAAAATGCCTATAGTGCGAAATAATACAATCATAGGAAGCCCTAGTGACCACCCGGCAGAAAGCGTCCAACACTCCCAAGCTGATCCAACAGACCTCATACACAAACAAGGAGTCTTGTCCAGGCAGAGTTTTCAAGAAAAAAGGTAGGTCATTGATCTAGCGAAGAAGAAGAAAGTATAGCAGAGTGATAGGACAGATCAGGAATGGGAAAGAGCAAATGATGAAGACAGCGACAGTGGGAATTTAAAGCACTAAATTTCCAGAAAGTGGGGATACTATTTATACTGAAACCCCCGGCACTCCAACGGGGGGAACTGTTGCCGCAGTGAATTAGTCATGCCTACAAAGGCAAGACAGGTTTTCAACTGGGGCTTTCACTGTTCCCTTTATAGGTTAGAACAATCTACAGTGACAAGATTGCTCATGACCCCAAGGGGTACTCCATAATGGATTATATTTATACACACACACACAACCACACACACACACACACTCACACACACACACACATATACACTGTCGATGGAACATTTTAGGTATCAGCGAATTGCGCTGGAATTGTAAATCAACCACCAACAAAGGCCACAAATTTATTTCAGCGGGAGAGATGGCGGGCACGAACACGGGGTTGGATTCCTGATCCACAAATAAATTATATCCATTGCCATGGGTTGCCACCAAGTCTCCAGTCATTACCATCCGTCTGAGAGCAGCCTCTTTCAACATTATCATCATTCAGGCCTATGCCCCAACATCAGACTATTACGACAGCGAAGTAGAGGATTTCTATGAACATCTGCAGACTGTCCTTGACCAAGTGCCGAAGAAGGACATAGTCATAGTGCAAGGCGACTGGAATACCAAGGTTGGCCAAGATGCGCACCACAACTGGGAAGACACTTGTGAACCTCACTGCAACAACGAGACAAATGACAGAGGTCTAGGACTCTTGGAGTTTGCCAGATACAACAATCTGATTCTGGCATACACGCTTGGTCTCCATAAAAAATCCAGACGATTGACATGGAACAGTTTCACCGGGGAGAATCACAACCAGATTGACTACATTGTGGTCAAGAAACGCTTCAGATCAAGCATCAACATTGGAAGAACACGCACCTTTTCAAGAGTAGACATCGGAAGTGACCAAGAATTCGTGATGATGTTCTTCAGGCTCCACTTGAACCGAGTAAACACAGCAAAGTGCACTAGACTGAAGCTCGACCTGGACAAACTGCAAAACCCGGAGGTGCCGAAATGTTCGAAGCCATAATTGGAGGGAAATTTCCACCACTGCTCATTTTGGGAACTGGTGAAGTGAATGTCAACACCATGACCACCACCTTCAACTCAGCTGTGACAGATGCCGCCATTTAGATCTTGGCAAACACCGCCCAAAGAAGAAACAGTGGATCACACCTAAACCTTTGGACCTGTGTAACAAACGAAGACAGATGAAAAAGAAAAAGAACGCCTCACAGGGAGCTGATGCCTACCGGAAAATCAACATTGACATCCGAAAAGGCATGCGAAAAGCAAAGGAAAATTGGATAAAAGATAAATGCCAGGAAATAGAGGACAGTCTGAACAAGAACAGCAGCACGAGGACCTAACAGATTGTAAAGCGATTGACAAGTGTTAAACAGCCCAAGGTCTCCACGACATAAAGCAAGTCTGGTATATGCCTTATAGAAAAAAAGAAGTCTTGGATATATAGATGGACATGACAGAGTACTGCTCTAACCTTCACAACCACACACCAAATGGAGACCCATCAGTTCTAGCATGTCCCGAGAACAGAGAAGAAGAAGAAATCCTCCCTATTCTCCGAAAAGACGTTGAGGCAGCAGAGCACTCGCTGAGGAAGGGGAAGTCAGCGGGAATTGACAACATACCCGCGGAATTGCTTCAAGCAGGAGGAGAAGCGATGATTCACATCCTCACCATTATCTGTAATATGATATGGCAGAGTGGGGAGTGGTCTACACCATGGACCCAGTCACTTGTCATCACTTTTCACAAAAAGGGTAACCTTCAGGAGTGTGAAAATTATTGCACCATCATCCTCATCAGCCATCCCAGCATGGTCCTGAAAATAATACTCAACAGGTTGAAACCCCAAGCTGAACAAATCATAGCTGAAAAACGAGCAGGATTCAGGGCAAAGCAAAGTACAATTGAACCAATTTTGAACCTCAAAATAATCTGCGAGAAATAACTACAGCATCAACAACATCTATATCATGTATTTGTAGACTTCAAAAAAGAGTTTGACCGAGTCTTGCATGCAGCTCTGTGGACAACCATGAGAGTGTACAAACTCAGCCCTAACATATTGAAGTCATCAATAGCCTGTATGACAAGGCTATCAGTGCAGTTCTTCACAACAGCACCATCGGGAGCTGGTTCAGAACAACAATCTGTGTGCGTCAAGGATACCTACTCTCTCCAACACTCTTCAACATCTTCCTAGAGCGCATCATGCCAAATGCCCTTGGAGATCACGAAGGCACAGTCAGTTTAGGGGGTAGAGCAAACTCTAACCTCCGTTTTGCGGATGACATTTATGGATTGGCTGGAGAGGAACAGGAACTTGAGCAGCTGGTACAGCGGCTTGACACCACCTCCAGAACATAGGGAATGGAAATAAGTGCAGAGAAGACCAAATCGATGACCAGCAACACCAATGGCATCAACACGGACATCATATTAAAGTCCACGGCCAATACTTTAAAACAGCGCATAGCTTCAAATATTTAGGAGCCATTGTATTAGGCAATGGGTCCCGACAGGAGGTCCTCTATGGGATCGCACAAACAATTGCTGCCCTAACAAGGTTAAAGCCCATTTGGAAAGACAGGACCATCAGTCTACTCTCTAATGCAAGCCTGCTGTGCTCCCATGTCATCTCCATCTTCCTATACGCTTGCGAAACATGGACTCTCACAGCAGATCTACAACGAAGAATAAAAAGCATGGAGATGAGGTGCTATAGAAGACTTCTTGGCATTTCCTATACCCAGCACATCACAAACGTCCAAAACATCATCACACAAGTCATTGGACATGTCACGTGGGGTTTATGGGCTCTGCACAATGGAATTATGGACCCTCACGTTTATTCGGTGGGAACTGCTAGTACGTCACCCTATGAATTACTTTAATAAATTTATTTGTTTAGCTCGTTCTGAGTTAAGGTTGGGGTACAGAAATAGATAGAAAAATGGTAAAAGATTACTGTCACACTAGCTTTCACACGGCTATGAATCATATGTAGTCCAGCCACTTGATAACAGTTAAAATCACACATTTATTTCTTCTACTCTATACAAGATTCTCTAAGTACTAATCTAACTTAAAAAGTCTCTTTCACTGCTAATAGTTCGATCGCTGATAGTCTAGGCAGCTGTTTTTCTTCCTCGGGCACTTGCTATAATATTTCATGTAGATTTGGACTACTGTGGTCCGTTTTACAGTTTCTGAAGAGTTGGACTACTGTGGTCCTGCTATGATCAGTTTAAGTGCACCTTGGCGTGTTCACTTAACTTATGTGTGGGGTGTTCGAAGTCCTTCTGTGAGGTAGCTTCTGGTACACCTTTGTCGTTGTGTAGTTGGGTTCCCTTGCCACGCTGTGGGGTCTGACAGGGAGTTTCTTCGGGTAGCTCTTTCCGTCTTGTGCGGTAGAGTCTCCTCGACCAACTAGTCGTTTCTGTGGAGTGGGGTGCACAGGATAGCTCGGGATAGCTCGGGATAGCTCGCCTGCTCGTCTGTTTGACAAGTTCAGGCCCGTGATGACTTGATAGAATTCTAAGATTTCTAAGTCCTGCTTCCTGGTCTATGAGTGTAGAGATTTCTCTAGCTGTGGAGATGTTGACTCTACCTCGTCTCACACACGACTGATTCAAACTGTGTTAGGCTCTGACACAGTCAAAACTGCTCTACCCACTGAGCCTGCTCTGATTGGTTAAAACGGTCCGATTCAAAACTCAAGTGCTGACTCACTGCGATGTGGGTGGCTCGCTCGCTGTGTGTGGTCTGCTGTGTAATTTAATTGCTGCTGTGTAATAGTCTAACTTCTCTACTGTTACAAAAACTACACATGGCTAAATAGTCAACAAGCAGAGTTAAAACTAGCCAGTTCGTGACAGGCTCCCTCAACTGAAAAAAGGCGATGACTACTGGATTCGACCTTTTTCTACTACAGAGCCTAGTTTAACACTGCGCTATCCTAGGGTCCTATTTACACACTAGTTAAGTTGCTCTACCTGAGCTGCAATGCTGTGCCAGGTAGCTATGGACACTAGTGACAGGGTATTACTGGGCGGGGACGAATTCTGGTGCTGTGGCCCTTAGTTGTGTTGGGTGGGCGACAGCTGCTGTGTCCTCCACGAGATGGCGACTGAGGTAGTCGGCTCCGTGGTTCTCTTTGCCGGGGATGTACTCGATCTGGAATGAGTACGCCTGAAGGGTGAGTGCCCATCTCATCAGGCGAGAGTTCAAAGACTTGGAGGCTGCCAGGAACGATAGTGGTTGGTGGTCCACCTGAACTGTGAAGTGGGTCCCATACAGGTAGAGTTGGAATTTCTGTATGGCCCAGACTAGTCCAAGACATTCTTTCTCCGACGTGGCGTAGTGGGTCTCGGCGGGTCTCAATTTTCTGCTGGCGTAGGCGACAGGGAATAGCGTCTCTGCATTCTTGGGGTCGCGCTGTAGCAGTACTGCTCCGAGGCCTAAGTCGCTTGCGTCGGTGCGAAGAACGAATGGCTGAGTCAAATCGGGTAGGTGGAGTACTGGCGCCGATGTCATTCTGTCCTTGAGTGTTTGGAATGCCGTCTCACATTCCGCTGTCCATACGACTTTGTCCGGGGCGATTTTCCGGGTTCCATTTGTCAGTGGCACGGCGATGCTGTTGTAGTTGGGGATGAACTTCTGGTAGAAGCCGCAGAGTCCTAGAAACGACTGCACTTCCTTCTTGGTCTTGGGCCTAGGAGCGTCGAGTAGGCGTTTCACTGTCTTTTCTACCGGTCGCAGGCTTCCTTGACTGATGGTGTGTCCCAGAAATTCTAGCTCTGTGAATCCAATCTGACATTTGGTGGGTCTTGCCGTCAATCCCGTGTCTCTGAGGCGGGCGAGTAGTTGTTGTAGGAGCGTGACATGTTCCTCCCACGTAGGCGTAGCGATGAGGATGTCGTCCATAAACGAATGTAGGTGCTCGCTGCTCAGGGATGCCAGGAGTTTTCGCATCATGGCGCTGAAGATGCTGGGTGCGTTGTGGAGTCCGAATGGAAGTACATTGAACTCGAAGTGTCCTTCCATTCCATAGTGCTAAACGCTAGGTACTTTCGGACTTGCGGTTGCACTGGTATCTGGTAGTATCCTTTGCTGAGGTCGATGCGTGAGAAGTACTTCGCTCGCTGTAGCTTGGCAAATAGGTCGGTCTGGTCCGGGAGTGGCTCCGGCTGGAACTGCGTTACCGCATTCAGGAGTCTAAAGTCGATGCACAGTCGATGCTCTCCGTTGGGTTTTCGCAACAATACCGTGCCTGCGCTGTAGGGTGAGGTAGACTCTGAGATGATTCCGGCTGCCAGTAAGGTGTCTATCTCTTCCTTGATGGCTCGCTGCTGAGACAGTGGCATCGGGTAGAGCTTCTGGCGGACGGGTGTTGGGTCGGTCACCGTTAAGGTTACTTCGATGAGGTCTGTCCTCCCTGGTCGGTCTGTTAGCACAGTCTGATGTTGTCGAATGACCTGTCGTACTTGCTGTTGCTGTTTAGCGGCTAGGTCTCCGTTGAGTATCACGTCTTTGTAGGTTTCTTTGGAGTGCAGGGGATACTCTACTGCATTGGTCTCCATGCTTTCTCCTTCTTCCGCGATGGCGATGGCTAACAAGTTGTGAGTGCTGGGGGTCGCTGGTCGGTCCGTGTATTTCTTGAGGAGATTGATGTGGTGGTATCGGGCTCTCCCGTTCACCTCTACTTGGTAGACTGTCTTGGATTTCTTGGCAGTCACCCGGTACGGTCCTCTCCAAGCGATGTCCAGCTTGTTGGTTCCACTTGGGAGTAAGAGTAGCACTTGATCGCCGACTTGCAGTTCTCTGTCCTTCGCGTGGCGGTTGTAGTACTTCGCCTGACGGGCTCTTGCCTTCTTCAGTGCTTCACCAGCTTTCTTCCACGTTGCTTTGAGGGTTTCCTGCAGGTCTGCGACGTACTTGGTGGCACCTCTTGGTGTGTCGTCTATCTTGGCTTCCGTCCAACTTCTGCGTAGGGCTTCTAGCGGTCCTGCTAGAGGTCTGCCGAATAGCAATGTTGACGGGGTGTAGCCTGTGGCTGCATGGGGCGTTTCTCGGTATGCGAACAGTGCCGCATTCACGTAGGTGTCCCACGCTTCTGGATTGTCGTCGGCGACTTTCCTGAGGATGGTGAGAAGGGTTCCATTCAGTCTTTCTACTTGTCCGTTGCTGGCGGGGTGGTATGGTGGTGTGCGAATGTGATGAACTTGTATCAACTCGAACACGTCTTGCATCAGGCGGCCGGTGAACTGAGATCCGTTGTCCGTTCTAATGCTGTCCGGGAATCCGACTCTGGTAAAGATGGCGATGAGTGCATCTGCAATCTTCTTGGTGTCTATCGCTGGCAACGGGACTGCTTCGCACCACATCGTACATGCGTCGACGAGTGTGAGTAGAAATCTGTTCCTCTTCTTGGTCATGGGCAGTGGTCCTACTATGTCTACTGAGACTTGCTGGAATGGCACGCCGACTACTACCGATGGTCCTAAGGTAACTGGTACGGTGTGATGTCGCGGGGAATATCGTTGACATTGGTGGCAAGATTTCACGTAGCGCTTGACATCCTCCGTGATTCCTGGCCAATAGTAGTGTGCGCTGATTCTCTGCACTGTGGCTCCAATTCCCATGTGTCCGCTGAGTGGCATGCTGTGGCCTAATTCTAGTACTTGGGCTCGAAGGGTGGCTGGTAGTACTAGTTGGGTGTGATCTCCATCTCCTTGTCGATGTAGAACTCCCTGTTCCATGTAGAAGTCTCCCTTGTGCGGGGGTGTGTGCGCCTTGGGTAGCTTCTGGAAGCACTTCGCTATCGAGGTGTCTTCTTTCTGTGCTGTTTTGATCTCTTCGAGTCCTGGATTCGGAGCGAACTCGGGCTGGGGTGGTTGGGTTTAGCTTGGGCCCTGGTTTGCACTGCAGCTATCTCTACAGTTTTAGGGGGCGTGCCTAAGAACACATACCTACAACCTAGCACTAGATCATACAGGGGTTTCTGTAAAACAGCTGCTTGGATTCGTCCTGTGACGTACCTACTCTCTACTTCTATCCATGCTATTGGGCAAGTAGTCGTCGGTTTCGTCAAGTCTGCTCCTTGTAAGTCGACTGTCTTGTCTGTCAAGTCCGCGCGCGATACAAGAGATTCGCTAACTATCGCGTCGTATGATAGACCTGTGTCATACAGACAGTTCGCTTCTTTACCGTTGACCTTGACCGTGTCTGTCACCGATGGGTGATCTCCGATTGTGTGTGGCTTGTTACCGCTGCTTTGAGTTAGAACTCTGTGCGCTGGCCGGCTTTCGCGCTCTTCCCTACGTTGTGCGGCCAACTTGAAACATTCTGCGGTGGAGTGATTGTTTCTATTGCAGAACGAACAATACCGTCTCTGTTCTGCAGGACCTCTTTTCCCGAATTCCGTGTTGGATCCTTTATTCTGCCCAGGTCTGGGGTTATTCGGCTTATTCGCGGTGCGCTCTTCCCGGTTAGGGCTTCGTTTCTGTGCCTCTTTCCCGTTAGGCTTTAGGTCTCGCCTGAAGCTCTTGGCTTCTCCGTGTGCGGCCACGTACCTATCTGCAACCTTGACCAGATCTTCCAGTCTTTCCGCGCCCTGCTCTACTGAGAATGTTCTCAGCTCGGGGGTCATGGTTTCCCGTAGCTGTTCCCATACTAACAGTTCTGTCAGTCCATCATACGTTTTAGCCGTGGCTGACTGGCTAATCCACTTATCCAGCGTTGTGGACAACCGATCCGCGAACTGCGCATAGCTCTCTCCTTTCACTCTCCGATTGGTGCGGAACTTTTGCCGGTAGCATTCTCCTGTCAGTTCGAATCCCGTTAGGAGTGCCTCTTTTACTTTGTGATAGTCAGTCACTCTGTCAGTCGGTAGCTTACTGTAGATGTCATAAGCCTTTCCTCTAAGTCCTTGACTAAGCTTAAACGACCAATGAGTGGGATCTAGTTTGTACTCTGTTGCTAGACGCTCAAACCTAGTCAGATAGAGATCTAGACCTTCTTCTCTCTCATTGAATGTTCCCAGTGGAAATGACATTCCTTGTACAGGGTTGGATGCTACCTCTAGCTGATCTGAGTGGGGAGGGGTTGAGGAAGAACTTGAAGCTCCTGATCCCAATCTTCTTAGCTCTAAAGCTAGCGATACACGGTAAGACTAGATCTTATGATACCCGCATATGCCGCTGCAGATCTGATGTCTTTGCTGATACACGGTATGTATGAGTCATAAGCCTGTCGGTAAAGGCATCTCGTAGTCTACGGCTAACTAGATCTAAATAGTTGCAAAAGCAATTGTTGTTAGCGCGTGATAAATTGATGACGCTTGTTTTTCAAAACGTCATTACATTTTTTTTAAAGTAATATTAATATGCATTGCACAAATATATGATTCTTTATTTTCATATCGTTCATTGACATGAGTCACACGACAACAAAAATCACACTGTCGGCTGCACTTACGATCCAGCAAAATATTTAGCAGGCTTCATGAAACCGCGCCTGTATTGATGAAAGTGCGCGGTTTCTGGTCCCTTGGTCTTTGTAGACCTGCAATGACGTGTCCCATAAGCAGCTATGTTCATGGTACAACTCAATCAAAATTCCTGTTTGGTGCTTCGACAGGTCTGCCATTTTTCAGTTTGTAGGTCGCGGTTTGACCTTCACCTCGGAGTTCAATCAAATAGCTGTTTTGATTGGCTGTCTGACCTCCACTGTCGTATCGCGCCGTGAAAAAATAGAACATGCTCTATCGATAAGACTTGAGGACAATTCCTACCGATCCGGGAATTTCCGTAGTCATATGCGGGGATCATATGATCTAGTCTTACCGTGTATCGCCGCCTTAACTCATGCTGTCTGTCTTTTTCCTTTTCTGCCCTCTCATACTCCCATTTCCTAACTTCTGCTTCTCTCTCTGCTGCTAATGCTGCCTTCTTCTGTTCTCCTTCTAATTCTAATTTCTTCTGTTCTCTTGCTGCTTCTAACTCTGCTTTCTTTTGCTCTGCTTCTAATGCTAGTTTCTTCTGCTCTGCTTCTAATGCTAGTTTCTTTTGCTCTGCTTCTAGTTCTGCTTTTCTCTGTTCTGCTGCGAGTTTCTTCTGTTCTCTCTCGGCTGCTCTCTCTGCCTTAGCCTCCTGTTTCTCTACCTCTGCATTGATATACGCAATTAGGTCTCCCCCTGCTAAGTGTAAAGCTTCTCCTAGTTCCTTGAAACGCAATCTCAAGGCCACTGGGTCCGACATTGCCAAACGTGTCTATGAACAACCTCTGAATCACGTGGAATACCAAAACACTAGCAATATTGCAAGTCAATAACAACAATGCAAAGACAATCAAATTCGCAATCAATAATAGAATAAAACAAAAGTCAAATGGCATACAACAGTTACTTAAGCAAAACCTGCAAAAGAACAATGCAACATACAGGCACAAAAATAATTGAAGCAAAAAAGTTTTTAACTAAAGAATAGTGCACCACAACTGATCAGTCTCTGTTACCACTATTCTAAGTTATTCTACTACTACTACTGTTATCTAATTTTATTGTACTTAGGTCCGGTTATACCCAATTCCTATTATCCACAGATCCTAGCTAGGCTCGCCAATTAAAGTGTCACGTGGGGTTTATGGGCTCTGCACAATGGAATTATGGACCCTCACGTTTATTCGGTGGGAACTGCTAGTACGTCACCCTATGAATTACTTTAATAAATTTATTTGTTTAGCTCGTTCTGTGTTAAGGTTGGGGTACAGAAATAGATAGAAAAATGGTAAAAGATTACTGTCACACTAGCTTTCACACGGCTATGAATCATATGTAGTCCAGCCACTTGATAACAGTTAAAATCACACATTTATTTCTTCTACTCTATACAAGATTCTCTAAGTACTAATCTAACTTAAAAAGTCTCTTTCACTGCTAATAGTTCGATCGCTGATAGTCTAGGCAGCTGTTTTTCTTCCTCGGGCACTTGCTATAATATTTCATGTAGATTTGGACTACTGTGGTCCGTTTTACAGTTTCTGAAGAGTTGGACTACTGTGGTCCTGCTATGATCAGTTTAAGTGCACCTTGGCATGTTCACTTAACTTATGTGTGGGGTGTTCGAAGTCCTTCTGTGAGGTAGCTTCTGGTACACCTTTGTCGTTGTGTAGTTGGGTTCCCTTGCCACGCTGTGGGGTCTGACAGGGAGTTTCTTCGGGTAGCTCTTTCCGTCTTGTGCGGTAGAGTCTCCTCGACCAACTAGTCGTTTCTGTGGAGTGGGGTGCACAGGATAGCTCGGGATAGCTCGGGATAGCTCGCCTGCTCGTCTGTTTGACAAGTTCAGGCCCGTGATGACTTGAGAGAATTCTAAGATTTCTAAGTCCTGCTTCCTGGTCTATGAGTGTAGAGATTTCTCTAGCTGTGGAGATGTTGACTCTACCTCGTCTCACACACGACTGATTCAAACTGTGTTAGGCTCTGACACAGTCAAAACTGCTCTACCCACTGAGCCTGCTCTGATTGGTTAAAACGGTCCGATTCAAAACTCAAGTGCTGACTCACTGCGATGTGGGTGGCTCGCTCGCTGTGTGTGGTCTGCTGTGTAATTTAATTGCTGCTGTGTAATAGTCTAACTTCTCTACTGTTACAAAAACTACACATGGCTAAATAGTCAACAAGCAGAGTTAAAACTAGCCAGTTCGTGACAGGACAACACGATGACCTGCTCACAGTGTTGAAGAAACGGAAACTCCGATGGTATGGCCACGTCACCAGAGCATCAGGCCTTGCACAGACCATCCTGCAAGGCACGGTGCAAGGAGGTAGAAGAAGAGGGAGACAAAAAAAGAGGTGAGAGGACAACATTCGAGAATGAACTGGCTTGACACTGAGCAAAGCCATTGGAGTTGCTGAAGACAGAGAAAGATGGAGTACGCTGGTTAAACGATCATATGTGGTGCTGTAGATATTTCTTGCAGATTATTCTGAGGTTGAAAATCTGTTCAGTGGTACTTCGCCCTGCCAAAAATCCTGCTTGTTCTTCAGCTATGATTTGTTCAGCTTGGGATTTCAACCTTTTGAGTATTATTTTTCAGGAGGATCTTGCTGGGATGGCTGATGAGGCTGATGGTGCGGTAATTTAATTTAATTAAAATAAAATATAATAAATGTAATTTATTCAGTTTTGTACCCAAATCAGTACAAATTCTTAATAAGTGTTGACTGAATGAGTTGGGTGCGAGTGGTTTATGGGAGTACTAGAGATGAATTTTATAATATTTGCAGCAATTTTTCAACTATTCAGTATGTATCTAGTTAACTAATGCATACGTTTTAAAATCTGTGATTGTCAGTGCTAGAATGATACGCAGAGTTTGATGATTGTATATTTTTTTTAAGATGCTTTATAACGTTTATAATTTTATAATCTCATGTCTAACCCATGTGTGTGTGGATGTGTGTGTGTGGATGTGTGTGTTTGTGGGTAGGTGTTTTATTTATTTATGTTGAAGTGCAATAAGGACATGTAGTGTGATATGTATTTTAAGTTTTACAATGTGTCGGAAATGTTCTTGTTAATATGTACATAAGCGTGATTACACGTACATGTTTACATGTTTACAGTATTGTGACATTGTATTACCTTTTGCTGACAGCAAATCCATGTTAGAATTTCTCCTTGGAGATAATAAAGTTTTCTGAATCTGAATCTGAATCTGAATTTTCACACTCCTGAAGGTTACAATTTTTGTGAAGAGTGATGATAAGCGACTGGGTCCATGGTGTAGGCCACTCCCCACTCTGCCAGAACTTGTTACAGAAAATGGTAAGGGCGTCAATTATCGCTTCCCCTCTTGCTTGAAGGAGTTCCGCGGGTATGTTGTTTACTCCCGCTGACTTCCCTTTCTTCAGCGAATGCACTGCTGCCTCAACTTCTTCTCGGAGAATTGGGATGATTTCTCCTTCTTCTCTGTTCTCTGGACATGCTAGAACTTATGGGTTTCCGTTTGGTGTGTGGCTGTAAAGGTCAGAGCAATAAGCTTACTCTGTCCATTTATCCAAGACTTAACAAAATTTACTGTGTGTGAATTTGAGACGGATCTGTGACGCTGAAATTTGTCTTCTTGCCCGCACGTTTAGTAGGTCACTTTGTTTTCATGAGACACAATAAGTAGGCTAGCATTTATATATGGCGTCTACCGATTGTTCGCTATTGTTACCCAGCTTTTGTTCCGTTTCTAAAATAGAATCATATTGACAGACATGGAGCATAAACTTCATTTTTAATAGCTGTCATAGCGTGCGCGTCTATTCACACTTTTCTGCTATCCTATGCACCAACGGGAATCCCCTCTATGAAAAATACTTCCGTTTTTTTTTCTCCGCGTGTTTTAGTGAGTTATTTCCAAATATTCAAGAATAATAACATGTGTCACTGGCCACCTGTATCGTACCCTCACATATTTTTTTTTTTTTTGCTGCAGTTTATTATCCCTTTCTATCGCCAGTGGCGCGCCTAAACCCTACCTACCTAACATTATTTGTGAATTTTTGAAAAATATTCGGAAAAACATAACGCCCAGATGCTGCCTCGAACCCACACCTGTCAGGCGCCATTGGTTTCTGGCTTGTGGACAAGGCAAGTTAGTCCCGCCTTAGCCCACTTGGCCACAACGCTAGCCTAACATAAGTCAGTTACTTCGTGTTTTGTGAAGGTTGCGACGGCGAAGCTATGGAAAACTACAAGAGTTTTCAGGTCCTGTTTCACTTTCTGTCGATGATCGACGCACCTCCGAAGTCGCCACAAATACAGGCCTCTACGATTGTTTTTTGCATTCTTTCACTGAGCATGTACTTCCTCCACCGTTTTTATACTTATCCCACTCGTTTTCTGGCTCTAACAATCGTCGTTTTCGGCAATTTGCCATATTTAAAAGTCACGCATCAAGCTTTGATAAAAGCCAAACAAGCCAAACCGGAACTTGGTTTCATATAACCTCGTTTTAATTTATAATGGCGATACCCACGAGTTTTTATGAGAGGTGCCGGAAAGTTGTGAATACCACACTTACCTATTCAGAGCAAGTAGGGCTAGTCACTGCTGTTTATCAGAGACGTTCCGAGACCAGATCACCCGTGAATGTCAGAGATCTATCCGGCCTCATAAACTTGAAAAATTAATTCAAATGTATCCCTCCTGAAACATTGATTCCTATTGAGTGTGGACCGACATTCTCCCCCTCCTCTTTCTCCCCCTCCTCCTCCTCATCATCATCGGCAGAAGCACAAGTAGCAGCAGTAGTAATAGCAGTAGCAGCAACAAAGTAGACTTATGTTTAACAACGCCTATTTCAAAATCACTAGAATTCAGTTCGTAAAACAAATTACAACTGGGACAATAAATAAGGAACATTAGGCGTACACGCATAATTATGAGTCACGGCACTGGGCACACAAACCTTCCGGAAATAAGAATTTATATTAGCAGTAGTATATTAGCTCATCATAACTCTTCTAAACCCAGTGGTTATCCGAGAATTAGCAGCAGCAGCAGCAAGAGAAGAAGAAGAAGAAGAAGAAGAAGAAGAACAACAACAACAACAACAGCAACAACAACAACAACAACAACAACAACAACAACAACAACAACAACAACAACAACAACGTAGTCTACTTACCAGCCCAAATATATGACCATGCACAAACCAACGTCAAGATCAGATCTGAGTTGTCCCTATGAGGAAACAGGATGCACACCATTTGACACGAAGCACACAAAATTTAGTCTGTATTTGTATGACATACGCACACCTATGACTGCATTAGACAGTGTTGCTTTAGCCTTCAGCTCTTGGGTACTTTATAGTCCTAACTTTTGCAGAAGTTCATTGTCGAGATTTGCACCAATAAACACAGGTTGAAATGAACAATATGAAGGGTTATTGCCTGTAATGGGGTTTTATTATTCAATTCAATTCAATCCAATTCAGTTTTATTCAGGCTCTTGCCACTAGGGGCTTTCGGCCAGAAATAAAGAAAAACACACAACTATTAAACAAAACAAGGAAGAAAACAAAAAAAGACTGTACCTCAAAGAGAAATTATCAAAATAAATAAAACAGAAGTTGCATTTACACTATTCCATACAACAACTTAAATAAATTTAGAACCAAAAAAAATATAATTTACATGCGCGTATACATCTTGAAGACAATTTGTAAATTTAGTGGCAATGAAGAGTCGTATGGTAAGCGCACTACTTGTATAATGACAAAAGAATGTCAATAAACTGGCATAATAGGTTTCTTGTCTGACCTGATTACCGTTACTATAAATACCCCCACTCCGCCATCTCTCCCTCACTCTCTCTCTCTCTCCCTTACTCTCTCTCTCATTCTCTCTCTTACTCTCTCGCTTTCGTTGATTTTTCTGATCAGCTTAAGGGTGGTAAATTCACACTTGGCTAGCCATTAATGTTGCAGAGGTCTGTTGGCAAACAGAACTACCTGTTACGTTTACTATTATCTCTTTGGTAGAGACAATAATAAAAATAATAATAATAATAATAATAATAATAATAATAATAATAATAATAATAATAATAATAATAATAATAATAACGGATTTTTATATAGTGGGTACTCCAGCCTATGACCAGACTCACCACGCTTTACATAGTCATTACATAAAAAATACATGCACTCGATCAAACATCACTTTTGCTACGATACACCAAAAGACGGAACAGTAAAGGTAAAAACTATTTACAACTATGTACACAAATGACAAAAAAGACAGAAATAGACTATTTACAACTATGTACATAAATGACAAAAAAGACAGAAATAGAATAGCAAAAACCTATTCACGGGTATTTATATGCCCGGTAAAACTAAAACCCAGGAAGAAAAGTAGTATAAATATTTACAGCCGTGTATACACTTAAGGATCAGACAGAGACAAAAGAGGAGAAGAATGGCAGCGGGATACAAATCAGTCTGAATAATGCAGTTTGAAGAGGTGGGATTTGAGAGCCTTTTTGAATGCTTGTGTTGATTGTATGTTGCGGATATGGGAGGGAAGGGAATTCCACTGCTTGGGTGCGGAGTAAGCGAATGCACGTTGGCCGTATGTCTTAGTGCGGGTGACGGGAACCTTGAGTGTGCGAGTGTCAGCAGAAGATCTTAAAGTGCGTGAAGGGGAGTAGACAGACAGTAGATCAGCAAGGTAGGCAGGACAAGAATCTGTGACGAAGTTGTGACAGAGAACAGAGAGTTTGTACTCTACGCGTGCTTGCACAGGAAGCCAGTGAAGGGAATGTAGTAGAGGTGTGATGTGATCGCGTTTCTTTGCTCGGAATATTAGTCTAGCTGGTGAGTTCTTAACCTTTTGTAGTTTGTCAATGTTGTGTTTTGGGGAGCCAGCGAGGAGAGAGTTGCAATAGTCAAGATGAGAAAGGACGAGAGCGCAGACTAGGGTTTTGGTGGCAGTGACTGTAAGATAGTGGCGAAAGGAGCTGATTTGGCGGATGGCCGTGTATGCAGAGCGACAGACGTTGGAGATGTGGTTGTTGAGGGACAGGTCATCGGAGAGAATGTAGCCGAGATTTCTCGCTGAGGATGAGAACTGAATGTTTGTTGTCCCCACTGTAAGCGATGTTGGGAGAGGTGAGAGTGAGGAGGAGGTGTTGTGCTTGTGAATGAGGAGGGCTTCGGTTTTATCGTCATTAAGCTTAAGCTTGTTGAGTGTCATCCATGACTTAATGTCTGTGATGCAGTTCTCCAAAGTCTGAACAGTGGAATTAATGAGAGAGGGGGCAGTGGATTTATAAAGTTGTGTATCATCTGCAAATGACTGACTCTCAACAGCTTGCCTTCCGAGCAGGAGAAGCAGTGGCTTGGTGTACAGAGTGAATAACACCGGCCCTAAAACGGAACCCTGAGGCACGCCGCACACCAAGTCTGCTATGCTGGAGAAACAGCCATCGACAGTGACTACTTGTGATCTGTCAGAAAGATATGAGTAAAACCAAGCCAGGACCGAGCCAGAGATTCCAAAGTAGTGTTGAAGAGTGTTAAAGAGAATGTGGTGGTCAACTGTGTCAAAGGCGGCTGAGAGGTCTAATAAGGTGAGAATGGAGACGTTACCATTATCTAAGGCAAGCAACAGATCATTGGTTACCTTTAGGAGGGCTGTCTCAGTGCTGTGGAAGGGTCGGTAGGCAGACTGGTTGGGGCAAAGTAAAGCGTTATCATATAGGTAGGCAAACATTAGTTTGAGAACAATTTTTTCTATGACTTTGAACAGGAAGGAGAGGTTTGAAACAGGTCTATAGTTCTTTAGATTATTTTTGTCTAAACTTGGTTTTTTAAGGAGGGGTTTGATGACAGCCGCTTTGAGCACAGATGGAACAACACCAGAGGACAGACTCTCGTTGATAATGTGGGTAATGATCGGGAGTAGAGGGTTAAGATTCTCTATCAACATGGGGTAGGAATGGGGTCCAGAGAGCAAGATGTTGGTTTTGAGCTTAAGATGACTTTTAACTACTAGCCTATGTGTTTTACACAAATGTGGTGCCTCCCTTATCAAATTAGGAAACGAATTAGGAACGGTTACTACAAATTGTTCAGGTGTACCCACAATTGCATGGTTTAATATAACGGGTTTACCAGCTCAAAGAACTGCTTAAAGCGCTGATTCGCCCAGATCCAGCATACTCAAAGCAGGTTACAGAAGTAAGGATCGAAATCAGGTCGCCAAGACGCGCACTTGCAGCAGCGTTGGACACTGTGTAATGCCATAGACCACTGAACCATCCAACCGACACTTTCATCAACATTGTGCACATTCATAGACTACTGAGCCACCCCACAAACAACCCTCATTTGCATATTTCGAACCTAGAAAAAGGTCACCCAAGCAAACCCCGGTGTCCTAGCTATCGCGCAGTGTGACATTCATAATTTATGTCGTACTGTTGGCAATCTTCTTCCACGCCAAGCGACTGAAGACGTCGATGGTCTAATATCACTTTTAAATGATGATAAATAAAGTTGTTGTAAAAAATAAACGTGAAGTATCGATTAGAGAATGGGGATAGGTAAGTTCTTATTTTACAGATAATCGGGCAGACCGACAGACAGACACACACACACACCCCCCCACACACACACACCCACACACACCTCAACCCCACGTCAAACACATTTCAAAATACACCTTTTTGATATACTATACTGTTTGATACTTTCTGTGCAGATATGTTTTAACGAACATGTACACGGGGGGGGGGGGGGGGGGGGAAATAGCGACCTTAACAGCAACAAAAAAACAATAAAAATATCACGTGCGCCACCAACAATACACAAAAACCACAAACGAATTTCACCACCAGTAACAACTACAACTGTAGCAAGAAAAAGCTAACACATGTTCGATTTCCGTCATTTTGAAAACAAAAAAAAAATACAATTACAACTGTCTTGTAAATGACGCTGTGTTGTAATTTCTATTCTAACTCATGTGCGATCGATTGTAGTTCTTTTGTAAGAATACCTCTCAAACGAATAATAACCTGTCAAAATAGGACAATAATCGGACGATCAAATATCCATTGAACTGAAGCAGCTGTAAGCTCGCCCGTCCCTTCATAAACAACGGATACACATTTCAGCTATAATGTACATTGCCTCTTTTATGCATGCACGTTGGCTTTCGATGGCTGAAACACTTTACGTGTAGGTCTGTTTATACGCAGAAGAATGGATTTTAACCTGCTCGACGAGTTTGACAACTTGATAGAAACTTTACTTAAAACTCCTTCATAGCGGTTAGTGCTGTGTTTTAATTTAACGTCCATCTTTTTTGACACGTTTAAAACTCATATACATTTTTGTTATTTCGTCTGGTACCATTTAAAATAAAAGCACAAGTATCTCAAATACAAACTCGCTTTCTCGAACTCATAATCAATGTAACCACCTAAAAACATAATCAATAAGGCCTAATCATTAAAACACAGGTGTACATCAACCTAGGCCCCTCGACCTCCCGCTCATATTTCAAGATTTTATTCTTCATAAATCGCATGAACATATGGACTCGCATGCACGCGCCCGCTCTCTCTCTCTCTCTCTCTCTCTCTCTCTCACACACACACACACACACAAACACACACACAAGCACACGCACGCATGCACATCTACAACTGCGCAACAACGACAACCACCATACAGTTATAGCCTAACCACACCACTACAACCACACACATACACTTACACATGATACACACTAATACACACACAGCACGCGCACACTCGATCACTACAAACATGAAAAATCTATATATTATTACAAATATGGTGCACTCACAACTCGCACAATTAGATACAAGGCACGCCAATGTCGATGCACCCTCTCGACTACACTGTACCATAAACGTCGACATAGAAATGTTATGGCTGATCCCTCTCCTTTTTTTTATCATTGCCTATTTGGTTGCGACTGTTCTGCTTTAGGTGAGATTGTAAACCCTGGATTGGAATGCAACGTACATCACTCACAAAGCTAATTCACGCTAAGAGTTGGTGTGTCAATGTCTATTTGCAAAATTTGAACCTAAACTCCTCCTTGCACCACAAGGAGGCAGAAGAAGAGGGAGACAGAAAAAGAGGTGGGAGGACAACATTCGAGAATGGACTGGCTTGACACTGAACGAGGCCATGGGGGTTGCTGAGAACAGAGAGAGAGATTGAGTACGCTGGTTAAACGATCATCTGTGGTGCCCCAGCGACCTTCGAGTTACGGGATAGGATAGGATGGAATAGGAATTTAAACTGCTTGACCGAACGTTATTAAAGGTTTTCTATTATAATCAGTACATGATTTAACTGCCCTTGCAAAACGTCACATACCATGCATAAAGCATCAGCACACCGCACACACATGCCATCATCAAACAAGAGAACAAAGCAGACTACCAAAAGAACTTACACCCACGCGCCTAGACAACTGAGCACAATCCTTTGTGACTGGGTATAGGGGAGAAACGACCTAGTACTTGCTGGGTGTATTTGTGTTGCCGGAATTTTCCCCACCCTCCCTCCGCCTCTCCCCATTCCCTTTCTCCCGTTTCCTATATGAGCGTCATGATTTTTAAAGTCCGTGCTATGGTATTCTTGCGTACACAGACTAGGCCTCGGTTTATACTCTTATCCCAAGGAATAAGTTGGCAGTGTCTCAGGACACAGGGGCATTACACGTTGGTCGGATCCCCGATGCATGGTGCAGCAGAAGATACCACACAGCCTTGGTATTATCAAAAATAGCTATTTTGTAATACAAAGGCTTGTGTAGTATCTACTTCTGCGCCATCGGGATCCGACCAACGTGTAATGTCCTTGTACGCAGGGTCTTGTTATTCTTGTTTCGGGAATCCAGGCCGTTAACCAGTCGAGAGTTGCCCAGACAGAGCGCTACGTAACGCTACGTAACTATTTTGGCGAAAAGTCTGGGCAACCCTATGTTCGCGGACAGCGCATTCGTTCATTCAGAGCACTCTGTAGCGGTCTCGAAAGGTTTTGTTTACGGAGAGAAAAAGATGGCGGCCAGAGGGGCGGGCTTCCGATTTACGAATGGTGATGTGTTCAACGGTGAAATATATAAGAGAGGACTTTTGTCAAATGCAGTTATAAGTTTATTTGCAATCGGTATGAATTTGTATTTATATTTGATAGTACTGTATTGTTCGAAGAATGCAGGGCATGTAGATGGGGTGCTGCAGAGGTCGTCTGGGCATTTCCTGTGCCCAGCACATCACCAGCGACGGGGTCCGACAGACCATCGCAAAACCATTGGACAACATGGTGGCCTGCTAGCAGTGGTGGAGAGACAGATACTACGATGGTGTGGCCGCGTCGCCAGATCATCAGGCCTGGCAAAGACCATTCTGCAAGGCACAGTGCAAGGAGGTAGAAGAAGAGGGAGACCGAAAAAGAGGTGGGAGGACAACATTCGAGAATGGACTGGTTTGACACTGAGCGAAGCCATGAGGATTTCTAAGGACAGAGAAAGATGGAGTACGCTGGTTAAAAGATCATCTGTGGTGCCCCGACGACCTCCGAGTTACGGGATAAGATAGGATAGGATAGGATAGGATTGTTGTGTCGTCAGTGTTATTGACAGAAACTGTCACTTTCAGCCGATTTCACTTTGATTGGCTGTTTTGCAGTCAACATGTGCTGCGCCATTTTAAAACGTTCGCTTATGGCAAAAAGTTGCCTCGCAGTAAAAATAGTTCGTGCGGAACAATCGCAAACGTTTTGTGGCGTTTTTATTTTAGGCCACTAGGGACAGCTTCGAACCACCGACTACGGGGCTGCGATGTTATCGCTTGACATTTGAATGCCGCTTGAATTACAGCCTAAAAATCAGTTCAAACATTGTATGAAACACTGTGATCGACACTGTGAACGGTACATTGCCTATACATTTAGCAAAACTAGGAGACAATAGCTTTGAAATTTGTATTCAATTGGCAAAAGCGTTTATATCCTCTTCAATTGGCCAGTTTATATGATGCATAATTATTAACTCTGACCGCCGAAAGAAATGTATTAATTTATTCACGTACTGCATTTTCTAATTATGTAAGTTTTATTTATTTATTTATTTGTTTGGTCTTATCATTTCGATGAAGAAGACAATAAAACAACAAACAAACAAACAAACAAACAAACTGATTATAATATTAGAGTATTACTAAAATGTGCCTGTAAAATAAGATTGTATAAAAGAATTTTGGTTTGGACACGTTTATCTTTAATTGGAGAAGGGTAGGCCTGTGTTCGTATTGGCATAGTACAAGCACAATCACGGTAGAGTGTTACTGAAGACAAAAAAAAAAAAGAGGAGAATTTATGCTGTACCCAAGGAGTACTTGCCTGTACCATGCTACCCGCGAGGCCTAACATCTTTCTATGGGCCAAGCACTTTAGTAAATACATAGTAATACAACTGTTCTGTGGAACTGGACTGGACCGGACCTCGTTGAAATTGAAGTTGAGGTGGTCATATAATGCGCAAGTAAACAAACGCTAAAATATGGAGTTGGCGTTGAGGAAGGAGGGGGGGGGGGGAGGGAGGAGTTGAATGAGAGTGGCAGCGCAATGGGAACATGTTCGTCAAAAGGAGAATGTCAAAACCATAGAAGTTAGCTTCTACACAGTCGGACAGTCCCCATGCAGCCGCAGGTCGTGGGCGCTTCTAATATAAAGAATGAGAACAGTACACTGTAGTTTGACGTCCACACGCGCCATTGGCGATACGGCAAAACGAGATAACATTACCGTTCCATTGATGAAGGGCCTGGAATCTAAATCAAGACTGAACCACAAGAGCAATCATACAGCTAAAACGGACAGTGACAATTTTTCATTTTATCTTGACCACCACGGGATTCGAACCTGGGTTCGAACGCTCTACCACTGAGCTACGGCGGTCGGACAAACGGGGTCTAAATATCGTAGAATTTCTATAGTAATATCAGGCATTTTGGTGAACAAAGTGGTCTGAAGAACATCGAAGTTACAAAGAGGTCTTCGCTTGAAAAAGAAGAGAAAAAAAATGTTGGTCTCCTTCTAGCATTTCTATAATAATATCCTTAAATCAAACTCTTCCCATGCATTCTATATCTTTACTCTTCAGTCCAGATCTGTAGTAATAATACAAGTACGCATTAAAATGCAGTATTATGTACAAGAATGGGCCTATGGATTGCAGGCACTTGAAAAGCATTTATGTAGGATCATAAACTCAGATAGGGTGCTGTGTTTGCCATAGTAAACAAACTCTAAACTTCGTCACACCACTCTGAATCAGTCCAGAAAGGGCAAGTGACTGATTTAATTATTCTCTTTAACCTCGGTAAGGTATGTTCATAGGTATCGCTGACTTTATTGAAATCATGCGTTTGAAATTTGCCGATTGGAAATCAACTTTGTAAAGGGAGGTAATACGGTTCCAGCTCAACTAGAACTTAGACATTAATGATTTCTTCCCTTCACAGGGAACTAAAGCTGTCATGATGCGATAGTGGTGGCAACTGATAGTATTAGCGGTGGTGTAATTGTTTGATGCTCGTGATTAAAAGATGGAGATAAAATATGTGTGGTTCGAATCCCGTGGTGGGTAAGATAACATGGAAAATTGTCACTGTCCGTTTTAGCTGTATGATTGCTCTTGTGGTTCAGTGTTGATTTAGATCCCAAACCCTTCATCAAATGGAACGGTAACGTTATCTCGTTTTGCCCTATCGCCAACGGTGGGTGTGGACGTCAAACTACAGTGTTCATTCATCTATATATATAAATTGCTTAGCCGGAAGTCCTTCTTCGCCACTACTATAAAGTTTGTCCGGTATGGACGCTGATCTGGCCAGGTGCTGGCCGCTGGGAATCGGCCTGCTGTGTGCTCAAAACCAGCGAAATCGTTATAGCCGACATTTCCTTACCGAATGTTTAACCGTTTCTGAGATAAATAAATAAACAAAATGTCCACAAACTGCAATAGCCTCATTCCGCGCGCTTCCATTAAAAATCAAATTGAGGTTTCAGCATGTTTTCCCATATAGACAAAAAAATTGATCGTTTCTGTACGAAGCATTGATAGCTCAGTTGGTAACACTTTCGCCTACCGTACAGGGCGACCCAAGTTCGATTCCGACGCGGGCCATATTTTTTTAATGTTTTTTTTTCCCCACTACAATATGGATATTTTTCTTTTTAATTTAGGCTTTTTACCATTATTATTATTATTATTATTATTATTATTATTATTATTTATAATATTATATCTTATATCAAATTTCCTTTTAAAACCTTGGTGTTTATGATTTGTATTTGTATTATTATTATTATTATTATTATTATTATTATTATTATTATTATTATTATTATTATTATTATTACCAAGGATCGGGATGGGGTGGTACATTATTATTATTATTATTATTATTATTATTATTATTATTATTATTATTATTAATAAACTAATAATAATAATAATAATAATAATTATTATTATTATTATAATATCTTATATTACTATAAAGTTTGTCCGGTATGGACGCTGATCTGGCCAGGTGCTGGCCGCTGGGAATCGGCCTGCTGTGTGCTCAAAACCAGCGAAATCGTTATAGCCGACATTTCCTTACCGAATGTTTAACCGTTTCTGAGATAAATAAATAAACAAAATGTCCACAAACTGCAATAGCCTCATTCCGCTCGCTTCCATTAAAAATCAAATTGAGGTTTCAGCATGTTTTCCCATATAGACAAAAAAATTGATCGTTTCTGTACGAAGCATTGATAGCTCAGTTGGTAACACTTTCGCCTACCGTACAGGGCGACCAAAGTTCGATTCCGACGCGGGCCATATTTTTTTAATGTTTTTTTTTCCCCACTACAATATGGATATTTTTCTTTTTAATTTAGGCTTTTTACCATTATTATTATTATTATTATTATTATTATTATTATTTATAATATTATATCTTATATCAAATTTCCTTTTAAAACCTTGGTGTTTATGATTTGTATTTGTATTATTATTATTATTATTATTATTATTATTATTATTATTATTATTATTATTATTATTATTATTATTATTATTATTATTATTATTACCAAGGATCGGGATGGGGTGGTACATTATTATTATTATTATTATTATTATTATTATTATTATTATTATTATTATTATTATTATTATTATTATTATTATTATTATTATTAATAAACAAATAATAATAATAATAATAATAATAATAATAATAATAATAATTATTATTATTATTATAATATCTTATATCAAATTTTATTTTAAAACCTTGGTGTTTTTTATGATTTCTATTTGTATTATTCACTCTTCTTCTTCTTCTTCTTCTTCTTCTTCTTCTTCTTCTTCTTCTTCTTCTTCTTCTTCTTCTTCTTCTTCTTCTTCTTCCTTCTTCCTTCTTCCTCTTCTTCTTCTTCTTCTTCTTCTTCTTCTTCTTCTTCTTATCAAGGATCGGGATGGGGTGGTACGTGTAGGTAAAAGGGGGCTACGGGTAGGTTTAAAGGGGCATGGGTAGGCATAACGGGGATACGGGTATATATAAGGGGGTATGGTGATGGTCGATTCCTTTCATCCATACCTGCGAAACGATCAACGGGGAAGTATCAAGGAGGGTACAGGTAGGTTTACAAGGGGGGTACGAAAGGTATCAAGGGGTTATGGAGAGGTATCAAGTGGGTTCGGGGAGGTATCAAGGGGGTATGATGAGGCATGATGGGGGGGGGACGGGGAGATATCGGAGGGGGGGGGTATGGTGAGGTATCAAGGGGGATATGGGGAGGTATCATCGTCCAAATGAAACTCGCAGACAACAGTTGTCTCTCTGTCTACATTTTAAACAGCAACCTGTGTACCCTGGCTTGCCAGGGTACAAAAACCACTAGTTCTTTATATTAGAAGCGCCCACGACCTGTGACTGCATGGTGTCTGGCAGCTTGCGTAGAAGCTAACTTCAATGGTTTTGAAATTCTCATTTTGACGAACATGTTCCCATTGCGCTGCCACTCTCATTACTCCTTCCTCACCCCCTCCTCGACGCCACCTCCATTCTACCGTCCGTATGCTGTAAACCTTTCCTCCCCCACCACTATATCCACGACCCTTTTAATTTCTTATATGTCCCTAGCTTTACAGTTTGGTGCACTCTTTATGTACACTGTAACGTCTTTTCACCTGAGCGATTTTAGACTTAGTATATTCAGTATTAGGTATTTCTCGCAGATTATTCTGAGGTTACAAATATGTTCATTGGCACTTCGCCCTGCACTGAATCTTGCTTGTTCTTCAGGTATGATTTGCTCAGCTTGGGACGAGAAATACCTACAGCACCAACATCTATAGCATGCGCTTGTAGACTTCAAGAAAGCGTTTGGCCAAGTCTGGCATGCAGTTCTGTGGGCAACCGTGAGAGTGTACAACATCAGCCGAAAAATTATTGATGTCATCAAAAGCCTGTATGACAAGGCTACTAGTGCAGTCCTCCACAACAGCGCCATCGGAAACTGGTTCGACAGAACCACAATCGGTGTGCGTCAAGGATGCCTACTCTCTCCAACACTCTTTAACATCTTCTTAGGGGCGCATCATGTCAAATGCCCTTGAAGATCACAAAGGCACAGTCAGCATAAGGGGTAGATTTCGGATGACATAGATGGATTGGCTGGAGAGGAACAAGAACTTGAACAGCTGGTACAGAGGATGGACACCACTTCCTGAGCCTATGGAATGGAAATAGGTGCAGAGAAGACCAAAATGATTTCCAATAACACCAATGGCATCAACACGGACATCAAAGTCCAAAGCCAATCCCTGACCATAGTGCATAGCTTCAAATATTTAGGAGCCATTGTATCAGAAAATGGATCTCGACAGGAAGGCCTCACCAGGATCGCACAAACAACTGCTGCCCTGACAAGGATGAAGACCATTTGGAAAGACAGGACCATCAGTCTACATTCCAAGATAAGGCTGCTGCGCTCCCTTGTAATCTCTATCTTCATATACGCTTGCAAAACATGGACCCTCACAGCAGATCTACAACGAAAAATGCAAAGCATGGAGATGAGATGCTACAGAAGACTTCTTGGCATTTCCAATACCCAGCACATCACCAACAATGAATTCCGACAGACCATCACACAAGCCATTGGACAACACGATGACATGCTCACAGTGGTGATGAAACGGAAACTCCGATGGTATGGCCACGTCACCAGAGCATCAGGCCTTGCAAAGATCATCCTGCAAGGCACGATGCAAGGAAGCAGAAGAAAAGGGAAACAGAAAAAGAGTTGGGGGAGGACAACATTCGAGAATGGACTGGATGACATTAAGCGAAACCATGAGGGTAGCTGAGGACAGAGAAAGATGGAGTACGTTGGTAAACTATCATCTGTGGTGCCCCAACGACCATCGAGTTAGGGGATAGGATAGGATAAGATGTTTACGATAATATTCCTTTTGACCAATATTATTGCAATTACAAATATTTAATTCAAAAATATTTCTTTACTTAAATAATTGAATAAACAAATAAAACTCAAAATTAGATAACTGCATACAATTTTCTAGCTTGGGGTTGAAGTGCGTTTTCTGTAGTAAATAAACTAAAAGAGCTTTGTTTCTCTGATAGTTTTAAAAAAAAAAAATCCCTAAATGTCTTTGCCTACCTTAACAATTCATTAAGGCAAACGTAAAAGAAGGCATTGTACACGAAGATTACATAGATAGATAGATAGATAGATAGATAGATAGATAGATAGATAGATAGATAGATAGATAGATAGATAGATAGATAGATAGATAGATAGATAGATAGATAGATAGATAGATAGATAGATAGATAGATAGATAGATAGATAGATAGATAGATAGATAGATAGATAGATAGATAGATAGATAGATAGATAGATAGATAGATAGATAGATAGATAGATAGATAGATAGATAGATAGATAGATAGATAGATAGATAGATAGATAGATAGATAGATAGATAGATAGATAGATAGATAGATAGATAGATAGATAGATAGATAGATAGATAGATAGATAGATAGATAGATAGATAGATAGATAGATAGATAGATAGATAGATAGATAGATAGATAGATAGATAGATAGATAGATAGATAAGATAGATAGATAGATAGATAGATAGATAGATAGATAGATAGATAGATAGATAGATAGATAGATAGATAGATAGATAGATAGATAGATAGATAGATAGATAGATAGATAGATAGATAGATAGATAGATAGATAGATAGATAGATAGATAGATAGATAGATAGATAGATAGATAGATAGATAGATAGATAGATAGATAGATAGATAGATAGATAGATAGATAGATAGATAGATAGATAGATAGATAGATAGATAGATAGATCATTTGTTATTCTTGAGTACCATGCCTATTTAAGACAACGATTCATTCAAATAAATAACAACAATAATAGGCTTAATAATAATAATAATAATAATAATAATAATAATAATAATAATAATAATAATAATAATAATAATAATAATAATAATAACAATAATAATAATAATAATACTGGATGCTATATAGGCGCCTTTCCCCAAATCAATCAGGCTCAAAGCGCGGCGATCTGTACCAACATACACGCTCACCTGTCTCATCCACTCACACACACACACATCTTTCACTCAAACAGGTGGTGTAAAGGCAGGGAGATCAAGAATGCAGAACACGTTTTGTATTTTTGCCTTATTATTTTTACGTACACATTTTCGCCCTCATCAGGTAAACATACAACCAGGTTCTAAGACGTTGAATCACTCAAAGAAATTAATATTGTTGAAACACTCATTTTAAATATAAATTATGTAAAGCAAAAACTGATTAAAAAATAATTATGAAAATAACTGAACAAACTCAACAAAAGAGAGAACCAATCCAATAAAATTCTCAAAACGAAAGAGAACAATCTCTTCCTAAACACAAACACACGCTTACTCCACACAACTATACACATTCAACCCAAATCACTTCTTCCATGCGTATCTCAAACCTGTAATCCTCCAAAAATTGTATGTCTGTCTGTCAGTCTGTCTGTCTGACCCTCTTTTGTCCCTCTCTCCCTCTCGCTCTACCTTTCTGTTCACCCTCTGTCCCACTCGCTTTCTCTCTCCACTCAACCCCATGCTCACACACACACACACACACACGCACACACTCTCTCTCTCTCTCTCTCTCTCTCTCTCTCTCTCTCTCTCTCTCTCTCTCTCTCTCTCTCTCTCAGGCCTTTGAAACTCAGGCTTAATGGTTGGTATCATGTGCCGTCATACAATTAAACATTAAGTCCGCAAAACTACAAAGAATTGCCTAGAAAGCTCTAGGCTCATATAATCGTGACTCCAGTCTCTCCAAACTTAAGGTACAGGACAATCTTGTCAGCGTTGGAAGCCATGACAATATTTTCTGCTGTTGGAACAAAAAAATGGTTCCAAAGGTACATCTGCTATATAGTTCAAGCCTCAATCGTTCACCCTCATTCTCCACATAGCTAGTCAATGACCACAATGTGTAAGAAGTCCACGTTGCCGTCAAGACAGTGATAATATGTACCGAGAAGTCTGATTGTAAAAAAAAATTACATTATTTATGAATTACAAGTAGAGAAAAAAAAATAAAAGTGCAAGCTGAGAAACAAGCCAATCAAAAATCAGTCACATAGAAAAGGAAAATCTCGCAAACTTTCCAAAGTTCGACTTGATTACAACGATAATGTGATCTAGATGAAAGAAAAAAAAGAAAAAGAAAGTGCAATTAAATATTGTACTCTCATCATGCAAATTCATGTATAAACTTAAATAATTGGGAACAAACATCACAAATGCTACCCCCAGCGTCTGATGTATTTAGCGCAACTAATCGCCACTGTATTATTCCCGTTCAAAGCAATCCATTCAAAGAACCCTCTGTCAAATTGAACTTTTGTGTACACGTATACTAAGTGAAGTGTATGTACGCTAGCATCTTGCTACAGTATAAATGGGTGATGCATGGAGTAAGCTTAAATGTTAGTATAACCAATCGCCATTTATAAAACGTGCAGCATGAAGCCTACAGTATTATCTCAATATCAGCTCTGTGATACGTGGTCATTTTATTTATGTAAAATGAGGCTACAAGGTTACAAGCGATGCTACCATTATTACAAGCTGTGCAATACGTGCTATTGCAATCCTGCAGTATCGTTATGCAATGCAGCCATATTTCTTATTTTAAAAAAGTAATACATGGAATGTGTGTATTACGACATTATGTGAGTTCATCGAGTTAAGTTAAACGCTGATCAATACATCTATTATGCACAGACGTCAAAATATAATCCCTAGCATTTTTGTAATTGTATACATCGCACACCACACAGTCATCTGAATCCTATCATAAAACTCATTATTTTCCTTCCACCGTTTGAAATGACTGAAACAAGTGTGCAAAATCTTCTTCTTCCTCTATCTCTACCCCTTCATCATCTTCTTCCTCCTCCTCCTCCTTGTCTTCTTCTTCCTCCTCTTTTTCTTTTTGTTATGCTCATCATCATCATCATCATCATCATCATCATCATCATCATCATCATCATCATCATCATCATCATCATCATCATCATCATCATCATCATCATCATCATCATCATCATCATCATCATCATCATCATCATCATTATCTGCATTATTAACAACAAAATCAGCACCAGAATCATTGTCAGCATTAGTAGTAGTAGTAGCCTAGTAGTAGTAGTAGTAGTAGTAGTAGTAGTAGTAGTAGTAGCCTAGTAGTAGTAGTAGTAGTAGTAGTAGTAGTAGTAGTAGTAGTAGTAGTAGTAGTAGTAGTAGTAGTTATTGTTGTTGTTGTATTTATTAGTTATTGGTTGATGTAGGACTATTTATATTTTAAAGTATATGTAAATAAAGTCTTCTTTCATTCAACATTTCTGCCATTGTTTCAGGGCCACTGCGAGTTGAGCTATGGCGTCGATGATCTTCAGTTTCAGACACACTTGGCCTGGGTTTGTTTTTGATTGGGACTGTGGTTTTCTGCGTCGGGTTTGCCACCCCGTTTTGGACCAGAAACTCTGATTCCGTTAGGACAGTCCTTACCTACAATTGGCTGTGGCTCGCTTGCGTAGACTACTCTGGGTTAACACGTAACTGCATTTCCTCCAACCAAACAGACAATTCCGGTAAATTAATCAAGAAAAACATCAAGGTAAAGAAGTTTGCTACATTGCCCAATGTTAAGGTTCCGTTTCAGTTCGTACGAACAAATGAGCGAGCATTCCGGCTATTCATACTACCCAGATGTCAGGCAACTTTCAGCATTGCAAGCTCCATACTTTTCCCTTGATTTAATTTAAAGTTTCCTCTTTATGGCGATTGTGGTAGATGACCTGGTATCTACTAAAATGAAAATGGATATGGGAGTTAACTTCAGCCTTTCTTATTTTATAGCTGGCAAAAGTTATGTTTCTTGGCTTTTACTCTCGATCAATAAGTTTTGTTTTGGCGACAAGAAACTAGTTATTTGTATTTTGTTTATATAAAAATATTTGTTATTTTTAAGAGTAGAAGTGGTGTGGTATGTTAATTATAATAATAGTTGTTTTTATGATTGATTTGTTAACATTTTGGGCACGCGTGAGAGACTTCCTTTTCTTCTTCATGGCCATTGTGAAAAAATAAAGCTAACTCTGAGGCATCGGGACCATAATGTCCCATATTTGTGCGAACAGTTCAACATAAGTTTAAGCAAGTTCTGGACACTAATGCGGCCTATTATACTCCCACCTAAAACCCCATCCCCCATTCTTTTGTTTTTCTTCTTCACCCAACACCGTAGCTCGGTGGTAGCGCGTTCGCCTGGCACACCGATGACTTTGGTTCGAGTACCGTCGTGGGCAAGATAAAAGTGCCAATTTTTCGCCATTGCAGCATGATTGCTTTAGTAGTGCAGTGTTGATTTAGACAGTTGCTCATTTTGGTGGCTGGTAAAGTAGGTGTCAACACTATGACCACCACCTTCAACTCCGCTGTGACAGATGCCGCCACTGAGATCCTTGGCAAGCACCGGCCAAAGAAAATGCCGTGGATCACACCTGAACTTTTTGGATCTGTGTGATAAACGAAGAGAGATAAAAAAAAAAAAAAAGAAAAAGAACACCTCACAGGGAGCTGATGTCTACCGAAAAATCAACCATGACATCCGAAAAGGTATGCGCACAGCAAAGGAGAACTGGATAGAATAGCAATGCAGGAAATAGAGAACAGTCTGAACAAGAACAACAGCAAGAAGGCCTACCAAGCTGTGAAGCGGCTGACAAGTGTTAAACAACTCAAGGTCTCCACGATCCAAAACAAGTCTGGCATATGCCTTAGAGAAGAAAAAGAAGTCTCGGACAGATGGACAGAGTAGGCCTACTGCTCTGACCTTTTAACCACACACACACCAAACAGAGACCTATCAGTTCTAGCATGTCCCGAGAACAGAGAAAAAGAAGAAATCCTCTCAATTCTCCGAGGAGAAGTTGAGGCAGCAGTGCAATCGCTGAAGAAAGGAAAGTCAGCGGGTGTGGACACCATACCCGCAGAACTGCTTCATGCAGGAGGAGAAGCGATGGTTGACGCACTCACCATTATCTGTAACAAGATCTGTCACAGTGGGGAGTGGCCTACACCATACAGAAGCTTGACACCACCTCCAGAGCCTATGAAATGAAAATAAGTGCAGAGAAGACCAAAATGAAGACCAACAACATCAATATTAAAATCAACTGTAAAAAAAATATATATATTTTTTTTTTGGGGGGGAGGGGAGGGGGAGGATATTACATTTTAACATTAGATTATATGTCTGAACATGGTTTTCTGAAGAGACTGGAATAACTACAAATCTACACGGAGCGTTTGGTTTTATTAATTGATTATCAGAACAACAGAATCGTAGTTTATATGTGAAGGTGTGTGAACATTAAAGAATAACAACCGGGCGAGAGACAGAGAGAGGGAGAGAGGGGGAGAGAGAGAGAGAAGAGAGAGAGAGAGAGAGAGAGAGAGAGAGAGAGAGAGAGACAGAGAGAGAGAGAGACAGAGAGAGAGAAACGTAAGACATTTTATTGAATAAGCAACACATTGTTCATTTCAAGGCCACAGGTTACATTAAAACCCAACACTGAAACGCCACATAAATGTTCAAACACAAAAGTAGGCGTGCCTAAAATTGATCCATGATTTAAATGCGATTAAGACAAACCAGTTTAAAAAGAAAAAAACACAATGTATACGACACACATACACAAATGCCATTTTAGTTTTGTACCACATCTATCGTTCTTCATTTTCTCCCAAACGCATGTTTTGATTCTCATTGTTATTGAACTTTCTAGCATCATTTTTCTCTCAAATCTACTTATTCTCTCCATTATTCTTAAATATCTTCATTGCATCATTTTCTCACAAACATCTGCATCCTTAACCACAACTATCTGTCCATTCGCATCGTGTTCTCATACACACTGCTTTGTGACATCAATCTGTCCATCCGCAAACATTTTATTAAACATCTGCATTCTAACACACACCTGTCCGTCTTGTATCATTTTCTCTCAAACCCCTGGTCTGGCATAACGTCTTGCTAACTTACAACCAGTTTACCTAGTAAACACTTTCATTTAAACGCGCATCTATATCTGTAAATCTTGCATCATTTTCTCTCGGACACCAGCATTCTTAAACAACACACTCAACTGTCTATTTTGCATTATTTTCCCCGGTATTCTAAATGTTTTTAAACAAATAATAATAATAATAATAATAATAATAATAATAATAATAATAATAATAATAATAATAATAATAATAATAATAATAATAATAATAATAACAACAACAACAACAACAACAATAATAAAATATCAATAATAATAATAATAATTTTTTTTTAAATTTAAAAATTAAAATGAACTAATAATAATAACAATAATACTAATACTACTACTACTACTACTACTACTACTACTACTACTACTACTACTACTACTACTACTAATAATAATAAATTTTTTAACATCTAAAAATAAAAACAATCTAATAATAATAATAACAACAACAACAACAACAACAATAATAATAATAATAATAATAATAATAATAATAATAATAATAATAATAATAATAATAATAATAATAATAATAATAATAATATCAATAAATAAATAAATACATAAATAAATAAATAAATAAATAAAATAAAATAAAATAAAATAAAATAAAATAAAATAAAATAAAATAAAATAAATAAAGAGGAAGAAATAAACAACAAAAAACTATGCCATAAACCATTTCTGCCTATTAGTTTTCTCTAACATGCTCTAGTCGTTTCTGGAAAACCCTGCAAAAAGGTATTTTGTCAGTTGCATAATAACTTGTTCTTCATCGTTTGCCATAATCAATTCAACAGAAACATTGTTCGGATTACCCACAGCATACTCCAAAACAGGTATTCCCCGTCTTTATTCAGCATACCCTGTACAATCCAGTAAAACATGTTTTTCATCTTCATTTGCACTTTGACAGACTGGGCACAGAAGATGTCTTGGTATAACATCCTGACGATATCTTAGTTTATGAACACGAATTGGTGAAACCCCAAATCTGAACTTGATATATGCTTCCCGAAAACAGCGAAGCTGGCAGACATTAAAATAATTCTCAGATCCAAAAGTACGCTTAAAACTGGCATAAAACTCAAAACGATCAGAAGAAGTAATTTCAGCCATCCAGTCTTGTCAATCAAGTTGTCTTTGTAGCCCAATTGCACAGAATGAAGTCAAGCTTACGTCATCAGCAAATAGCAAATTTAAAATCTGTACAACATCTGGTGCCAGCTGTATACCATAGTCACAATTTTTTGCCATTTCAAAAGCCAGCTCATTTATCACTATCAGAAAAGAAAATAAAGTTGGTGATAAGACACATCCTTGCCTTACACCAGCAGGACATGAAAACGGATCTGTGATACCATTAGACCCTCGCACACAGGCTTTTACATCACTGTACATGCTTTGTAACATTTTAAACATTTTTCCTCCAACACCATTTTTTTTAAAACGCTGTCGAATACTTTTATGAAATCTACAAAACAAACATATACTTTCCCAGATAAAAAAAATCTTTTGTACAATTGCATAAAGAACAAATATGTTGTCTATTGTGGAATAGCCCGCTCAAAACCCACCCTGTTCTTCAACTATTTTGCTATTTTCATCAGCCCATTGTGTTAACTGCCTATTTAAAATGTGAGTAAACGCCTTTCCAAGAATGCTTAGTAGAGATATACCCCTGTAAATGTCAGGATTGTCCTTATCTCCACTCTTATGAATTGGAAAAATAATGGCTCCAGACCAAGCCTTTGGGGTACTTCCCGGTGTTAAAACATGATTTAACAATTTCAAAACAAATGGAAGAATGTGCTCAATGGAAGTCTTTAGTGCGTCAGTAAGAATTTTATCACGTCCCGGATGTTTAGCCGATTTAAGATGTTTAACTGCCTTACAGATTTCATCTGCAGCGATTTCTGTATCCAGACCCTCAATACCTAGTTGGTTGTCGCCCTCGTTGTCTTCGTCTACAATATTCTCCGACTGGTAACTTCCTCCAAGCACCGTCCTAAAATGGTTCATCCACTTGTCATTACTGATATTAGGTTGACGTTGACTTGTGCAGCGAATGGATCTCACTTCCTGCAAGAATAAATTTCGCAGTTTACAATCTTTGTACGTTTGTCGTTTCTCTTTTACCAGACTACGATATTTCCAGCGCCGTTCCACAAACTGGAATCTGTATGCACCCTTAATGTTCTGGGTTTTCACGCGCCTGAACTTTCGCCACCAGCGCCGTGTGTCACGTTTGGCCTTCTTATACTCAGCGTCATACCACCTGCTATGTTGTGGACCACAGTAGACACGTCGTTTCATGCATGATGCTGCCTCTGCTAAAGCCGCATTGAATGAATCCACTGCATTGTCCAAGTTTAGGATTACATGTAAGTGTTCAGTTGCGTGTGCAAGTTTGTTTTGAAATGAATCTCCTTTCACTGCCTCAATAAACTATTCTCTTCTGTCCTGTCTCCACTCATTTTTCTCAACGACTAAAGTCTGTTCTACTGGGCGGGAGTGATTAGCATTAAAACAAAATTCTAAAGGGCGGCGCCTAGATTCAAACCTGTCTGCTACTATATGCTCCATGTAATCATTTTCATTAGCTAGCTGTTCTGAGCATATAAAATAATCAACTGTGCTAGACCCTGTCGTGCATACAAATGTAAAATGAGCTTCTTCATCACCTTTACAGCAACCATTTAATATCTTAAGGCCGTACAGTACGTTAAACACAAATCAAGAAGACTCCGACCATCGACGTTCAACACTTTATCCTCTGACTGCCTGAACTGGGTCACATCTGACTGCGCTACATCATCAGTGTTATCCGTTTCATCAAATAGAACAGAATTTAAGTTATTAGTTTTGGTGTTATAATCCCCACATCTATATATATATAAATTGCTTAGCCGGAAGTCCTTCTTCGCCTCTACTGTAAAGTTTGTCCGGTATGGCCGCTGATCTGGGCAGGTGCTGGGCGCTGCGGATTGGCCTGTTGTGTGCTCAAAACCCACGAAATCGTTATAGCCGACATTTCCTTACCAAACGTTTAACCGTTTCTGAGATAAATAAATAAACAAAATGTCCACAAACTGCAATAGCCTCATTCCGCGCGCGGTTTCCATTCAACCCGTGTCAAGAACGTGCCGTTTCGTAATACCGCAAATTTTATTTTATTTTCATTCAAAACACTTTTGCACTCTGGTCACCAATCTTACAAAATTTTGTGTTTAACTAATTAAATTTGATTAATTAAAAATCGAATCGAGGTTTCAGCATGTTTTTCTATATAGACCAAAAAATTGATGATTTTTATACGAAGCCTTGGTAGCTGACTTAGTAAGACATTCGCCTACCGTGCCAGGCGACACAAGTTCAAACCTCCCGCGAGCCAAAATTTTTTTTTTACACTACAATATGAATATTTTTCTTTTTAATTTAGGCTTTTTACTTTTAACTTATTTATTATTATTATTATTATTATTATTATTATTATTATTATTATTATTATTATTATTATTATTATTATTATTATTATTAAAGTGATCCTTAGGCTAAGGCGCCTTACAAATGACGAACATTACATTAATATGTGCAAACATTACCTTATCAAGCTTAAGCCAAATCATGTTGTGCAATATCAATTTTTAACATACCTAGAAAGAGAACGCTTTACCATAACCATAACTCCACCACTACTACCTCCCTGGTGTGACAACTTGGTGGAAGGGCAGAAGAACTGGATGAATTCCGAAAAACAGTCCAGCGATTTGTTGAGCTCAAGGAATGTTTAAACCAAACAGACAATATCAAACCCTTGTATGTATTCAATAAATCAGCCTCGCTTAGTTTATTCAGCAGCCCTTCTATATTCCGGCTCAAGAGACGCACAGGTCTGCCTGCATCTAGTCAATGCCTACCTCTACGTAACATATTGTCAATACGACTCTGGCTTGTGTTTCTATCACTGGTCTGTGTGATGGTAGTTTGTCTGTTCCATGCCTGCTCCGTCTGTCTCACGTGTTCGGTCTGTGCCTCCCTCCCCACCAGTCGTGCGGGTCACCTAAATTACTGACGTCACGTCGAGAACTTCGCCGCGTGGTAATGCCGTTTCCGCATCCGCCACCACCACCACCACTGCCACCTTTGCCAAATCCACGACCTCCACGCCTGGTTCCATGCCGGTGATTAGTCTTGGCACAACGTTGGTTATTTTCTGTTATGACGTTGTCGTCGTCGTTGACTTCTGTTGCACTTCTTGAATGGAGTCTTTCGCTCTTGTATTCATCGCTGGGATCTTCATGTTCGCTAAATCTTCGCCCTCTTGATGTGTCTGCTTCTTCTGCGTGATCAGCCCGGTTTGACTCTTCTTGATTATTGTCTCCGCTATTACCATCGCCTACGCCATCGTTGTGTGGCGATTGCTGCCTTTTTTCTTGTGCAGCCATGTTCCTCTGTAGAATGCACTGTATCCATTATCTCTCCGTTGTTTTAATGTTGCCCTCTATTTCTCAGTCAGATCATCATTAATCTTCATGTTGTTCTTCTTTAAAGACTTCCTCAGCAATCTACTGCCCACAACCGCCATCTTCACTCTTTTTTTTTTAACACATTTTGCAACAACTGGTCTCATCTTCCTCTCCTCTGCTTTTCCGAGTCTGTGGGCACTGGCAAATGCATTCTCATTCCAAACTTTTGATGTGTCATGCTTGTTAAAAATGTCTGCTAAACGATCCACCAACTCATCTTCTCTTTCTCTGCCTTCTCTAATCTCAGGACCACCATAGATGATAATGTTTCTTTCCTCATCATTATGTCTTGCCTTTCTCATTTCTCTTCTATAGTCTATTTTGTTATCCAACTTCTCCGTTGTCTGCTTCATTCTATCAATGTCTTCCTGCTTCTGCCGCAGTTGTTCTTGGATATCTTCAATTTTGCTCGATAAGGATTTCACATCATTTGAGACGTCAGTGATTTGTTTTGTCAGTGACTTTCCTAAGTCTTTGATTAAGTCTTCCATAACGGATCCTGGGTTACTTTCAATGTCGCCACTTCTCAAGAGTAAAATCGCGAGTGATACTAGCAATATATCCGACGGTCGCACTGACAATGACATTTTCAGAGTGTTCGCTCTTAGCGCTGCAGCTCTTTTGGCACGCCTACCCATAAAGACCACAAACACCGACATGAAACAGCCAATGGCTAGTCGTTGTTGAATAACATACCCCTTGGGGTCATGAGCAATCTTGCCACTGTAGATTGTTCAAACCTATAAAGGGAACAGTGAAAGCCACAGTTGAAAACCTGTCTTTTCTTTATAGGCAAGACAGATTCACTGCGGCAACAGTACCCCCGTTGGAGTGCCGGGGTTTTTCAGTATAAATAGTATCCCCACTTTATGGAAATTTAGTGCTTTAAATTCCCACTGTCGCTGTCTTCCTCATTTACTCTTTCCTGTTCCTGCTCTGTCCTTCACTCTGCTATACTATCTTCTTCTTCGCTAGATCAGTGACCTGCCTTTTTTCTTGAAGGCTCTTCCTGGACAGGACTCCTTGTTTGTGTGTGAGGTCTGTTGGATCGGCTTGGGAGTGTTGGACGCTTTCTGCCGGGTGGTCACTGGGGCTTCCTATGATTGTACTATTTAGCACTATAGGCATTTTATATGTATGTGTTTCATTGATGATTTATAATGATGTTTGTATTCTATTTTGTTTTTGTAACCGGGGTGTTCGCGTAGTTGAGGTCAACCCTCAGCCGTCCCCCGCGTGGGATGTCTTTATTGTAAAGTGACTGGCCGGTGGAGGGCATTCAATTTTCCCACTAGGGTTGTTTCGGCAGATCTTTTATGCGGATTGGGGGTTGTCCGGTCCTGATTTGGCTCGGAGGAGTCCGCTGGACCTAAAGCAAGAATCAATCAATCAATCAATCATGTTGAATAACACAAGGAGGCATGGCCTATCGTTAATACTGAGAGAGAGCGAGAGAGAGCGAGAGAGAGAGAGAGAGCGAGAGAGAGAGAGAGAGAGAGAGACAATGAAATAGGCAGGTTGAAAAAATAGAAAGAAAGAGTGAGTATTTTCAATAGTATGAAGGCATTAAATCCAGTTCTACTGCTGGATGATGAGACAGAACTAGTATAATATTCTGTGGACAGACCGTTGCTGATCAGGTGAATAAATGTTTGACAAACATACAAAAGTAGTCAAACAACAAGGCTAAATAAAGTGACATTTAAAAATAAAAATAATAACAACAAAAATAAATTCATCATAGCGGCGTTTATTCAGTCCTTTAAAAACACGTACGTTTAAAAGTTATTAATATTAACAACAACGATGAAGACTTCACTGTAACAATGTTAGGGAATTTTAAAACGGATGAAAAAGGGAAACCTTGTACATAAGCACAGAACGAAAACAAAACGTAAGTAGGTAATTTGAAGAACCTTCTTTAGAATTGAAATTGTCTACCTTTGCCTATTGCAAGAAATTGAACGCAAAAATAAAAATAAAGACGTGTTATAAAGACGAAGTACTCATTTTAAGACAAAATTCTAAGTAAATGCAACAATAATTAGCATATCGTAGCTCATTGCCACAAGAAACTGAACGCAAAAATACGGAAACATTAAAGAAAAATGCAGTCAAAATACTCGGTGCTTTGTGTGCGTTTAAAAATACATTTTCTAACTAAATGACAATGGCATGTTTTTTCATAATACTGCATTTGAGCTTTTGACCCAACGTATACAATATGTTTAATAATAGTATCAGAGAAGTTGTGCTCTGGTTATTTATCAATAATTTTAAAATAATTATTATCATACGATGCTTATAACACCGGAAACGATTCTCCAACCACATAATTAGTTTTTGTCATGCATTATAAGCATTTGAAGATAATATTCAACAAAGACATGAATGAATAATGAATTTAAGTGTTTGTAAATGTTTAGTTTGGAAGAGAAATCACTGATGTAATTGTGTAGTCCAGATATGTACAACATTATCAAAAATAGGTAGACCAATCAATTAGTCAGTAAAGATATATTTCCCAAATGGAGAAAGCACAATATTACTTTGAAATCAAAATGTCATTTAAAAGAATAAAACTGTTGAGCATTTACATAATCTGATTAAAAGCTTAACAGAATATAATTGTGTTTATTCCCAAAACATATTTACATGTTTGTATTTTTGATTTTGCAAAGTAGCATATAAATCATTAAAAATGATTAAAAGAACAAACGTGTCAAAAATCAAAATCAAATCACTACATGATGATGATGATGATGATGATGATGATCATGATCGTCATCATCATCGTCATCATCATCATCATTATCATGGTCATCAGCATCAATATTGTCATCATCATCCTGGATTTTTGATCATAAAAGTCCAGTACTTGATTATTTATATTGTGAAAACGGGAATGTTCAAATGTGATAGTATATTCCTATTATAATAGAAATACAAAGCAAACCTAGAACATATTTTTGATTTGTAACTACCATTTAGGTGGGATCACCCCACGCCCACTCCCTCACTCCCACACGCACAGAATGTGGTGTTGATAATCGTTTATTAAACTACTTTGAATAATATTACGCTTATAGCCAAGCTCTTTTCATTATAATTATATCCTTTGCGTTAAGAGACTGTGCACGTCCCGCGTTGACCATCAGAAGTACCGAGGTCTACGCCTGATGGTTTCAAATAGACACTGAATATCAGAGATCCATCCGCCCGAGATTTAGACGCCTTTAAGCAGTCTTTGATACTCAAGTGTTTTAAACATAGATTATATAGAACTCTTTCAAACTTAGGACCTATACTGAAAGATGTGTACTGTACACTGTACTGTACTGAATTTGGAAAAGTTCCTTTATGTGATCACTTTTTTCCCGTAGTTAGGGATGTCTTGGTCGCTCGCCACAGGAAACGGAATGGTGCCGCCCACGGCTCCCACAGGAGCTGACCTACGGCACCCTGATGATCCAAATGCGCGTTGTTGACCATCAGGTGTGCCCTGTTGACCGCCATATGTGCCTTGCTGCCCAGGCGCGCTGGGTGTCGTCGCTTGGTGAGGAGGGACAGAGCTGTACGACGGAGGCGGAGCAGCGTAAGCTGGGTACGGAATGACGTATCCTCCCGGTTGGAAGTACGACACAGGAGTCCCGTTGCTTGCCACATATGAATACGCGTCTCCTAAAAGTAAAGATATGCCGTGACATTAATTGTTTCAGTATAGTGCACTTACCGCCTCAAGAAATGCTCAAGGCCATACGTCTAACCGCCCAAGTGAAAACCTTGCAGCGTCAATCGGATTGTCAAATACCCCGCCAACGGTGCGCCACTAGGCTTATGACGCAAGACAACTTATAATATATACTACTCAAAATAATACAAGGGCCACTTGGACATATGGGTCTCTCTTTAAATCAGAAACACGAATTCAATTTATTAGTTCATCATATTTTATTGCAATCATTTCTGCATCAATAACAAAAAAGATTTTAGACATCAGTCGCTTAAAATTCGAGTAAATTCAATTTAACTGGACATACCCCTCATTTACAAAATCAAAACTTTAGAAACCAAAAATCTATAGAGTCAGTATCGGGTGTGGCCACCGTTTGCATCAATGCAGTCTTGGCATCGTTGTCTCATGGAACGTATCAGGTTATGGAGGATGTTTCCTGGGATGGCCAACCACTCTTGCTGGAGAACTTGGGCCAGAACTTCAAGGTTAGCTCCTGGAGGGAGGTTTGCCCGTGTCTGTCGACCCAAGACATCCCACAGATGTTCTCTGGGGTTCAAATCGGGTGATCAAGCCGTCCAATCCATCCTTATGACGTGCTGTTGCTGCAGGAAGTCATTGACGATACGCGCTCGGTGGGGTCTGGCATTATCGTCCTGTAGTATGGCACCTTCCCCAATGGCCCGCAGAGCTGGGAGAACCCTAGGTTGTAGGACGTCATCCCTGTAGCCAATACCGTTTAAGTTGCCATGAATTTGAAGCAGGGTGTTCTGAAGTTTAATGCCAGTTTAATGACAGATCCACCACCAAAGCGGTCATGCTCGCGCACCGTCGCATCAGCAAAACGCTCCCGTGGACGCCTCCAAACATTCACTCCACGGTCGTTGAAAGACAAGGAGAACCGAGACTCGTCTGTAAAGAGCACCCTTGACCAATGTTGCCTAGTCCACACCAAATGACGCCGAGCCCAGGCCAAACGCGCTGCACGGTGAGCTGGGGTGAGCAAAGGCCGTACTGCTGGTCGTCTTGATCGCACGTTTGCCTCGTGTAGACGGTTGCGAATTGTCTGGTCGCTGACGTTAACATTGCTGGCTTCGTGAAGCTGTCTTCTGATGGTGTTTGCTGTAGCGGACCTCATCCTCAGGGCTGACAGGGTGATGAAATGGTCTTGTCTTGCAGTGGTAACGGGGGAGGGGGGGTGGGGGGGGGTGGCGTCCGGACCTTCCTGGTTCTTGGACGCTTCCAGTGTTGTTAAAGCGCTCCCGCAGCCTTTGGACAACGGAGTGGGACACTCCCAGCCGCCTGCCAACTTCTCTCACCCCCACCCCTTCCTGAAGCCATGCAATAGCTCTGCCTCTATCCGCATCAGTCAATCGTCGCCTTGGAGGCATGGTTAGAAAAGCAGCAAAAGCGCTGCCATTTATACCCGGAAAAAAGCGCCGATTGTTGAAATGAACTCACAAAAAGCAAGCCTTTCGCGTGCAAATCACTTTTTAATGTTGAAAATGTTGATTTATTAGCAAGACAACAGTAAATTAGGGTCATTTTTTGGTAAAAATTGGGTTTGTTTTTCAACTCAGTGCAGAAAGTTCAAAACTCACACATGTGATTACTTGTCAGAATAAGATTGTCTTGAATGTTACTGTACAGGATAAGTTTTGAAATAAGCAATATAAGCGATATTATTGATAGCAGCATTACATTACATTACATGGTTATTGCTTTAGGTCCAGCGGACTCTTCCGAGCCAAATCAGGACCGGACAACCCCCGATCCGCATAAAAGATCTGCTGAAACAGCCCTAGTGGTAAAACTGAATGCCCTCCACCAGCCAGTCACTTTACAATAAAGACATCCCACGCAGGGGACGCTGAGGCTGTACTTATCGAATCCCCGTTTACAAAAACAAAATAGAATACAAACATTATAAATTATTAACAAAACACATACATATAAAATGCCTACACTGCTAAATAATAACATCATAGGAAGCCCTAGTGACCACCTGGCAGAAAGCGTCCAATATTCCCAAGCTGATCCAACAGACCTCACACAAATAAGGAGTCTTGTCCATAAAGAGTTTTCAAGAAAAAAGGTAGGTGACTGGTCTAGCGAAGAAGAAGATAGTATAGCAGATTGATAAAACAGAGCAGGAATGAGAAAGAACAAATGAGAAAGACAGCGACAGTGGGAATTTAAAGCACTAAATTTCCAGAAAGTGGGGATACTATTTATACTGAAACCCCCGGCACCCCAACGGGGGTAATAATAATAATAATAATAATAATAATAATAATAATAATAATAATAATAATAATAATAATAATAATAATAATAATAATGGTTGCTTTACACGCACTTTTCCACATATCACCAGTCAAGCTCAAAGTGCGGCGATGTGTACCAACATTCATGCTCACATGTATCACAACACTTACACACACAACAAACACACATCCATCACTCAAACACGTTTTGTAAGACAGGGAGATCGCTATTAGACGACGGAAAGGAAAACTGAATTTTGACATTTTTATATTGAATGGGGTGTCGGATAGCGCAGTGGTTGGAGCACTCGCTACTGTGTCGCAAGTTAAGCACCGTCCAGTGCGGTTAGCACGTACTTGGATGGGTGACCGCAAAACCGTGAAGCGACAAATAGCAACGCCCCCAGTTGACTCAACTGTGACAGAGTACCTACTCTCTTAAGGGTGGGGAAAGGAAAAGCAGCGAGGGAGAGAGATGGGCATCACCCTCATTACGCTGGCCCAAGATAAGTGTGATCTCCAACATCACGCTCCCCTACGGCAACAAGGCTATGGGACCACCTTTACCTTGTTTTATATTGAATGCATCCAATACCTGTCACGTCACCCGAATGAGCTAGTGACTTCAGGTCAAAACAACGAGTGGAGGGATACACACTCAAACTAAAAAAAAACTAACGCAAATGCCAGATGAACATTTACACTTTTATTTCACACACAACCACACAGGAAAATGGGGAATCTAACCCAACCCCTACTCTTATCCGGACCCACAACCCCAACAATTAAACGATTACCTCCCTTGTCTAATCCCTAACCCTGTACACAGATGCTAATACAATCAAGATACAATAATAATATGAAAATAAAGATGCAAGAATGTCACTAATGGCTTAAGTGCACAAGCAAACCTTGAAGAAAAATGTATTTAGTCAATAGCAATTACTCTATGCTCAGATTATCTGTACGATCTCCAACACAGGTTAACTAAATTGTCTGAACGTGCTACATGTACATCACGAAAAATCAACTCAACCAACCTACTGCAGATCTGTAGAAATATGTTTAAGTGCGTGTATGTACGTATGATTGAGAGTGTATGTAAAGCCCTGTGCACTGCGACCCAAGTAGAAATGGTCCCCCAAGCACGTCGTCTTGCCTCCTCCTGCAGGCGGAAGTAGAGTGGAACGGAGTAAGCAGCACGAAGTACGAAGATCGAAGAACGAAGTATGAAGATCGAAGAACGAAGTATGAAGTCGGAGAACAGAGCAGAAGTAGTGGAGCCCAGACAGGTAGCACAAACGTAGTGGTAACAGCAAACTAGGAGTAGCAGAAATAGTAGTCGAATACGTAGTAGGTATAGAAGTAGAAAACGAAGCGGATAACGCAGTACAAATCGAAGTATACAACGTAGGCCAAATCTGGTCAACAAATAAACTGTCTTAGAAAACTATGAACATGTAAACAATACATGGGAAATAACGCCTTACGCCGTCCGCCATCTTGACCTGTTTATTTATGCATCATAACATTTCATAATCTTTCTATAATTTATAGATATATTAACATTCCATGAACATGATTATTTACACAAATACCAATGCATATTATAATTTAATTTCTATTCAACAATTTTGATTCATTCTCTCTTATATTCATCACCCCCCCCCTCTCCCCTTCCATGTCATGATATATAACATAACGTCACCCTTGACCTTATTTCTATCACCCCTCTCACTTTCATCACCCCTCTGGCATACTATAATGCATCGTCACCCCCCATTCCCCCCCCCCTCTCTCTCTCTCTCTTATTATCACCCCTCTCTCTCTTATTATCACCCCTCTCTCATGCTATAATACATCGTGACTCATGACCTCATTTTGGCAACAACATCAACATTATTCCATTTAGCAATTTCATCAAGAAAATCATATAAAAAAATACTATTTATCAAAATATATCCATTTCCCCCTCATTCATCATCATTCATTCACGTACGCATGCTCGGAGTGTATAGCCACTAAAGGCCTCGCTTAATTACAGGACACGACTCGACACTTGTGCTGCGCCATCGTTGTCTCGCACGCGTGCCTCGCACATTTCTTGCTTAATGTGATCGTGCGCATGTACATGGTCACATGACCACAACAAACATGGCTGCGCCCGTTCATTCAAGCGACGATGAGGTCATTGCAGGTGTTTTGGCTGTGATTGCTGCAGTAAAGCCAAGAAGAAAGAATCATTAGAAAAAAAAAACTAAACACTAGGTTGAAATTTTCGAAGCAAATTTGTTTATTCTTCAGCAACAATAATTATGACCAAATAGAAAATGACAACGAAATAGAAAATGACGTAAGTAGAACTAAAGAAAAGACCTATTTCACTCTCTCTCTCTCTCTCTCTCTCTCTCTCTCTCTCTCTCTCTCTCTCTCACTCTGTTTTTTCTCTCTCTCTCTCTCTCTCTCTCTCTCTCTCTCTCTCTCTTTATTCGGCAATTTGCCTCACAGTAGCTCGCATCACGTACTTATTCTGGTACTCTTTATCTCTGGGATTCCAGAGACAAGATGCTTCCTGCCAGAGGTCGAGAGAGAGTCATTTTGCAAACACCACGTCGGCGCGATGCTTCGTCCGCTATGTTTCCACGCCAGCGACTATCAGCCAATCAGGGCGCCGAGATGCCGCGACACAAGATACTTGTGTTCAAATTCTGACCAGACTTTTATGCGCAGTGTCGAGGCCCTGTTTTTGATGCCGTGGCATCGAATTTTCGTGCCGCGCATGTGTGCGCGGCACATGTGTCGAGTAGTGTCCTGTAATTAAGCGAGGCCTTAAGGAACTAGAATACTGGGCATCAACTCACCTTCAGTTTCCCGGCACAGATTACACACAACACCACAACACAACACAATACGATCTGTGGAGAGTAGGTGGTTCGTTATTGTCTTAGTAATAAGTATGATTTACAGGACACCCTAACACTTGCGAAATGTTAGAGTCCGCTGGGCCTAAAGCAATAATCATGTAATGCGAAATGTTAGGTCTTGGGAGGTCTCTAAAACAAAGAGCACACACCCTTATGACGTCACTCTACACAGAGATCTCGGCCTCACAGCACTGTGGCAGCAAAAGTCCTCTTCAATTAAGCTTACTATAAATTTACTTTTCTATAATAATTGTCACAACTTATTGGTCATTCTTGTTGGTTTTAAGGCACAAGACTTTGTGTGGTTCAAAACACAAAACACAGCCCTTAGAAACGAACCATACACTGATCCTATGATAGTGGAAGTTACAGTCTCTCCAATGGTCGTCTAATCACAAAGAGCTACCGCCTCAATCTACCAGTTCTGCCGCTTTCTTCCCAACCCACAGTTCAAGGTATCGAGCTCCGCTCAAATTAAAATAGCTATCGAGCACGTGAAAAACGTAATTTCTGACTTACACTATGCATTCTAAAACGCTGATACAAACTTTGCACATCACACTCTCGGAGATACGAAACTATAAACTATGTACAACCTGACACAGCATAAACCTAGCATGAGTCAAAACTCGTGTAGTCACAGTACCATTACTGAAGGGGATGAGCCATTGACGTATTTCGTCGATCACATTCATGACAGTTTTACCGCTATCTGCAGTTTGTACGAGTGACAGTCGGAGTTGTCCCCTTCTACACTTCTATACGTTATCTTTATTTTCCATTTAAGACATTATCAGGAAAGCATCTGAGCGAATTTAACAATATAGGTGCTGGTGTGGAGCATTAGCAGTAATACACTAATCAAAACCAACACTCAGCTCTCTCTCTCTCTCTCTGTCTCTCTCTGTCTTTCTTTCTCTGTCTCTCTGTCGTTATTATGTCGTCTTGTTTTGTATTCTTGTTTGGATTTTATTGAAGAGACTGATTTTAATTACATCTTTCAAAATATTTAAATGTTAACAGTTTAATCTGATTTTACTTAATTTTTTGTGGTCCTGATTCGGCTCTTGGCAATCCGCTGGACCCTATAAGCACTGAGTATCTATCCATCTATTTCTCTGTCGTTCTCTCTCTCTCTCTCTCTCTCTCTCTCTCTCTCTCTCTCTCTCTCTCTCTCTCTCTCTCTCTCTCTCTCTCTGTCTTTCTCTCTCTTTCTCAGTTTTTCTGTCTCTCTCTACCTGTCTGGTTTTTTTCTGTCGTTCTCTCTCTCTTTCTGTCTTTCTATCCCTGTCTTTCACCTTTTTGTCTCTGTATTTCTCTGTCTTCCTCTCTGTTTTTCTGTCTCTTCTCTGTTTGTCACCTTTCTGTCTCTGTCTGTCTGTCTCTGTCTGTTATCTTTCTGTCTCTGTCTGTATCTCTCTCTGCCACTCTGTCTCTCTCTCTCCGTCTGTTTCTGTCTCCCTCTCTGTCTCTCTGTCTCTCCTTTATTTCTCTCCCCCTTTGTCTCTCCCTGTCTGTCTGTCTCTGTCTGCTCTTCTCTGTCTGCCTCTGTGTCTGTTTTTGTCTCTCACTCTGTCTCTCTCTGTTTCTGTCTCTCTGTCCGTATGTCTCTCTCTGTCTATCTCTGTCTGTCTATTTCTCTCTGTCTGTCTGTCTGTGTCTGTCATCTGGGCCAATTTATCAATAAAGATGCTGGTGTTGAGCATTAGCATTAATACACTAATCAAAAACAAGGCTCAGCTCTCTTTCTGTCTTTCTCTCTCTGTCTTTCTCTCTCTGTCTCTCTGTGTCTCTCTCTGACACTCTCTCTCTGCCTTTTTCTCCCGTCTGTCTCTCTCTCTCTATCTCTGAGTCTCCGTCTGTTTCTGTCTCTCTTGAATCTGTCTATATCGGTCTCTTTCTCGCTGTCTCTGCCTGTCTGCCTCTGTCTGAGTCTGTCTCTCCCGGCCTTTTCTATATTGTCTGTCTCTCAGTCTGTCTCTCTGTCTGTGTCACTCTGTCTCTCTGTGTCTGACTCTCTCTGTCTTGTTTTTCAGACGCTGTCGACTCTCGGTCTGTCTGACTCTGTCGCTCTCTGTGTTTGTCTCTCTCTGTTTGTCTCTCTCTGTCTGTCTCTCCATCTCCATCTGTCTTATCTTTCTCCCTCTGTCTCTCCCTCTATCTCTTTATTTTTCTCTCTGTCTCTGTCTACCCTTTTCCGCCTGTCTATCTATCTATCTTTGTCTGTCTCTCCCTATCTCTCACTCTGTCTCTCTCTTTGTCTGTCTCTTCCTATCTCTCACTCTGTCTCTCTCTGTCTGTCCCTCTCTGTCTGTCCCTCTCTGTCTCCCTCTCCGTCTCTCTCTGTCTCTCGCTATCTGTCTCCCCCTCGGTCTCTCCCTCAGTCTCTCCCTCTGTCTCGCCCTCTGTCTCCCTCTGTGTCTCCATCTCTCTCCCTCTCTCTCACCCTCTCCCACCTTCTTCCTTCCTCTCTTCCTCCCTCTATCTCTCCCTCCCTCCCTCTCTCATTCTCTTTCTCATCACCTTACCCGAAGTAACATTACCGCCATCACCAATACAGTGATACACGACTGTAGCGTCTTCCTCGGGAATAGGTCGGTTATAGACAGCGATGAAGATGGCAGCGACGAGGATGATGCCGAGGCCAGCGACGTCAACGCCGAAGGACCAGTTGACGTGCTCGAGGAATTTATTTACATCTACTTCATACGTCTTTTCCTGTTCTTTCATCCGATCTTCTACGTCATCCTTCACCTTGTGCAGTTCAGCCCCGTAAATAATGATTCCAATGAGGCCCGTGACAACTGTCCAGGTGGCAAAACAGAAAGAACACATTTATTTATTGCATATGCTCATACGACAGCTCAGACATGCACGGACACGACGACGACGACGAAGATGATGATCATGATCATGATGATAATGATGATGACTATGATGACAATAACGATGTTATTATCGTTTGTACTACCTGTGCAGAAAGCACCGGCCTCTACGATTCTGTTGAAGTAGCAACGTTTCGTGAGGAAGTTGATGACCACGGCGTAGATAACGTTGATAATGCAGAAAATGATTGCAATGGCTTGCAGAGCTTGTACAGCTTTGTACCACCCTGCAACAGACAGACACTTCTTTCATTGTTGGCTCACGTCACAATAGTATTCAATAGTATGTTTTCTATTAGTCAAAGGAAAAGTAGTCGGAGAGTTTGCATTGCTGAAACCTGCGTTAACCTCTCAGCTTCCGAACTTCGAGGCAGCATACAAGAACTTCTCGACACTGATCTTTACTTACTTAGTTACTTACCGACCTACAAACTAACGTATTCACTTAACTCTCATACTGATTGCCTGACGACTTCCTTAGTAACGTACTTAATGGACTTCATTCACTGAATTCATGGAGTACGAAATATGTGAAAGATATTACATGTATATGTTCAGAAAACATTACAGTCCAACATCTGATTGTTGATTGCCCAGTGCTGCAATCAATGTACAAAGACAATGGTGTAAACGTAACAACTTGTGACATTCGAGAAGTTGTGCGAAGTCCTATTTTTATTTACGATATCGTAAACGTCATCATGAAATCGTCATTATCAACAGTGTTGTAACTGATATCACTACAGTTGTTTGTTTTATTGTTTTGTAACTAAATTAATTGTCTAATATCACTGTCGTGAAGAGTCAATAAATTCAACCACACACAACCACACACATTAATGGACTTTTTTCTTGTCGAAGATCTTTAACATTTACGCGACATTTTCAAGACGCTTGTTTTACAACGTCACGGAAACCAACCTGCAGGGAAACTTAATTTAAAAAAATTCTAGACTCTAACGTGTGCAAAGTTCCATCGCGTGCTGTCACACACACACATACACACACACACACGCACAGCCGAGGTTACACAGTATTATCATGACTTTCCCGAAACGCCACCTACGTTGTGCTGACAATGGGTCATATTTCGTCCCCATTTTTAAGTACTTTGTGTTCGAACCCTAACCCTAACCCAGCCCTAACCCTAACGGAGCATTGTTCTGACGTCAAAACAAGTAGGCATGTCAATACAAGTTATGTAGATGTTACTGATTTGTCCAGATAACACTGTGTAAACAAGGACGCACACACACACACACGCACGCACACGCACACACACTGTATGTGAAAAAAAAAATTAAAAGATGATGTTAACATACATGTATTTACGTCACTCGAGTTGCATAAGTTCGGTTTTACGTTGGAGGCATATGAAAAGTCTACGTATATACCAAACTTGAATCAAATCCCTCAAGTTGTTGGGAGAAAATAGGATTTAAACAAACAAAAAGGTATGACCTTACCGCGTAGACGTCTTACGATGTCGTCACTCAATACACCCTAGTTTCAGTTAAGGCTCAAGACATAATTCACTCTAATTATAAAGGAAGTTCTAAAAAAAAAATTGGCTTATAAAATCACGTCACGATGACCATTTCACTCGATTTGCATAAGTTTGGTTTTACATTGTAGACACAGCAAAAGTCGAAGTACATACCAAAACGTGAACCAAATCCCTTCAGAAGTTAGGGCAAGAATAGATTAGATGAAAAACATAATAAATTATGATGTCACCATGATGACGTCACTCGAAGTTTTTTTTTTTTTTTAATCCGGTAGGGTTACTATTTTTGCTAATAAATATTACATTTTAAAGAAATTCGCATTAATTTCAAAGAAAATTGTGCAAATATCACTTTCGGACGGACGCCGGACGGACGCCAGATCGCCGCCGCTGGGTCACCACGATGACGTCACTCAAAATACATTAGTTTTGTCTAAGGCTCAACGCGTCTGTGCATTCTCTTTACATGTACATACAAAGTTTTAAAAATATTATTTAAAAAGTTTTAATGGTAAAATATTAAAATGATAAATCATCATGATTAGGATACAGCAATCGATTTGCTCAAGTTTAGTTTTACCATGGAGGCATAGGGAAGCTCTAAGTATATATCAAATTAGAACCAAATTACTCACGTATGTTGGTAGAAAATAAGGTACACTCTAATTATAAAATCAATGAAGTCACGATTATTTACTCATTCGATTTGAATAAGTTTGGTTTTACCTTGAAGTAAAGTCTAAGAACACATTAAACTTGAATCAAACCCCTCCAGTAGTTTGGGAGAAAATAGGATTAGGGTTTGTTTTGGTCATCTGGCAGGTTCACTATTTTCTAACTAAATACCAAGTTTTAAAGAAATTCGTCTATTAGCTTTAGAAAAAAAAGGGCGCCAGTATCACCGGAATACTTGTACGAAGCCTTAACATTAGGCAATGTAACAAACTTCTTTTTTTCTACCACGATTTTCTTTCTTGACTAATTTACCTGGATTGTTTGCAAGGATGGAAGAAACGCAGGTGCGTATTACCCCACTGTAGTCAATGCAACTGAGCCAAAGTCCGTTGTGGTAGATAAGAAGTGTCCCAGTGGAATCGGAGTATCTGAAACTGGTCCAAAACGGGGTGGCAAACCCGATGCAGAAGACTAGTGTTCCAATTAAAAGCAACCCCAGGCCAATTTTGTAACCGCAAGTTCTCAAAAAGAAATTCATCGACGCCATAGCTCAATTCGCAGTGGCACTGAAACATGACAGAAATGTTCAAGGGAATAATTTAAATAAGGGTAAACATATAAATTATGAACAAATGCTACTCGATAATGGATAATATCCAATAGCTACTCGATAATGGATAATATCCAATATCCAATATATATATATATATATATATATACGCACACACATCCACACGCACACACACACTGTCGATGGAATATTTTAGTTATCAGCGAACTGCGCTGAAAAGGCCTAAGTGAAACAGCGACCGACAAAGGCCATTAACTTTATTTCAGCGGGAGAGATGACAGGCACAAACACAAAGACATTCTAGACATTCTAGCCATTGCCATGGGTTGCCGCCCAGTCTCCAGTCAATACCATCCATCTGAGAGCAGCCCCTTTCAACATCATCATCCAGACCTATGCCTCAGACTATGATGACAGCGAAGTCGAGGATTTCTATGAACATCTGCAGGCTGTCCTTGACCAAGTGCCGAAGAAGAACATAGTCATAGTGCAATGCGACTAGAATGCCAAGGTTGGCCAAGATGCGCACAACGACTGGGGAGACACATGTAAACCCCACTGCAACAGCGAAGACAAATGACAGGGGTCTGAGACCCTTGGAGTTTGCCAGATACAACAATCTGATACTGGCAAACACGCTTGGTCTCCATAAAAAAATCCAGACGATTGACATGGCACAGTCTCAGCGGGGAGAATCACAACCAGATTGACTACATCGTGGTCAAGAAATGCTTCAGATCAAACATTAACAAAGGCAGGGCACGCAACTTTTGAAGAGCAGACATCGGAAGTGACCACGTTCTCGTGATGATGTCTTTCTGGCTCCACTTGAAGCGAGTAAACACCGCAAAGTGCACAAGACAGAAGCTCGACCTGGACAAACTGCAAGACCCGGAGGAGCAGAATTGTTCGAAGCCAAAATTGGAGGTAAATTTGCACCACTGCTCAATTTGGGAACTGGTGAAGTGGATGTCAACACCAATCACCTTCCACTCAGCTGTGACAGATGCCGCCATTGAGATCCTTGGCAAACACTGCCCAAAGAATAAACAGTGGATCACACCTAAACTTTTGGACCTGTGTGACAAACGAAGAGAGATAAAAAAAGAAAAAGAACACCTCACAGGGAGCTGATGCCTACCGAAAAATCAACCATGACATCCGAAAAGGCATGCGCACAGCAAAGAAGAACAGAAAGGATAGAAGATCAATGCCAGGAAATAGAGAACAGTCTGAACAAGAACAGCAGCACAAAGACCTACCAGATTGTAAAGCGACTGACAAGTGTTAAACAGCCCAAGGTCTCCACGATCTAAAGAAAGTCTGGTATATGCCTTATAGGAAAAAAAAGCCTTGGATAAATGGACAAAGTACTGCTCTGACCTTTACAACCACACGCTAAATGGAGACCCATCAGTTCTAGCATGTCCCCAGAACAGAGAAGAAGAAGAAGAAATCCTCCCAATTTTCCGAGAAGAAGTTGAGGCAACAGTACAATCGCTGAAGAAGGGGAAGTCAGCGGGAGTGGACAACATACCCGCGGAATTGCTTCAAGCAGGAGGAGAAGCGATGATTGACACCCTCACCATTATCTGTAATAAGATCTGGCAGAGTGGGGAGTGGCTTACACCATGGATCCAGTCACTTTACACCACTCTTACCAAAAAGGGTAACCTTCGGGAGTGTTAAAATTACAGCACCATCAGCCTCGTCAGCCCTCCCTGCTAGGTCCTCCTGAAAATAATACTCAACAGGTTGAAACCCCAAGCTGAACAAATCAAAGCTGAAGAACAAACAGGATTCAGGGCAGGGCGAAGTACCACAGAACAGATTTTAAACCTCAAAATAATCTGCGAGAAATACCTACAGCTTCAACAACATTTATATCATGTATTTGTAGACTTCAAGAAAGCGTTTGACAGAGTCTGGCATGCTGCTCTGTGGGCGGCAACCACGGGAGTGTACACAATCAGCCATAAGATTATTGAATTCATCAAAAGCCTGTCTGACAAGGCTATTAGTGCAGTTCTTCACGACAGCGCCATCGTGAGCTGGTTCAGAACAACAATCTGTGTGCGTCAAGGAAGCTTACTCTCTCCAACTTTCTTCAACATCTTCCTAGAGCGCATCATGTCAAATGGCCTCGGAGATCACGAAGGCACAGTCAGTTTAAGGGTAGAGCAATCTCCAACCTCCGTTTTGCGGATGACATTGATGGATTGGCTGGAGAGAAACAAGAACTTGAACAGCTGGTACAGAGGCTTGAAACCACCTCCAGAACATAGGGAATGGAAATAAGTGCAGGGAAGGCCAAATCGATGACCAACAACACCAATGGCATCAACACGGACATCACGCATATAAATGTCCAAGGCCAATCCTTCAAAACAGTGCATATGTTCAAATATTTAGGAGCCACTGGTTCAAGCAATGGGTCCCGACAGGAAGTTCTCTCTGGAATTGCACAAACAACTGCTGCCCTAACACCCTAAAAAGGTTGAAGCCCATTTGGAAAGACAGGACCATCAGTCTACACTCCAAGGCAAAACTGCTGCGCTCCCTTGTCATCTCCATCTTCCTATACGCTAGCGAAACATGGACTCTCACAGCAGATCTACAACGAAGAATACAAAGCATGAAGATGAGATGCTACAGAAGACTTCTGGACATTTCCTATACCCAGCACATCACCAACCACGAAGTCCAACAGACCATCACACAAGTTATTGGACAACACGGTGGGCTGCTCACAGTGGTGAAAAAACGGAAACTCTGATGGTATAACCACGTCACCAGAGCATCAGGCCTTGCAAAGACCATCTTGCAATGCACGTTTCAAAGAGGCAGAAGAAGAGGGAGACCGAAAAAGAGGTGGGAGGACAACATTTGAGAATGGACTGGATTGACACTGAGCGAAGCCATGAAGGTTGCTGAGGACAGATAAAAATGGAGTACGCTGGTTAAGCGATCATATATATGTGGTACCCCAACGACTTTCAAGCTGGCAAGACCAATAAGAAAACATTTGGCTATCGGGTCTTGTCCTTGATCAAGTGCCGTAAAAGGACATAGTCATAGTGGAAGGCGACTGGAATGCCAAGGTTGGCCAAGATGCGTACCACAACTGGGGAGACACATGTGGACCCCACTGCAACAACGAGAAAAAAAAGACTATTGGAGTTTGCCAGATACAACAATCTCATACTGGCAAACACGCTTGGTCTTTACAAAAAATCCAGACGATGAACATGGCACAGCCCCGGCGGGGAGCATCACAACCAGATCGACTACATCATGGTCAAGAAACGCTTCAGATCAAGCATCAACATTGGCAGGACACGCACTTTTTCAGGAGCAGACCTCGGAAGTGACCACGATCTCGTGATGATGTCTTTCCGGCTTCACTTGAAGAGATTAAACTCAGCAAAATGCAATAGACTGAAATTCGACCAGGACAAACCGCAAGACTCGGAGGTGGCAAAAATATTTCAGGCCACAATTGGAGGGATAATTGCACCACTGCTCATTTTGGGAGCTGTTGAAGTAGATGTCAACACCATGACCACAACTTTCAACTTAGCTGTGACAGATGCCGCCACTGAGATCCTTGGAAAGCACCGGCCAAAGAAGAATCCGTGGATCACACCTGAACTTTTGGACGTGTGTGATAAACGAAGAAAGATGAAAAAGAAAAAGAACACCTCACAGGGAGCTGATGCCTACCGAAAAATCAACCATGACATCCGAAAAGGCATGCGCACAGCAAAGGAGAACTGGATAGAAGATCAATGCCAGGAAATATAGAACAGACTGAACAAGAACAATAGCAATAAGGCTTACCAGACTGTGGCGGCTGCCAAGTGTTAAACAGCCCAAGGTCTCCACGATCCAAAGCAAGTCTGGCATATGCCTTACAGGAGAACAAGAAGTCTTGGACAGATGGACAGAGTACTGCTCTGACCTTTACAACCACACACCAAACGGAGACCCATAAGTTCTAGCATGTCCAGAGAACAGAGAAGAAGAAGAAATCCTCCCAATTCTCCTAGAAGAAGTTGAGGCAGCAGTGCAATCGCTGAAGAAGGGGAAGTCAACGGGAGTGGACAACATATCCGCGGAACTGCTTCAAGCATGAGGAGAAGCGATGATTGACGCACTTACCATTATCTGTAACAAGATCTGGCAGAGTGGGGGAGTGGCCTACACCATGGACCCAGTCGCTTGTCACCACTCTTCACAAAAAAGGTAACCTTCAGGAATGTAAAAATTACCGCACCATCAGCCTCTTCAGCCATCCCAGCAAGGTCCTTCTGAAAATAATACTCAACAGGTTGAAACCTCAAAGCTCAACAAATCATAGCTGAAGAGCTATAAGGAATCAGGGCAGGGCGAAGTACCACTGAACAGATTTTCAACATCAGAATAATCTGCGAGAAATACCTACAGCACCAACATCTATATCATGTGTTCATAGACTTTTAAAAGGCGTTTGACCGAGTCTGGCATGCAGCTCTGTGGGCATCCATGAGAGTGCACAACATCAGCCCTAAAATTATTGAAGTCATCAAAGACCTGTATGACAATGCTATTAGTGCAGTCCTACATAACAGCGCCATCGTAAACTGGTTCAGAAAAACAATTGGTGTGCGTCAGGGATGCCTACTCTCTCCAACACTCTTCAACACCTTCATAGAACGCATCATGTCAGATGCCCTTGCAGATCACGAAGGCACAGTCAGCATAGGGGGAAGAGCAATCTCCAAACTTCGTTTTGCGGATGACATTGATGGATTGGCTGCAGAGAAACAAGAACTTGAACAGCTGTTACAGAAGCTTGACACCACCTCCAGAGCCTATGGAATGGAAATAAATGCAGATAAGACCAAAATGATGACCAACAACACCAACGGCATCAACACAAACTTCAAAGTCCAAGGCCAATCTCTCAACACAGTGCATAGCTTCTGTTACGTTGAAACGCGCACGATAGTTCGTGTGTGACGCGCACGATAGATCTGATCGTTTTATTTTGCAAAGAATGCAATAATAAAATGTATTTACCTTTGATTTTATTTTGCGTAGTTATTAGAAGAAGCTTTGCATAACGTTGATAATTTTAGTTGGTCGATATTACTTGAGAATTTTTTAGAGTTGGTTGTTTACTATCGATCGAAGCGTATGGATAATTCTAGTGATAGCTAAGGAAGCTTCCATCCCAAATAAGGTTGTATGACGTGAGACAGTGATGACGAAGTCTGTTCTGATTGGTTGTGGTGTATCATGCTGGGGTATTCTCACCCTTTCTGGAGTGTAGAGAGACTATACATATAGTGCCGCACTGTTTCAAAAGAGAATTGTAGTGTTGAAAGTAAAAAGTTGAGTGGAAAAAGCGATTGTATGCAGTTGTTGATGTTCGCTGAATAAAGTTGGAAAACTACATACAACGACTTTCTGCCTTGTTGATGAGTGAGCAGGCTGCGTGGATAAACGAATCTGAGTTACACTTATCAGGATGTCAAGCATCGGGGCTGAATCAACTGATAAAAAAAACAACAACGAGTGTAACAGCTTCAAATATTTAGGATCCATTTATCAGACAATGGGTCCCGACAAGGAGTCCTCTCCAGGATCGCACAAACAACTGCTGCCCTGGCGAGGTTGAAGCCAATAATATTTGGAAAGACAGGACCATCAGTCTACATTCCAAGGTAAGGTTGGTGCGCTCCCTTGTCATCTCCATCTTCCTATATGCTTGCGAAACAGGGACCCTCACAGAAGATCTCCATCGAAGAATACAAAGCATGGAGTTGAGGTGCTACAGAAGACTTCTGGGCATTTCCTATACCCAGCACATCACCAACGACGAAGTCCGACAGACCATCATACAGACCATTGGAGAACACGATGACCTGCTCACAGTGGTGAAAAAACGGAAACTCTGATGGTATGGCCACGTCACCAGATCATCAGGTCTTGCAAATACCATCCTGCAAGGCACAGTGCAAGGAGGTAGAAGAAAAGTGAGACCGAAAAAGAGGTGGGAGGACAACATTCGAGAATGGACTGGTTTGAAACTTAACGAAACCATCAGGGTTGCTGAGGACAGGGAAAGATGGAGTACGCTGGTTAAACGAAAATCTGTGGTGCCCCTACGACCTCCGAGTAACGGGATATGATAGGATAGGATATGTCTTCTCCAACACAGCTCCAATACTATGGAATGATCTTCCAATGACCTTGAAACAATCCAAGTCTGTGGCGGATTTTAAGAGAGCCTTGAAAACGCTCTTTTTCACATCTACCAGATAGACGTTGAGCTGTACATATTTTTTTGTCTGATAGCCACATCTTTATCTCTTGTTTCCCCCCACCCCCACCCCCACAAGCGCAATGAGCATGAACCTTGTTATTGTGGATACTTGCGCTATACAAGTCTACTTCATCATCATCCCGGCGGGGCCAAATTTACTGTATGTGAATTTGAGAAGGATCTGTGACGCTGAAATCTGTCATTTTGCCCGCACATTGTAGGTCACATTGTTTTCATGACACAATAAGTAGCATTTATATATGGCGTCTACCGATTGTTCGATATTGTTGTCACGTGGGTTTATGGGTTTTAGGGCTCTGCACAATGGAATGATGTAAACCTCACGCTTTATCCTATGGGAACTGCTAGTTAGTCACCCTGTGGATTACTATAATAAATTTATTTATTTAGCTCGGTCTGTGTAAAGGCTGGGGTACAGAGATAGATAGAAAAATGGTAAAAGATTACTGTCACAGTAGCTTTCACACGGCTATGAATCATATGTAGTCCAGCCACTTGATAACAGTTAAACATCACACATTTATTTCTTCTACTCTATACAAGATTTTCTAAGTACTAATCTACCTTAAACGTTAAATAGTCACTGTGAATAATTCGATCGCTGATAGTCTATGCAGCTAATAGTTCATCCTTGGGCACTGGAGGTTATTGTTCATGAGAAGTGGACTACTGTGGTCCTGTAGCTCTCAGTTTTTTGTGCACACACGACTATAGACTTAACTGGGAGTCAGACGTGCTGTGCTGTGGTCGGTTTGTTGACAACTTGTGTTGTCTTCTTCTGGTTCTTCCCTGTGGGTAGACTGGTTGGCTTTCCTCGCACAATGCTGGGGATACCGTTGCAGCCAACTAATGCGTCGACGTGGTTTCGTCTGAGGCTGTGCTGGGCACACTACAGAACGCCTGTTCGTCTGTAACATATGAGAGGAAATTCTGCACAACCTTGAATGATAGGTGTGTGCAGAGCGTCTCACTGAAGGTCGTAATAGCCCTCAGTGATTAGCTCCACATCTACATATATAAGCGACGAACATTCTGCTAAGTCCGTGGTCCACTGGAATCTCCACTCTAATTTCCTATACATTCATAAATATACAACATGGCTACTTATACACATCAAGAATTAATAATAATATACACATTCATTTGTACAGTCACTGGTTTGCAAGCATACATATAAGTTAAACCACAGTGGTTCCGTACATAATTCAAGATGGCGTCTGCCGGTCGTCTTTTTGCCTCGTGGTCGGCTTCTCCACGTGTCAGGCAAAGTCGGGCTACCTATTCCATTCTATGCATAGCAAATTTCACAAACAATTCAACAATAATATAATACATCACGATGAAATAGAAATATGTTCATTTACCTTCGTGACAATATCAGGCCAGTGGCTACTTGAGTGAATTCGGAGTTTCACCAGTACTGCGTCCTAGTCTTTCTTGGAGAGAACTACTGCTAAGCTGTGTAGCTCTTAACTCTTCCTTGGTTTGAACACGACTGCCGGTTCTTCTCTACATTCGAAGTAGTCAGACCTAGTTCTAAGCTGTGTTCTCATTGGCGGATAACTGACTTACCTAACGGCGTTACGATGATGTCATTGCCTGAGCTAGGGTCCACAGCCACTGTGTTTAATCGGCAGTATGCTACTGCTACGCTTGATTACTTCCATCGTCTGCTGCCTAACTTTGAAATTCTAATATTACATAGACTAACCAAGCTAAATATTAAAATAAGCAGAGTAAAACTAGTCATCTCACGACAATTGTTACCCAGCTTTTGTTCCGTTTCTGATATAGAATCATACTGACAGACATGGAACATAAGCTTATTTTTTAATAGCTGTCATTGCGTGCGTGCACGAGTGCGTCTATACCACACTTACCTATTCAGAGCAAGTAGGGCTAGTCACTGCTGTTTATCAGAGACGTTCCGAGACCAGATCTCCCGTGAATGTCAGAGATCTATCCGGCCTCATAAACTTGAAATATTATTTCAAATGTATCCCTCCTGAAACAATGATTCCTATTCAGTGTGGACCGACATTCTCCCCCTCCTCTTTCTCCTCCTCCTCCTCCTCCTCCTCATCATCATCATCATCATCATCATCATCATCGGCAGAAGCACAAGTAGCTGCAGTAGTGATAGCAGTAGTAGCAACAAAGTAGACAACACCTTTCTCCAAATCACTAGAATTCAGTTCGTAACAAATTATAGCACGGACAATAAATAAGCAACATTAACCGCATATGACAGTCACGGCACTTGGCACACAAACCTCCCAAAAATAAGAATTTATATTAGCAGAAGTATATTAGCTCATCGTAACTCTTCTAAACCCAGTGGTTATCCGAGAAGCAGCAGCAGCAGCATGAAAAGAAGAAGAAGAAGAACAACAACAACAACAATAACAACAACAGCAACAAAGTAATTACCAGCCCAAATATATGATCGTGCACAATCCAACGTCAAGATCAGATCTGAGTTGTTTCTATGAGGAAAAAGGATGCATACCATTTGACACGAAGCAAAAAAAAAATATAGTCTGTATTATGACGGTCTACTAGCTCCAAAACCGAGAGTTACCATTATCACGAGATAATTTAAATTATCACGTGTTCTGTATAATTTACCGAGATATCGGTAATCCACAGTGATAATTAATAATTATCAGTATTTGCCACGCTTTCCTAATGCCAAAACCTGATAATAACAAATATCATGACATAATTACAATTATTAAGGGATAATTACAATAATCAAGCGATAATTACAATTATTATTGAAAATTATAAATATCTTCGCGTGATCCTGTTTAATTTTCAGTTTTGGCTCTAGCAATCCGCCTGGAAATGCGTCAAAACCGAAAACTATAATTTTCAGTGTTAATTGTAAATATGTCGTGTTCCACGGAACTGTTCGGTTTTGTCTCAACCATGCTGCGTATACGCATGCGCAATATATAGTGACCAATCAGCGTAGACTTCCGAACTCCCGCTCTTTCACCACGCTGCAAATTTGTGCGACGGAAGATATTTTTGATAAAAACGGTAAGCCAAATTACAGGCTTCTTGTCTGTTTGAGTATATAATTATTTACGTCAGTAATATATACTTTTAACCATAGTTACTGATAAAGATTTTTTCTGATGAGTATGCACGGTCCGAGGCGCGATGCGCATGCGCGGCTGCGGCACTGTTCCCAGCACGCTTGGGGTTTTGGCCCTAGAAAAGCGTGTCCAAAACTGAAAATTAGTAATTAACACTGTGAATTACCGGTATCTCTGTGAATTACACAGTGTCACGTGGGGTTTATGGGCTCTACACAATGGAATTATGGACCCTCACGTTTATTCGGTGGGAACTGCTAGTAAGTCACCCTATGAATTACTTTAATAAATTTATTTGTTTAGCTCGTTCTGTGTTAAGGTTGGGGTACAGAAATAGATAGAAAAATGGTAAAAGATTACTGTCACACTAGCTTTCACACGGCTATGAATCATATGTAGTCCAGCCACTTGATAACAGTTAAAATCACACATTTATTTCTTCTACTCTATACAAGATTCTCTAAGTACTAATCTAACTTAAAAAGTCTCAGTCACTGCTAATAGTTCGATCGCTGATAGTCTAGGCAGCTGTTATATCTTCCTCGGGCACTTGCTATAATATCTCATGTAGATTTGGACTACTGTGGTCCTTTTTACAGTTTCTGAAGAGTTGGACTACTGTGGTCATGCTATGATCAGTTTAAGTGCACCTTCGCCTTATGCACTTAACTCATGTGTGGGGTGTTCGAAGTCCTTCTGTGAGGTAGCTTCTGGTCCACCTGTGTCGTTGTGTAGTTGGGTTCCCTTGCCACGCTGTGGGGTCTGACAGGGTGTTTTTCAAGGCAGCTCTTTCCGTCTTGTGCGGTAGAGGATCCTCAACCAACTAGTCGTTTCTGTGGAGTGGGGTGCACAGGATAGCTCGGGATAGCTCGGGATAGCTCGCCTGCTCGTCTGTAATATAAGAGACGAAATTCTGCACAACCCTGAATAATCGGTTTGTGCAGAGCGTCTCACTGAAAGCCAAGTAGCCCTCAGTGATAGCTCCACATCTCTATACATAAGCGACGAACATTCTGCTACTTCCGGGGTCCACTGGAATCTCACTCTAAATTCCTATACATACATAAATATAAATCGTGTCTAACTATACACATACAGAATTAATAATAATATAAACATTCAGTGGTACAGCCACTGGTCTGCGAACATACATATAAGTTAAACAACAGTGGTTCCGTACGGGATACAACATGGCGGCGCAACCGGTCGTGTTTCGCCTCGTGGTAGGCTCTTCCACGTGGTCCCGCAAATTCGGATTAACAATTCACATTTATGCATAGGAAATTCCACAAACAAATTTCAACAATAATACAAATATATCACGATGAAACAGATTGGTGTTCATTTACCTGTTTGACAAGTTCAGGCCCGTGATGGCTTGATAGAATTCTGAGATTCCTAAGTCCTGCTTCCTGGTCTATGAGTGTAGAGATTTCTCTAGCTGTGGAGATGTTGACTCTACCTCGTCTCACACACGACTGATTCAAACTGTCTTAGGTTTTGACACATTCAAAACTGCTCTACCCACTGAGCCTGCTCTGATTGGTTAAAACGGTCCGATTCAAAGCTCAAGTGCTGAGTCACTGCGATGTGGGTCGGGCTCGCGGTGTGTGGTCTGCTGTGTAATTTAATTGCTGCTGTGTAATAGTCTAACTTCTCTACTGTTACAAAGACTACACATGGCTAAATAGTCAATGGGCAGGGTAAACTGCTCGGTTCATGACAGGCTCCCTCAACTGAAAAAAGGCGATGACTACTGGATTCGACCTTTTTCTACTACAGAGCCTAGTTTAACACTGCACTATCCTAGGGTCCTATTTACCAACTAAGTAAGTTGCTCTACCTGAGCTGCAATGCTGTGCCAGGTAGCTACGGACACTAGTGACAGGGTTTTACTGGACGGGGACGAATTCTGGTGCTGTGGCCCTTAGTTGTGTTGGGTGGGCGACAGCTGCTGTGTCCTCCACGAGATGGCGACTGAGGTAGTCGGCTCCGTGGTTCTCTTTGCCGGGGATGTACTCGATCTGGAATGAGTACGCCTGAAGGGTGAGTGCCCATCGCATCAGGCGAGAGTTCAAGGATTTGGAGGCTGCCAGGAACGATAGTGGTTGGTGGTCCACCTGAACTGTGAAGTGGGTCCCATACAGGTAGAGTTGAAACTTCTGTATGGCCCAGACTAGTCCAAGGCATTCCTTCTCCGACGTGGCGTAGTGGGTCTCGGCGGGTCTCAATTTCCTGCTGGCGTAGGCGACGGGGAATAGCGTCTCTGCATTCTTGGGGTCGCGCTGTAGCAGTACTGCTCCGAGGCCTAAGTCGCTTGCGTCGGTGCGAGGAACGAATGGCTGAGTCAAATCGGGTAGGTGGAGTACTGGCGCCGATGTCATTCTGTCCTTGAGTGTTTGGAATGCTGTCTCACATTCCGCTGTCCAAACTACTTTGTCCGGGGCGATTTTCCGGGTTCCCTTTGTCAGTGGCACGGCGATGCTGTTGTAGTTGGGGATGAACTTCTGGTAGAAGCTGCAGAGTCCTAGAAATGACTGCACTTCCTTCTTTGTCTTGGGCCTAGGAGCGTCGAGTAGGCGTTTCACTGTCTTCTCTACCGGTCGCAGGCTTCCTTGACTGATGGTGTGTCCCAGAAATTCTAGTTCTGTGAATCCAATCTGACATTTGGTGGGTCTTGCCGTCAATCCTGTGTCTCTGAGGCGTGCGAGTAGTTGTTGTAGGAGCGTGACATGTTCCTCCCACGTAGGTGTTGCGATGAGGATGTCGTCCATAAACGAGTGTAGGTGCTCGCTGCTCAGGGGTGCCAGGAGTTTCCGCATCATTGCGCTGAAGATGCTGGGTGCATTGTGGAGTCCGAATGGAAGCACGTTGAATTCGAAGTGTCCTTCCATAGTGCTGAAAGCTAGGTACTTTCGGACTTGTGGTTGTACTGGTATCTGGTAGTATCCTTTGCTGAGGTCGATGCGTGAGAAGTACTTCGCTCGCTGTAGCTTGGCAAATAGGTCTGTCTGGTCCGGGAGTGGCTCTGGCTGGAATTGCGTTACGGCATTCAGGAGTCTGAAGTCGATGCACAGTCGGTGCTCTCCGTTGGGTTTTCGCAACAATACCGTGCCTGCGCTGTAGGGTGAGGTAGACTCTGAGATGATTCCGGCTGCCAGTAAGGTGTCTATCTCTTCCTTGATGGCTCGCTGCTGCGACAGTGGCATCGGGTAGAGCTTCTGGCGGACGGGTGTTGGGTCGGTCACCGTTAAGGTTACTTCGACGAGGTCTGTCCTCCCTGGTCGGTCTGTTAGCACAGTCTGATGTTGTCGAATGACCTGTAGTACTTGCTGTTGCTGTTTAGCGGCTAGGTCTCCGTTGAGTATCACGTCTTTGTAGGTTTCTTTGGAGTGCAGGGGATACTCTACTGCATTGGTCTCCATGCTTTCTCCTTCTTCCGCGATGGCGATGGCTAGCAAGTTGTGAGTTCTGGGGGTCGCTGGTCGGTCCGTATACTTCTTGAGGAGATTAATGTGGTGGTATCGGGTTCTCCCGTTTACCTCTATTTGGTAGACTGTCTTGGATTTCTTGGCAGTCACCCGGTACGGTCCTCTCCAAGCGATGTCCAGCTTGTTGGTTCCACTTGGAAGTAAGAGTAGCACTTGATCGCCGACTTGCAGTTCTCTGTCCTTCGCGTGGCGGTTGTAGTACTTCGCCTGACGGGCTCTTGCCTTCTTCAGTGCTTCACCAGCTTTCTTCCACGTTGCTTTGAGGGTTTCCTGCAGGTCTGCGACGTACTTGGTGGCACCTCTTGGTGTGTCGTCTATCTTGGCCTCCGTCCAACTTCTGCGTAGGGCTTCTAGCGGTCCTGCTAGAGGTCTGCCGAATAGCAAGGTTGACGGGGTGTAGCCTGTGGCTGCATGGGGCGTTTCTCTATATGCGAACAGTGCCGCATTCACGTAGGTGTCCCACGCTTCTGGATTGTCGTCGGCGACTTTCCTGAGTATGGTGAGAAGGGTTCCATTCAGTCTTTCTACTTGTCCGTTGCTGGCGGGGTGGTATGGTGGTGTGCGAATGTGATGAACTTGTATCAACTCGAACACGTCTTGCATCAGGCGGCCGGTGAACTGAGATCCGTTGTCCGTTCTAATGCTGTCCGGGAATCCGACTCTGGTAAAGATGGCGATGAGTGCATCTGCGATCTTCTTGGTGTCGATCGCTGGCAACGGGACTGCTTCGCACCACATCGTACATGCGACGACGAGTGTGAGTAGAAATCTGTTCCTCTTCTTGGTCATGGGCAGTGGTCCTACTATGTCTACTGAGACTTGCTGGAATGGCACGCCGACTACTACTGATGGTCCTAAGGTAACTGGTACGGTGTGATGTCGCGGGGAATATCGTTGACATTGGTGACAAGATTTCACGTAGCGCTTGACATCCTCCGTGATTCCTGGCCAATAGTAGTGTGCGCTGATTCTCTGCACTGTGGCTCCAATTCCCATGTGTCCGCTGAGTGGCATGCTGTGGCCTAATTCTAGTACTTGGGCTCGAAGGGTGGCTGGTAGTACTAGTTGGGTGTGATCTCCATCTCCTTGTCGATGTAGAACTCCCTCTTCCATGTAGAAGTCTCCCTTGTGCGGGGGTGTGTGCGCCTTGGGTAGCTTCTGGAAGCACTTCGCTATCGAGGTGTCTTCTTTCTGTGCTGTTTTGATCTCTTCGAGTCCTGGGTTCGGAGCGAACTCGGGCTGGGGTGGTTGGGTTTTAGCTTGGGCCCTGGTTTGCACTGCAGCTATCTCTACAGTTTTAGGGGGCGTGCCTAAGAACACATACCTACAACCTAGCACTAGATCATACAGGGGTTTCTGTAAAACAGCTGCTTGGATTCGTCCTGTGACGTACCTACTCTCTACTTCGATCCATGCTATTGGGCAAGTAGTCGTCGGTTTCGTCAAGTCTGCTCCTTGTAAGTCGACTGTCTTGTCTGTCAAGTCCGCGCGCGATACAAGAGATTCGCTAACTATCGCGTCGTATGATAGACCTGTGTCATACAGACAGTTCGCTTCTTTTCCGTTGACCTTGACCGTGTCTGTCACCGATGGGTGATCTCCGATCGTGTGTGGCTTGTTACCGCTGCTTTGAGTTAGAACTCTGTGCGCTGGCCGGCTTTCGCGCTCTTCCCTACGTTGTGCGGCCAACTTGAAACATTCTGCGGTGGAGTGATTGTTTCTGTTGCAGAACGAACAATACCGTCTCTGTTCTGCGGGACCTCTTTTCCCGAATTCCGTGTTGGGTCCTTTATTCTGCCCGGGTCTGGGGTTATTCGGCTTATTCGCGGTGCGCTCTTCCCGGTTAGGGCTTCGTTTCTGTGCCTCTTTCCCGTTAGGCTTTAGGTCTCGCCTGAAGCTCTTGGCTTCTCCGTGGGCGGCCACGTACCTATCTGCGACCTTGACCAGATCTTCTAGTCTTTCCGCGCCCTGCTCTACTGAGAATGTCCTCAGCTCGGGGGTCATGGTTTCCCGTAGCTGTTCCCATACTAACAGTTCTGTCAGTCCATCATACGTCTTATCCGTGGCTGACTGGCTAATCCACTTATCCAGCGTTGTGGACAACCGATCCGCGAACTGCGCATAGCTCTCTCCTTTCACTCTCCGATTGGTGCGGAACTTTTGCCGGTAGCATTCTCCTGTCAGTTCGAATCCCGTTAGGAGTGCCTCTTTTACCTTGTGATAGTCAGTCACTCTGTCAGTCGGTAGCTTACTGTAGATGTCATAAGCCTTTCCTCTAAGCCCTTGACTAAGCTTAAAAGACCAATGGGTGGGATCTAGTTTATACTCTGTTGCTAGACGCTCGAACCTAGTCAGATAAAGATCTAGACCTTCCTCTCTCTCATTGAATGTCCCCAGTGGAAATGACATTCCTTGTACAGGGTTGGATGCTACCTCTAGCTGATCTGAGTGGGGAGGGGTTGAGGAAGAACTTGAAGCTCCTGATCCCAATCTCCTCAGCTCTAACTCATGCTGTCTTTCTTTTTCCTTTTCTTCCCTCTCTTTTTCTTTTTCTGCCCGCTCATAATCCCACCTCCTAATTTCTGCTTCTCTCTCTGCTGCTACCTTCTTCTGTTCTGCTTCTAATGCTAGTTTCTTCTGCTCTGCTTCTAACGCTAGTTTCTTCTGCTCTGCTTCTAGTTCCAGTTTCTTTTGCTCCCTTGCTGCTTCTAACTCTAGCTTCTTCTGCTCTGCTTCTAATTTCTTTGCCTCTCTCTCGGCTGCTCTCTCTGCCTTAGCCTCCTGCTTCTCTACCTCGGCATTGATATACGCAATTAGGTCTCCCCCTGCTAAGTGTAAGGCTTCTCCCAATTCCTTGAAGCGCAATCTCAAGGCCACTGGGTCCGACATTGCCAAACGTGTCTATGAACAACCTCTGAATCACGTGGAATACCAAAACACTAGCAATATTGCAATTCAATAAAAACAATGCAAAGACAATCAAATTCGTAATCAATAATAGAATAAAACAAGAGTCAAATGGCATACAAAAGTTATTTAAGCAAAACCTGCAAAAGAACAATGCAACATACAGGCACAAAAATATTTGAAGCAAAAAAGTCTTTAACTAAAGAATAGTGCACCACAACTGATCAGTGTTATACCTTTACACTATTCTAAGTTCTTCTACTTCTACTGTTATCTAATTTTATTGTACTTAGGTCCGGTTATACCCAATTCCTATTATACACAGATCCTAGCTAGGCTCGCCAATTAAAGTGTCACGTGGGGTTTATGGGCTCTACACAATGGAATTATGGACCCTCACGTTTATTCGGTGGGAACTGCTAGTAAGTCACCCTATGAATTACTTTAATAAATTTATTTGTTTAGCTCGTTCTGTGTTAAGGTTGGGGTACAGAAATAGATAGAAAAATGGTAAAAGATTACTGTCACACTAGCTTTCACACGGCTATGAATCATATGTAGTCCAGCCACTTGATAACAGTTAAAATCACACATTTATTTCTTCTACTCTATACAAGATTCTCTAAGTACTAATCTAACTTAAAAAGTCTCAGTCACTGCTAATAGTTCGATCGCTGATAGTCTAGGCAGCTGTTATATCTTCCTCGGGCACTTGCTATAATATCTCATGTAGATTTGGACTACTGTGGTCCTTTTTACAGTTTCTGAAGAGTTGGACTACTGTGGTCATGCTATGATCAGTTTAAGTGCACCTTCGCCTTATGCACTTAACTCATGTGTGGGGTGTTCGAAGTCCTTCTGTGAGGTAGCTTCTGGTCCACCTGTGTCGTTGTGTAGTTGGGTTCCCTTGCCACGCTGTGGGGTCTGACAGGGTGTTTTTCAAGGCAGCTCTTTCCGTCTTGTGCGGTAGAGGATCCTCAACCAACTAGTCGTTTCTGTGGAGTGGGGTGCACAGGATAGCTCGGGATAGCTCGGGATAGCTCGCCTGCTCGTCTGTAATATAAGAGACGAAATTCTGCACAACCCTGAATAATCGGTTTGTGCAGAGCGTCTCACTGAAAGCCAAGTAGCCCTCAGTGATAGCTCCACATCTCTATACATAAGCGACGAACATTCTGCTACTTCCGGGGTCCACTGGAATCTCACTCTAAATTCCTATACATACATAAATATAAATCGTGTCTAACTATACACATACAGAATTAATAATAATATAAACATTCAGTGGTACAGCCACTGGTCTGCGAATATACATATAAGTTAAACAACAGTGGTTCCGTACGGGATACAACATGGCGGCGCAACCGGTCGTGTTTCGCCTCGTGGTAGGCTCTTCCACGTGGTCCCGCAAATTCGGATTAACAATTCACATTTATGCATAGGAAATTCCACAAACATAATTTCAACAATAATACAAATATATCACGATGAAACAGAAGGGTGTTCATTTACCTGTTTGACAAGTTCAGGCCCGTGATGGCTTGATAGAATTCTGAGATTCCTAAGTCCTGCTTCCTGGTCTATGAGTGTAGAGATTTCTCTAGCTGTGGAGATGTTGACTCTACCTCGTCTCACACACGACTGATTCAAACTGTCTTAGGTTTTGACACATTCAAAACTGCTCTACCCACTGAGCCTGCTCTGATTGGTTAAAACGGTCCGATTCAAAGCTCAAGTGCTGAGTCACTGCGATGTGGGTCGGGCTCGCGGTGTGTGGTCTGCTGTGTAATTTAATTGCTGCTGTGTAATAGTCTAACTTCTCTACTGTTACAAAGACTACACATGGCTAAATAGTCAATGGGCAGGGTAAACTGCTCGGTTCATGACACACAGAACGCGTGTTAATTCCAATTATCACTGAGACATGTAAATGCAGGTTTTGGCGCTAGTAATCCGCCTTACCAGAATTAAGCATGATCACGTGAAAATTATAATTATCAAGTGAAAATTGTAATTATAATGTGATAATTTCCGGTTTTGGATATTTGCAGGCGGATTGCTAGAGCCAAAACTGAAAATTAAACATGATCAGCGAACATATTTGTAATTTTTCAATGATAACGATATGGTTAAAACGTCAGTTAACGCCAGTTGGTCGGGTTGCTGTGCTAAAATCGTTGATCTTGTCGAAGCTTGTGTATCTATGGCTGTTATTGCCTAATCCACCAGACGATATTGTCAATTCTATTCAAAAAAGTATTTTTACATTTGTTTGGAATAATAAAAATGCTAAGATTTCTAAAAAGTCCTCAATGAAAAGTATCTCTGAAGGAGGTATTGGCATTCCAGATGTACGCCATTATATGAACGCATTAAAACAAACTTGGATCAGAAAGTTGACGAAAACTAAACATAAATGGAAAATTATAATTGAAATTGTAAATGAAAAGGTATTATTAATTAATAAGCTTGGTAACAAATTGTGTATGGAAGAAAATTGTAATCCATTCTGGTTCTTAAGGCGTATAAAATTCTGGGAGATAAAATTAGACTTGGCTGTGCTGAGGAAATTTTGTCGGAGCCATTATTTTGTAATAATAATATTTTAGGTGAAGATAAAACAATTTACTTTCCAGACTGGATTGAAAAAGGTGCATATATAATTGGAAGTTTGTTAAATAACAATGGCAATTTTTTAAGTTTTCAAGTGTTTGTTAACAAATATAATATTACTACTAACCTTTTAGTGTATTATGGCTGTGTAGAGGCTGTTAAGAGATATGTTCGCCGGTGTGGACTGCAACTGGCTAACGCCGATGTTGCTGATTATAAACAAAGTAAATTGTTGAGACTTATTGGTACATCTCCGAGAGGTGTGAGGATATTATATGATACATTAGTCAAAGATGATGTAAAACCTAACTGTTGTAAAAACAGACGGGAGAATAGTGCGTACAGTTGAATGGAAAATAATATTTAAGAAAGCACAGGAAATTAGGGAAATCAGATTGAAGTGGCTGCAAATGGACATTATCCGTAAATAAACCGAAAGTAGGTTGCTTCCCCTGAAATGCGGAACAAAATACATATGTTGACAGCTAGTTAGGAAGTACTCCTAAATAAACCGAGAGTAGGTTGCTTCCCCTGAAATGCGGAACAAAATACATGTTGACAGCTATTTACGAAGTAGCTCTATTAGAATAATTCATAGAATAATAGGAACCAATATAGTATTATCCAACATTGGAGTTGAACAGAGTATTAATTGTACTTTTTGTGAAAATGAAAGGAAAAATATACACCTTTTCTTTAGGTGTCCTTTCGTTCAAACGTTTTGGACTGACTTTGAGAGAGCCCTAAATTCTAAGTGTTATAATGCTATTGCTTTCCACTTCAGCGAACATCTCGTAATATTTGGCTGCGAAATAAATATAAGAACGGACACAATATTAGATTTGTTAATTTTATTATCAAAATCATTCATTTATAAATGCAAAATAGAAGAAAAAAAAACACCACTTTACAGGTCCTTTACAGCTGTGCTAAAAAGCCGATATGAAGTAGAAAAATATATGGCCCTTTTACAAATGAGGTATCAAAAATGTGTACAAGAATGGCACCCGTACTTACCACTGTTTGACGATATATAAGCGCTTATATATATTAGTTTAAATGTATATGTATTTTTCACTGCGTGCTAATCTTGGTTTTGTACATTTTGTGAAATGATAATGACCCATGGTGTTCTCTCTTTCTAACTCTATCTCTTTCTCTCTCTTTTTCTCTCTCACTTCTCTCTTCCTTCTCCCCACCTTACTTTCTTTTTTAATTTCTCTAAAATACCAAATATATATGTAGATATTATTGTGAAAGAAATAGAAATCCAAAGAGTATGGCTTTATACATGTGACATAAAGAACTAATAATTCTTCTTTTTATGTTATAACATTTTCTTCTTATATGTCCATCCTCATTTAGCATTTGAAAATGGAAAATATATTATCTGCATGCATGTTTTGGAGAATAAAAGAGTTTAAAAGCAATTTTTTTTCAATGATAATTGTAATTATTTCTTGTTAATTTTAATTATCCCATGATATTTGTAATTATCACCTGATAATTGTAATTATCAGGTTTTGGTGCTAGTAGGCCGCCATAAGAAACCTATTATGCCAGTCTATTGACATTATTTTCTCATTATGCAAGTAGTTCTCTTGCCATAAGACTCTTCATTGCAATTAAATTTACAAATTGTCTTTAAGATGTATGCGCGCATGTAAATTATATTGTTTTTGTCTACATTTATTTAAGTTGTTGTATGGAATAGTGTAAATGCAACTTCTGTTTTATTTATTTTTATAATTTTTCTTTGAGGTACAATCTTTTCTTGTTTTTTTCCTTGTTTTGTTTAGTAGTTTTTTGTTGTTTTTTTTTTCTTTCTGGCTGAAAGCCTCTAGTGGCAAGAGCCTGAATAAAACTGAATTGGATTGAATTGAATTGAATAATACAAACTCCACTACAGGCAAATAACCCTTCATACTGTTCATTTCAACCTGTGTTTATTGGTGCAAATCTCGACAATGAACTACTGTAATAGTTAGGCCTATAAAGTACCAAAGAGCTGAAGGCTAAACCAACAGTGTCTAATGCAGTCATAGGTGTGCTTATGTCATACAAATACAGTATGGCGGTCTACTAGCGCCCAAAACTGATAACTACAATTATCAGGTGATAATTACAAACATCAAGGGATAATTACAATTATCAAGAGATAAATTACAATTATCATTGAAAAATTGTAATTATCACATAATTATTATAATTTTCGGTTTTGACGCAATTCCAGACGGATTGCTAGAGCCAAAACTGAAAATTAAACATGATCACGCGAAGATATTTATAATTTTCAATGATAATTGTAATTATCGTTTGATAATTGTCATTATCCCTTAATAATTGTAATTATCTTATGATATTTGTAATTATCAGGTTTTGGCGCTAGGAAAGCGTGGCAAATACTGATAATTATTAATTATCATTGTGGATTACCGATATCTCAGTAAATTACACAGATCTCGTGATAATGGTAACTATCGGTTTTGGCGCTTGTAGGCCGTCATAGTTTCTTGTCCGAACTGATTACGGTTACTATAAATATCCTCACTCCGCCATCTCTCTCTCCCCCCATACGCTCAGGTGTCTGGGGACGGTAATTTACTCCCTCTCTCTCTCTCTCTCTCTCTCTCTCTCTCTCTCTCTCTCTCTCTCTCTCTCTCTCTCTCTCTCTCTCTCTCTCTCTCTCTCTCTATCTCTCTCTCGCTTGTGTGTATTGCTTCCGTGTAGCATTGTTTGTACTTAGATTTGGAGTTCTGCCCATCAACAACAATGCCCACAGATACAACGAAGACGTGTTAGCTAGAAATTGCATTGTTTGTAAAACATTGTCGAGAATGAATATCACTTTTTGTATATCTGTCCCATCTATAATGATCTAAGAACTCGTTTTTTGTCTAATCGACCTGCATGTATAATAAACCTAATTCAAAGAAAAGACCTTGTCCACGTACGATCCTTAAGTAAATTTGTATACCACGCATTCTCAAGGCGTAAAATGTGGGTAGAATCGTTGAAGTAGTGTATATATATATATATATATATATATATATATATATATATATATATATATATATATATATATATATATATATATATATATATATATATATATATATATATATATATATATATATATATATATATATATATATATATATATATATATATATATATATATATATATATATATATATATAATATCCAATTGTCCCTCTTCTGCATGACAATCGCCACACTTCCATTTGAAGCAGTATGTACTTTTTTTTTCCTTCCTCTATATGGTGCACTACACCACATATAGTGAAGCCTTGCTTCCAAGGAAAATGTTTTTTTTTTTTGTTACATTTGTGCAGGTGCATAAATATGTATATGTATATATGTATGTATTTGTATGTATGTGTGTGTATTTGTGTGTGTATGTGTGAATGTGCGTATATGTATATGTATGTAAACTTATATATCTATTAATACATATTGTGTATTCGCAGTGTTTCATTACAATATTTTCCCACTTCGGTGGCCGACGCTCGGATTACGTGCGTGTGAGTGGGTGTGTGTCCGCGCATGTGGCGCGTGCGTGTGGGCATATGAGCCTATGGCCAAAATGCCAATAAATTGTCAAAGTCAAAGTCGCTTGCAAAATGTTAAGCAGTATAGCAAAAGGCGCATTTTTATGCGTTTTAAAAAGAACGCATATTTTGAATATATTTTCTGTAAAATTATTTTTACAAATCTTTGATTCTCAAATACAGCCCATAGCTTTGTATGGTTCGGAAATATGGGGCATGGACAAGGCTGCGATTCATTGTGAGAAAATACATTTATTTGCATTAAAAAGGGTTTTAGCTGTTGATACTCGCCCTCCCAGTGATTTTGTATACGTGAAATAAACGGTACCCCATTCAGATCAATGCAATTGTAAGCTGTATGCGATATTGGTTAGATTTAACACACATGGAACCTCATCGTCTCCCTAGAAAGGCGTATGTAATGTTGAGGACGTTAGATGAGAGGGGAGCAAATACGTGGGCAAAAATGTGCGATATGTCTTTCTATGTATGGATATGGCTTTGTATGGTTAAATCAAGGTGTGCAAGAGATCAAGTGTTTTTTGAGAAAATTTAAACAGCGACTTGTGGATTGCAGATGGCCAGAATGGCGTAATCATGTACAAAACAGTGACAAATATAAAATGTACTGTTTATTTGGGGGCAGTAATCACTGTGTTAAAACTTATTTGGAATAAGTCTTGACAGGCATTTAATTTTTATAATGACTAAATTTCGCGTTGGTTTTTTCAGATATTGGTGTTCCTTATTACAGATATGGAAATGACACACAATCAGCTGTAAAATGCCCGCTTTGCATGGAAAAAGAAGAAGATGAAGTCCACTTTGTATTATGTTGTCCAGTCTTACATAACTTAAGAGTGCAATTTATTGCTGAAAAATATTATAGAAATCCATGTGCATCTAGACTGTGTATTTTGATGGCGTCTAGTAATCCGAATATAATTAGGAAACTAAGTATATACTTGTACAAAGCCTTTAAACTAAGAGAAATTGCTCTATCGTGATTTAATCGGAATGAAAATTTATGGTTTTTTTTTAAATATGTATAATATTAATGATGTGATCGTCTGATGCCCTTTCATGAAGGGGCGACGCCTAAATGAATAAATAATCAATCAATCAATCTCTCTCTCTCTCTCTCTCTCTCTCTCTCTCTCTCTCTCTCTCTCTCTCTCTCTCTCTCTCTCTCTCTTTCGCCGATTTTTCTGATTAGGTTAAGAGTGGTACATTCACACTTGTCTAGCCTATTATATATAGCCTATATAGTGTGTGTCCAAAATTCTAGAGGAGGTAGTGCTAAAACAACTTCTGAGGCATTTAGAACATAACAATCTCTTTAACCCACTTCAGTCAGCATACAGAGCTGGACACATCACCGAAACTGTTCTGTTACGTGTCGCCAGTGACATTCTTTCATCTCTAGACCAAAATAAGCTTTCGGTTCTTCTTTTGCTCGATAACTCTGCTGCATTTGATACCATAGACCATGATGTTCTCATCTCTCGGCTTGGGTCTCAGTTTGGCATCTGCTCCACTGCTCTTCAGTGGTTCACATCATATCTGAATGACCGTTCACAATATGTTTCTGTAAATGGCTTCCAGTCTAGCAAAACTCCATTACTATATGGTGTCCCGCAAGGCTCAGTACTGGGGCCGGTCTTGTTTGTTCTCTATACTTCCCCCTTGTCTTCTGTCATTCAACAACATCCCGTCGACCATTTTCTTTTTGCAGATGACACACAACTTGAAGGCACTTGCGATCCTGCTAACATCGACACCTTGACTCAATCATTTCAAGACTGCACGACTGACATCAAACAGTGGATGACAGACAACAGACTTAAGTTAAATGACGACAAGACCGAAGCTCTTCTGTTCTCTGGCTCATGTTCCTCCTCTGATCTGCCATCAGCTGTCACTGTTTGCTCCAGTAGCATACCTTTTTCTGAGAGTGCCAGGAATCTTGGAGTCATTTTTTATTCTTCTCTTGACATGAAAGAACACATTAGTAAAGTTTGTAGACAGTGTTTCTTTGAACTAAAGAGAATAAGTTCCATCCGTCGCTATCTTACTGTTGAAGCAACTAAAACCTTAGTTACATCATGCATCCTATATAGAATGGATTACTGCAATTCACTCTTGGCTGGCTTACCCCAATCTGCACTTGATCCTCTACAGAAAGTTCAAAACTTTGCTGCACGCATCATTTTCCGTTCAAACCTCAGTGAACACATTACTCCTTTGCTACACAGACTCCATTGGCTACCAGTTGCTGAACGCATAAAATACAAGATAGCTTGCCTTTGTTTCTCTGTTTTTACAGGCACAGCTCCTGCTTATACTGCTGAAATTTTATCCATATTCACCCCTTCTCGAGCTCTGCGATCATCTGCTGACACACGTCTTCTTAGACAGAACCGCTTCAACAGACAATCGCATGGTTACCGCTCTCTATCTGTCTTTGGTCCTCAACTCTGGAATTCCCTTCCATACAAGATTAGACATTCTTCCTCCATTTCCTCTTTTAAATCACAGTTGAAAACATATCTTTTTAGGGAATATTTTAATTAATCATTTACAAGAGAGTGTATGCAGGTGTGCGTGCTTGTGTTTTTCATAGTTTAACTGTATTTTGTACATATGTATATTATGTATCTTTTGTCCAGTTTGTCTGTCTTGTCTTCCCATTCCCCCAACCCCTTGCGCGCCTTGATCCTTAGGCTAAGGCGCCTTACAAATGACGAACATTATAGCCTAATTGATGTTGCAGAGGTCTGTTGGCAAACAGAACTACCTGTGTTTTACGTTTACTATCATCTCTTTGGGAGAGATAATCAGCTACTAGCCTATGTGTTTTACACAAATGTGGCGTCTCTCTTATCGAATTAGGAAACGAATTAGGAACGGTTACTACAAATTGTTCAGGTGTACCCACAATTGAATTGTTTTATATAACGCGTTTACCAGCTCAAAGAAATGCTTAAAGCGCTGATTCGCTCAGATCCAGCATACTTAAAATAGGTTGCAGAAGTAAGGACAAATAATCGCAGCCCCCTTTCTGGCAACTCGATCAGCCCACTCATTAGAAAAAAAAAACAACCCACAATTTGAAGCAATCCAACAAATATTTACCTGTGTGCCATTAATTATAAGATTATGAACCAAAATGACAGGGTATTGCTCACAACATCATCCACATAAATTCCATTCTTTAAAAATCAAATCCTCATCAAAGGACGGTCAAACAATGTTTTAGAAAACAATGGAAGAAAACAAGTTGAGCTCACCTTCTGCGGGTCTTCTTTTGTAAACTCTGTGGATACGTGTGCAATTGACGTAATGCACATATACGCCTCTAAAAAACAAAACAAAATCGGGATCTATCCTCTTTTAGTTTCAGAGATAATGCAGTGGTCCAAGTTACCCACCTTTCCCTTACTATACTATTTGTGTGAGAGTCTTGTCATACCATAAATAATTATTTAGGGCAGGGCATTCATTGTTTTCAACATATTATATAAATTTACTCTATGGAATTGCAAAGTATGAGCTGTTAAACCCTGGTAATATAATTATGCAGGTAAGGGGAAAGTTTTATGAACGGGGTGTTAGGAGCGAATAGGAAACTTACGCCTCTATCCTATCCTATCCTATCCTATCCTATCCTATCCTATCCCGTAAGCGAACTTGTTTTTTTCCAAACTAGTTCCAGTCACTCGCCGAAAAAGGCAATCTTCGAAGTCGAACGAAGCTCTCCGATGTGTAACGAAATTATGCTTGCATGACTATGACTAGTGAAACATTAAAAATGGTCGCTGTTGCTTCTAATTCTGTTCGATTTACAAAGATTAGCATTTCGCAACGGTGTACTTTGTTAAGATGCGCTTAATTATTATCGTCTGATAATTATAATCTGATAATTATTATCGTCTAATCGTCATTGTCTGATACAATGGCTCCTAAATATTGGAAGCTATGCACTGTGTTGGAGGATTTGCCTTGGACTTTGATCTCCCTGTTGATGCCATTGGTGTTGTTGGTCATCATTTTGGTATTCTCTGCACTTATTTCCATTCCATAGGCTCTGGAGGTGGTGTCAATCCTCTGTACCAGCTGTTCAAGTTCTGTTTACTCTCCAGCCAATCCATCAATGTCATCCGCAAAAGGAATGTTGGAGATTGCTCTACCCCCTATGCTGACTGTGCCTTCGTGATCTCCAAGGGCATCTGACATGATGCGCTCTAGGAAGATGTTGAAGAGAGTTGGAGAGAGTTGGCATCCTTGACGCACACCGATTGTTGTTCTGAACCAGTTTCCGATGGCGCTGTTATGTAGGACTGCACTGGTAGCCTTGTCATACAGGCTTTTGATGACTTCAATAATTTTAGGGCTGATGTTGTACACTCTCATGGTCGCCCACAGAGCTGCATGCCAGACTCGGTCAAACGCCTTCTTGAAGTTTACGAACACATGATAAAGATGTTGTTGGTGCTTTTGGTATTTCTCGCAGATTATTCTGAGGTTGAAAATATATTCAGTGGTACTTCGTCCTGCCCTGAATCCTGCTGGTTCTTCAGCTATACTTTGTTCAGCTTGGGGTTTTAACCTGTTGAGTATAATTTTTAGGAGAACCTTGCTGGGATGGCTTATGAGGTTGATGGTGGTGTAGTTTTATCATTCCGTTTACCCGTTCAAAAAATATCCCCGTGCCTGTCTTAAACAAAATGAATTATTGTCCAAATATCAACGGTCATTTCATCGATTGGACATTATCCGCCACACCATTTTTCTGTACGATGTTGGACTTCATGGACTCAATTGATAATAGGAGGTCTTGGGAATGAAATAATTATTAATACACAATCAGCAGTATGTGGGATCACATTATAAGGAGAGAGAGAGAGACAGAGAGAGAGAGAGAAAGAGAGAGAGAGAGAGAGAGAGAGAGAAAGAGAGAGAGAGAGAGAGAGAGAGAGAGAGAGAGAAAGAGAGATAGAGATAGAGAGAAAGAGAAAATATTAAAAGTTGACGATAAAAAGCAAGACAGAAAGAAAGACGGAAAAAGTAAGACCAAAAGAAAGAAAGAGACAAAGAAAAAAAGTTAACAAAAAGATAGAGACAAAACACATTACGGGAAAAACAAAGTTCGATGGAAAGGAGCAAAGAAATAAATTAAACAGAAGGTAGCTGCTATAGACGCCAAAAAAGACTAAGGGGCGAGCGTGTGCTGACCTAATAGACAATTAAAAACCTTTTAAAATAGTATGAAGGTAATTAAGATGCAATAAAACAAAATTAAGCTTACAACATTAAATGTAACTAACATAAAATTAATGAACTAAAATACTATTTATTGTTTTACAAGATTAGGCTGGCAGAGTTGTTGAGAGAAAAAAACAACAGTATTCATCACATAGATAGATATGTTTAAAGCATTTATTGTTGTAGTATAATCAGGAACGTCTTCCATTAGAAACTACATCGTACAAAACGGCGATAGCGCGGGGGGGAAGGAGGCGAGGTCAGAGGCCTGCAGATGATTTCAGTCTGAAAATAGGAAAATCAATCAGTTAAATGAATAAACAAAACAATGAATTAATCAACTAATAAAATGAATCAATGACTTCACTACTGAATCAATAACGTCGCTCACTATTGACAAGAATAACTTCGCGTAGTAGTACTAGTAGTAGTAGTAGTAGTAGTAGCAGCAGTAGTAGCAGTAGTAGTAGTAGTACTAGCAACAGCAGCAGCAGTAGTAGTAGTAGTGGTAGTAGTAGTAGTAGTAGTAGTAGTAGTAGTAGTAGTAGTAGTAGTAGTAGTAGTAGTAGTAGTAGTAGTATCATGATTTAACATGTTTAGCAGAAGTTAAAGTATCCGCAAAGAAAAAAAAATATGAGTTTTGATTCAGTTATTCTTGAGATAACTGATAAAGCAAAAAGTGTCATTTGAACAATAACAACAACAAAATTAAATTCTGTGCGGCGGACTGTTAGCCTGACGGATTGATACTGAAAAATAGCCCATGGTTTGAAGTACCTGCATACCAAAACATTACAAAATTGCTTTAGCGGTTTGGGGGATGTTGAGTAAAACGTATTATGCAACAAAATATATCCATTAAGCGTGACCTTTGCTGTAGCGCAAATATGATAGCATAGGAGGCATGCCACTCACTTAGCTCATGTTCGTATGAAGTTTGATCAAAATCCGTTCAGTAGTTCTTGAGATATGGCTTCCAACGGACCGACAGAACGACCGACATATCGACATTTTGACACGTTGTGATCCTTCCACCTCTCTCCCCCCCCCCACCCTCCCCCCTCTCCCATCTCCGACGAATTTGAAGTATTATGTTCTAGTAGTGACGTAAAAGTATTGCACTGTCAGAACATTTTGTCATAAAGTAATCTATAGACTTTGCATAATCCTATGACCTAAGTTAGATATAGAGAGAGGGCTAAGCGAACTGGAACGTCCCGGTATACATTAAGCTTTTCTTCGATCAAACAAAGGCCGGCGAGCATTGCTGTTATTAAAAAAAAAAAAAGGAAAACATCCTACACGAGGCATGCATAGGGAGTCGCTTTTTTCGTATTCTCTTTTTGGAAAAAAAAAAAACACGGTTTGGTGTGAGTCCTCAGTGGGTCGGGTCTAGCAGCAGACATCATACTTTAGTCATATGTCCGATTCCTATGCATCATCCATTCCTTAGCTTTTATATGTAGGCACCTTACTTTACACCATTTTTGCCCTTTGATACTACATACAAAGCTTACGTATTCGGTGTAGACAGCTTACCTTTAAGCTTAACCGTAGAGTAAACCTTTGCCGAATCCGAAACCGCCGTATCCCAGACCGCCGTATCCCAGACCGCCGAATCCCAGACCGCCGAATCCCAGACCGCCGTATCCCAGGCCGCCGAATCCAAGGCCTCCTCCAAAGGGGATTCCAAAGCCTCCGTATCCGCCGAAGCCGAGACCAAGAGGGAATCCTAATCCATATCCACCGAAGCTGGCCGAGGCCAAGGAGACCATCACCACCAGAAGGGCGAGAACTGCGACCTTGTTCATGTTGATAATCTGCAATGAAAGGCAGATAATTATTTGCATGAGGATGAGGATGAGGATGACTATCGTGATGATGATGATGAGGAGGATGAGGATGATGATGATGGTGATGATGATGATGATGGTGATGATGATAACTAAGGAAAAGAATTAGAAAAAATAATGATAACATTGATGATAATGATAATTATGATGATGCTGATCAAAATGATAACGATGATGATGATGGGCATCTATGATTTGTTGCGCTGAAAACACACGTATATCAACTAACAAGTTAGTATCTCTCTTCTATGTCTCTATCGACGTGCGCGTACAACCGGTTGCTTCCCTTTACATGCTTTGCGCTCCATAAAGCGTCGTCGGCCTGAAATAACTTTTTAGAAACTTCAAAACCCAGGGGAATTATGGGTAGAGAAATCCTTTTCTGAAATGACGTCGGCCAAATCCTTCTTTAGTTTCTTTGCTCGAGCAAAGGCAACCTCATAGGTATGGAGCACTTCGTCCATTATAACTCCATCGCTGATAATACTGCTGACAAGTTTCTGCCTTTGTTCACTACCAGAAATATGCAGTTCCTCTCCCAACTTTCGTTTCATTTCAGCGAGCACATCTTCGCGAGAACAGATTTCCCAGAATTCTCTATTCTATTTTTAGGTTTCGGATATCCCCGTCTCAGCTTGTGGCTAAACGGGACCACCGCACGTCGACTGGGGGCAATACGAGACACTAACTTGTTAGTTGATATACTTGTGGCTGAAAATAAATGTTTTCGTTGTATGCATATTACACTTTCCTATCACATCATCTTTTGCAGTGGAGATTACAACTAGTATATATAAGAAAGAAGCGCCCTTTTGAAAAGAAAGGAAGAACACGGTCGTTCTACATGCTGAAAAGTAGGCAAGCTTGCACTAAAACCGAAAAAGCGTTTAAAATAAATGTGAAATAGAAAGCAGGCATATGCTAGCACTGCAACAACAAGCTGGCTTTAAACTAACTATACCTAGAAGAAATGGAGACTAACCCAACCATTTTTACCAAAAAACATCGTTCTTATATAGCCCTCGTTTAGCTCAAAAAGCTACTCAAGGCGCTGTTTAATACCGAACCTAACTCAAGCCCACCGAGTCGCTCACTTACAGCTTTTGTGAGCATAGTCTGACGCCCAGACAACTGTGCACAATCCTGTGCGACCGGGGATGGGTAAGAATGAACCTAGACCTTGCTGCGGGTATTTGTGTTGCTGGCACTCTCCCCTCTAGGACTTCAGCGGCCGTGCGATGGAGTGCCTCGGTTTATACTGGAAAATGGGTGGGTGACGATGGGTACCACAGTCGGTCAACGGGCTTTGAATCACTGTCTATACAGGCTGCAATGCTATTGCTTGACATTCAGTGCTATAATTATTTGTTATTGCCTTTTTGAGTACACCACTAAACCCACTGTTTCTGAGGGTCATGACATTCAGACCGTCAACGGCCTTCGAACTACTGCCTTTGTAAGGTCTGCAATGTTATCTCTTGACATTCAGTACTTCAAATGTTTTGCTATTGCGTAATGTACATCACTGAGCAAACTGCATTTTATATACAATACGTAGCTTTAAAACTGGGAAACTAAATAGAAGAAATGTAGACTAAGGCTGAAAGGAAACATTCGGTGTAACTTTAAAATAAACATTAGACAGAAGACATGAGGAAAATTAGTCAAAATGCGATTAAAAAAAAAATAAAATAAAATCTCTTATTCATGCTAAGAGCTGACTAACATTTTTCTTATAAATTCGTTGTTTTATTTAGTTTTTTTTGTGTCTGATATTTGCGAAATTGTAATATAAAGGTCGTGTCCGAGCGTTCTAAAGATCGACTGCTATTTGATGGTTTATTTCCAATAGAATACACATACAGGCGCATACAAATAAACTCAGCGGATCGTGGTCAACGAGCTTCAATGAAATGTTATGGACTAGCCATGAGGGTTACTATGCCTGTAGACTCAAGTGACGCTCAATGACGGTATATAGTGGTTTTCTAGGTTCCCTCGAAGTTTTTTTCTTAACACGCTTGCTTCAGATCATTCATGAATCAAATTCCAGGTATCTTACAATATTTTAGATTCCATTTTATTTGCAGATGAGGCATGTTTGTGAATATTTCATAGGCCCTAACCATATGGCACTGCTCGTATCTGAATTTAATACTAAACCTGAGACAGATACGAACGTTCAAGAGTATTTATTATTTGCATAAAAGACCTCTCATCACCCTTAAGCCTAACTTCTGTAAGCCTATTATCAACGTATTGAGAAATATTATTTTCAGTGTATAAAAAGTTTCAATCCACCTTACAAAGTCAGGACCACATTCAAACGCTGACTTTTCGAGTTGTATATACGCTTAAGTCATGTCAGTGCTACTCAGACTCTTGTCCTGTTAAGACTCGACTAATGTAAGTTGTAACGTCCTTTTCTATGGTTGCCCCCCAGTATCTGCTGCACAAGCTGCAAAAGATGCAGAACAATGCTGCTCGCCTTATTTTGCGTGTTTCAAAATCAGATCGTGTCATTTCTCATTTGAAATCATTGCATTGTCTTCCCGTGGAGAACAGAATGCAGTATAAAATTTCAAGCCTTTGCTTCAAAGCTGTTACTCTGTCTGGTCTATTGTATCTCTCCGACTCCGAGTTAGTCCATTTCTATACATCCACATCATCATTTGACAGTCGCCAGCATCGTATTCCCCGTATGAAAACAAAAATTTTTGGCGAACGCTCATTTTGCTCGTCAGCCCCCACAGTCTGGAATTCTATTCCTTTAACTCTGCGCTCTGTTGAATCATCTCTTTCTTTTTGCTCTGGACTAAAAACACATATTTTCAAGTATCTATCCTTAAACCTTGGTCCTGAACTTTTCTTTGTCAAATACAGTAAAACCTCCGTTTTACGACCTTTAAATTGCCATTAAAACGAGGTCTTAAATTGGAGGGGTCTTAAAAAGGAGGTAGGACATTTTCGAAAAAGACATTTAGAAAATTAATGAAGTAAAATAAATACATGTACAAAAAGTACAAATACCATTAAGTATAGGGAACATCTACCATCTTCCAGAAATATAGATTAAACTCTGCCTCACAACCAATACAGTCAATATCTTCATGTTCCTCATTATTTACAAAATAAAAAATCAATGTTAGTATGATAGTTGTTTAAAGGTGTATGTAAGTGCTGAGTGCATTTTTGGAGTTATAACTATTTATAAGATAACTCCATTAAGATTGTTGTAATTATTTTTATTCAATCATTGAATTTTTTTTTTGAAAGAAAGCGGTTATTTCTGTTTGTTGGCATGATCCTTCCACCCGTGCATGTTATCTTAGTATGTCACTTTGAACACCAGACATGGTGTCGGCAAGATCTGACAGGCCCCTGCTCAGGGCAAATCTGGTCAGCTCCTTAGAGTATTTCAAGGTGTTTTAATGGATCGTCTGCTGTTAAAAGTTGTACACGAAACTGTTTTCTTCAAGCGCACAAATATAGTATTGCTTTGGACTCTGAATTTTTCAGATGCTAGGTCGTAAAATTTAATTATTTGAAGGTCGCAAGTCGCGTTTTAGAGGTAGTCGTTTAAGAGAGGTCGTTTATATAGTACAAAGCATCGGTGAAATTTTTCCGGTCGTATGTTGGAGGAAATCGTTTAAGAGAGGGTCTCAAAACGGAGGTTTTACTGTATTTAAAATATAATCATAGTCAGTGTATGTGTGTGTGTGTGTGTGTGTGTTTGTTTTGTGTATGTTCGGATTTGGTCTTTCATGTTTTGCTTTATGTATTTATTTATTTTTCTTATGCAAAGCACTATGAGCTGTAGTGAGAAAGGGCGCTATACAAATAATAATAATAATAATAATAATAATAATAATAATAATAATAATTATTATTATTATTATTATTATTATTATTATTATTATTATTATTATTATTATCTCAATAATGTGAATTAAATAATAAACTCTTTTTATGATCGTACTATCTAGTAAAAACGTTTGAAAACTTGGCTTTAAACTATATAGAATTACCACACAAGAAAGGATTACTCACGATGTGAAGTCGGAATTGACTGTCGTTCCTTCTGGTCTGTGATGAGGTTGTCAGTCTGGGGTTGTGGGCTGAATGACGGTCAGGTTCGAACTTTTCTCTCTTTTTATTCAGTGCAAGACCGGGAAGTCCTCCCACTCCGCATCACCTCGGTGACCGATGATGATAAATCACTCAATTAGTCTTTGAAGCAAATTCCTATTTATGGCTTTTTGAAGGTACTAAAAACGGAAAGTTATGTGTTTACGGTAAAAGTTATGTACTTACGGCTGTTGAATTGCACCAGAAATTAAACATTTTGCGTTTTTATTGCTTTTCAACTTAATTTATCAGAAAGGTGATTGTGGTGCCTCGAGGTAACGCGCGAAAACATGGAATTATGTGTTAATTGCTAATTGAGCAACCAATTCACATGTTTAAATTGATTGACCTATTTACTATTACAGTGCTGCGATCATGGCCTTCGGCGTGGAGATTTTTAGGCACTGTCCACATCATGTATGTCTAAACTAATTAATTCCGAGTGTAACTGAAAAGATTAGGTTACCATAAAGTGATTGCTAACCCTTGATCAGAATGCGATTTGTAAAAAAAAAACTTCAAATGTTTAATTCACGACAGGCTCTTTGCTTGTTTGACATGATCGTCATACATTTTCAATCTGACATTTGCCACATTGTATGAACCTAAACGTTTCAAACTATAATCTGCTATCATCAGTACCATGTTTTTCACTGCCCTTTGCAAACCAAACAAATGCTATTTAGTGGTGGCTACACCTTGCCATATTTTTTTTGCAATGTAAAGCAGTTGTTTATATAACTAACTAATTGCCAAGTAGCTTATTAACTTGCTGATAAAACTACATGGCAGGCACATTTTTGAGAATTGTAGAGTGGCAGACAGACAGACAAACAAAGAAAAGGGACATAACATTTTCATTACTTCATGCTGAGCTATGGCTGCCGAGGTTGTACACGAAAGTAGACTTACTGAACGATAGGGCAGAATACGATCGAGTGCCAATAAGCTAGGTAAGAAAAGTCTGAATGCAGCCCATTTTCAGTTTAGAGACATTGACACAAATAGCAATGAAATTGAATAGATTGAGCGGCATTATAGGTTAGGCAGGAACATATTTAATGGAGCCCATGTCCAATTTATAGACACTGGTAGGCCTAGAAATAGCAATGAACTGTGCCCAATGACCATAATAGTACTGTCCTGGGATTAGTGATTTGAAGCCTATAGCTCCTCACATTAACGTAAGGCTGTATGTATTTGTAAAGACGCATAATCCGCAAGCCGACAAATTGCCCTGATAGTTTGATACCTTACAAACAGTAACATTGAAAACAATCTACTTTTGCCGTCTCATCTGTTTGTATTTCTGGAACCGCTCGTAACCTGCCTCCGTTCTTTTGATATGTTTTATTTAAAACAACAACAGACGCAGCTATGTTTTATTTTAATCTCAGGTATACACTAAACCGAAACGTTGAATTCTAGAGGATACTGTGATTATTGTCAATGAATGCTCAATAGTGGGTGGGCACTCATGTGCTAGACGGGTGAGTGCCTTGCCAGATATATAATAAACACACTCAGCAAGCACTATAGGTCCTACGCCTCCACCACCCTTTGCCCCACCCCACCCCTCTCCCCTCTCAGAACAAGGCAAGACTTGTATTCCATGCTATAATCCTCATCGTGTAAATTATTGTACTACCAACCCTGCTTGATTGAGATAGTAATCTAAGCTAGGACACTACACGTCAAGAACAAAGACCTTAGTGTATAGATATTGTAATGTGCTTAAAGAGGGAGACGGAAGAAGGAAATGCAGTTGACACCCACGCAAGAGACCTGAAATACAGTAGTCTTGTTACCTGAACTAGGTGTCCAACAATTAAGGAACTGTAAAGGCCAGGAACATAAAATGTACGTGTACCTTGTACTTACACAAAAAATCTACGGTTACAATAATATTTCATTGTCTACGGTTACAATAATATTTTATTTTGCTATCACATTATGTAACTGAGGCTTCTGTGACCATACTACTACTACCACCCTAACTGGTTCCTTTCCAATCTGTAACAATATTCACTTCTGTAGCCGAACACGTGCAACTATTTAAGGGTAAGTCTGGAGAGGTTAATGATACAAAAGTCTCCTCAGTCCCACTAAAACCGTTACGGACTTTCCTTTTCTCATGGCCGGCTTTGTGATGGCTGGAATCTTTCGGTCGGACATAGGGGAAAGGGGCGTTATGAACTTAATCTCCTTTAAAAAAAAAAAAAAAAACTTTACCCCAGAGTAAGAATAGTTGTTTTTTTTAAAAAAGAAGATTGCATGCAGGACAGCCCAGGGACACAAAAAAAAAAAAAATAAAAACCCAGGATAAAAAAAGAATTTACAACTTTGCGTCTAGCCTGTGCACGCACGCATTCCATCGCATGGACATTGAATATCGTGACGCTCACATCTAACACACGTGAGTGCCAGATATAAGCTTTATATAAATACATTTCCAAACACAAGTTCCCGGAACTCCCCCTCGGCTGTCGAACATCGCTCAGTTGTCTTGGGAGTTAGATGGTGCGCATGAAGCAGCAAGTTGGAGCCTTGGCGGTTTGAGGTTTTCAACCTGTTTTTGGCAAGCGCCTTGAGCATCTATTTGAGCTGATAAAACAGTTGCATATTAAGAGGCCACACAGCTAGGTGTGCGGTGGATCAGGGTCCTGGTGATTTGTTAGAAGCTACGACGTAGTGTTTTGTCTTATTCGGAGGATAGCATGATTCCCCGAGCATGCCAGTCCAGAATACCGTCGTCGTAAGACAAACAATGGGTCCAGTCACCGTATAATGCACAATGGAACAGTGGAGCGCTGTCCGGCGACAGAGACGGAGAGATGGTCAAGATAGCCACCTTCACATCTGATCAGCCTGCTTAGAGAGCACTGTACAAAAAAAAGCATCGAAAGAAAGAACAAAACTGTTAAGTTGAATAAGGTCTGTCTACGGTAACAAGACGAAGAAGACATTTAGAAGTGGTTTCGCAATGAAACTTGGTATCAAAAACTAGTAGTGTTTGCCATTATGTAATATTGTTTTAAAAATAAGTGGTCTGGATTGATTGAAACACAGGAGAACACGTATTTTGAAATAATCTGATTTTATTGGGGCTCCGAATGATCTGTTTAGTTTCTTTCATCTCTTTCACAACCGTATTTTCTCCACCACTAACCACACATTCCTACGACCACCACCATCATCCTCCACTTTCCACCCTCCCACCACACAGCCCGTTCCATTGTTAAAATGACGGAACATATAAGTACAGTGTTTTCAATGTAATCTGTCCTTTGCTGGATGACGATATTGCTGGTCCATGAAATCAGAAACAAGACAAGAGAAACCTGGTAATGATGCTGACTTGTTTTGTCTAGGTTTGTATGGGTTTTTATTTTTTTTTTATCCCGATTCCAAAACATATTCCTTGTAAAGGTGGCTTGAACGCGTCTCTTAAATAAAATATGTTCAGTGTGGTTTTCTTTTCTCTCTTTCAGATTTTATTAGAACCCATGTGTTTCCTGGACATCACGCAGTTTGCATACACGATCGTTTTGAGTTCTACTTTATCTGGCAAGCAAGCGAAATTTATACTATGTGACAAGGTGCAACAAATAAAATGTTTTGGGGGAATGGAAAGGTTGAATGTTCTTCACCCGAAGATCGCATATCGACCACACGCAGGCCATAAACCTCACTACGCATGTGACTACTCATCCATCTCACTACGCATGTGACTACTCATCCATCTCACTACGCATGTGACTACTCATCCATCTCACTACGCATGTGACTACTCATCTACGATAATGCCTAGGCACGCTAATCTGGAATTTAAAGGCATAGAGATAGGTCGGACGGATATTAAAAAGGAAGAAATAGACAGAGACAGAAACAGAGACAGAGAGAGACAGAGAGAAAAGTCGAGACGAATGGTAGGAGAAGAGGGTGTGGACGAAGGGTGGATGATGGTGATGGGAAGGAAAGTAGGGAAGGTAAGGGAAAAAAGGGGAGCGAGAGGGCAAGAGAGAAAGAGTATTGTGTGTATGTGCGCGTGTGTGTATGCTTGTGCGTGTGTGTATGTGTGTGTGCGTGAGAGAGATAGAGAGGAGAGAGAGAGATAGAGAACGCTCAAATATTGCATCCAGAATAACGAAGTCAAAACTGTATTAATGACAGAGTGACAGACACAGACAGACAGACAGACATATAGATCTAGAAATAGAGAGCATCCAATGAATAACAATTAAAGTAGGCATTTCAACTCTGGGGCGCCGGGCGGATTTTTTGTATATCCCACTAACAGTCATTGGTATGGAATTAACGGTTGCATGCGTCACTTTAACTAACGATTACGCTGAATTAACGATTGTGACAACCAATTAAAATAAGTAAAACCCAACTTTAAGACAAACTCTCCGTCCTATCAATCACTTATCGAGATTTAAATAGGTAAATTAACTGTAATACAGGCCTTTTTATTTTTCTATTAGCCAAAGTAGTCCCTGATCTGCAATTATAACGATTGCGTCCCACTGATATGCAACCATAACGATTGCGTCAAGGGCGATCGGTCGGTTGGCCTAATTAGTTATGATCTATAATCATGCCAATTCATTTAGTGCCACACCTCCTAACAGTCAAACTTCCTGATTTTGTCAGCACATCGGTTTTGTATGGGAGGCGAGATATAGCAAACGCGCGAGCATTTGCACGAGCAAATGCGCGAGCATTTGCACGAGCAAATGATCGCGCACTTGCACGCGCAATTGCTCGAACACTTGCTGGAGCAAATGCTCGAGCATTTGCGCGAGGTTCGCGCACTTGCACGCGCATTTGCTCAAATGAATTGGCATGATTATAGATCATAACTAATTAGGCCAACCGACCGATCGCCCTTGACGCAATCGTTATGGTTGCATATCAGTGGGACGCAATCGTTATAATTGCAGATCAGGGACTACTTTGGCTAATCGGTCGGTTGGCCTAAGTAGTTATGATCTATAATCATGCCAATTCATTTAGTGCCACACCTCCTAACAGTCAAACTTCCTGATTTTGTCAGCACATCGGTTTTGTATGGGAGGCGAGATATAGCAAACGCGCGAGCATTTGCACGAGCAAATGCGCGAGCATTTGCACGAGCAAATGATCGCGCAATTGCTCGAACACTTGCTGGAGCAAATGCTCGAGCATTTGCGCGAGGTTCGCGCACTTGCACGCGCATTTGCTCCAGCAAGTGTTCGAGCAAATGCGCGTGCGTTTGCTATATTCCGCTCCATAAACGTAAAAATTATACCCGGAAAAGAATGTGTATGTAAAAGAATTTGAGACGTGCACAAATGAAATATTTCTTGCATTTATTAATAATAATATTAATAATAATTAGTGAAAACTAGCACTACTAAACTTAATATTATTCATGAAATAACCTTATCATAACATTAAGGACGATTCAGAACTACTTTTTCTTACTATAATTCACCATTCATAATGGCTACTGAAGAATTAGAAGAGCAGTTTCTGTTAGAAGATAAGACACCCCACGCGTTCTTGCGCGGAAGAAAAAAATACACCCGTTTCTATATATATATTTACATATTAATTACTAATACTTTAATAATATTTTAAAATAAAAGCTATCTTAAAACATATTGAGAAAGGTTATTTAAATTATATTCTACTTAGAAATTAAGTTTAAGGGCCACAAATATTACGTAAATATTTAACATCAAACTAATGCGGATAAATACAAAATATCTAGGTCGGAGATCTACAAAAAAAACATGTGTTCATTTTCAGTTCCTTTCCGTTGACAGTTTTCAGCAAAACCCTGATAGCAAAGGGCGTAGCAACCGCTCGAGCGCATTTGCTCGAACACTTGCAGGAGCAAATGCTCGCGCAAATGCTCGAGCGTTTGCTATATCTCTATTTGTTACTTAATCTTTGTGTGGTGTGTTTGCCTAACAACCCATAGGCTTAGTTCAAATCGTTAAGACATGATAAACAAGCAGTAACATTGAAAACAATCTACTTTTGCCATCTCTTCTGTTTGTATTTTTGAAACCGCCCGTTATCTGCCTCCGTTCTTTTGATATGTTTTATTTAAAACAACAACAGACGCAGCTATGTTTTATTTTAATCTCAGGTATACACTAAACCGAAACGTTGAATTCTAGAGGATACTGTGATTATTGTCAATGAATGTCCATGGGTCTCCTTTCTGTTAAATCTCTTGAGGAGATGATTAAAAGTATCAGTATCAAAGATTTTCTTCGAATAAGAAATAACATTGAGGCAAAGTGACCCGGCATTCAGAATTCCACAGTATTTTGCTTCGCTTTAAACATCCAAAAACAACATTGATTTCTCCAAAGACAGAATGACCAAGCGCTGTGGCGCAGCGTGTTCCTTTGATGCTTCCATAAAATGTATTTTAAAAAGAAAAACGTCTGTGGAAACAGAAAGTTGCCGTGCAAATTTAATTAGATTTTTTGTTCTTTTAGGGAACGACAGAGGAAAATAGCTCTTCAAACTGATTGAATTCTGACTGGTCACTACACACATTAAATTTCATTGTTTATTATGAAGACGAAATTGAACTTAGAATCTTGAAACAGCGAGTTTATTAGCTATTATCTAAAAAGACATTAGCTATTCGATGCTAGATATGAGTAGGGCGATGGGAGTTGGGGCCAGGGTTGGGAAATGAACAATAATTTTCATCCAATGGCAGTGAGGGAAAGAAAATGGATACTGTCTTAACTAAACCTTACTTTATTTTTAAATTAAAATGAACCCGACATAAAATCAAGGGTACGATTAAAAATATTTTCATCCAATGACAGTTGCATGAGAAAGGATATGGGCTGTTTTCATAGCCTTACCGTTATCTTGAAATTACTAGGGAAATATTGAATCGAATATATACTAATTACCAGTAAGCCTTAGATGCCTTAAGGCTGGACTGCCACCTCCCTCCCCGCCCCAATTCTTGTTTAGTTTAAGGGAAGACTACTTCTTTTTTTTAATGTTGTTTTGCTAAGGCCAGACAATTCTCAATCATGTTCGGTCCGTGTCCCTATGTCCAGACAATGTAAACGCACTTTCCTATCAAATTTATACTCAGGTGTGAAACGTTGTTCATTGAAATCACTAGGTTATATCTGTTGTAATAAGAAGTTCGGAATAAGATTTTTTTGTGAACTTTCCTGTTTTATTATTGGATTTATACCATGGAATTTATAAAAGTTCCTATATATTATCATCTTCGGGTATAGCTATATCAGCTGTAACAGTAATTTAAAGTATTTAATAATATAACCCCAGGGTTAAATCTTATGTAATAAGCTTAATGCTGACTAGGTTTACTTGTTAAATGTTCTATCTATAATAGGCTACATTTGCTACAACTTTCGGACATGTACATCAGTATCATTAACTAAGGAATAATATATCACCATCACTTGTATAATAATGTGGACAGTGAGATTTTGTGAAATATGCCCGGATTTACGTCTTAATTTATGTTTATCTGTGTGTCATCAACTTCGGACTCTCATGTACAGCGATTTAAGCTTGACACATTATCCTAAAGGCCAGTTCACATGTCCAATATTATTCATTCAAAAAATCCGATGCCATTTAACCAGTGTCCAACATAATGAATAATGCATCAGATAAGTGAGTTTACATTTAGGATAGAGATTATTTTTTACTTTATACTTCCTGAGATTAAATGAAACTGATCCGATACTTAATTTATACCATCTTTCTTTATTTTTAAACCATATTTTTGTTGCTGTTTTTTTTATAGATCAGATGTTACCAGTTTTCAATAGAACTTCCTTCTTGAAGTGTTAGCTTATGCTTTGTTTTCAACTAAGATTATGCCTATAGTTTGTGTTTTAGTATCGCAATGATAATAAGGTTTTACGTTAAATGGCATCGAATTTTTTGAATGAATAATATTGGACATGTGAACTGGCCTTTCGGACAACGTGTCAAGCTTATTAAATCGCTGTACTAATGTTGATTTTCAGATTCCCATGAGAGGACTTTAATTCGAAAGCCTTCTAGCTTCTAGAGGAAGAGTTGCTGTTTTTCAAAAGCGCTGCGATACTACTAGTCTACTAGAAAAAAAAAGATAAAGCTGATATTGTGGTTTGGTTGACAGCTTATTTCTACATTTAAACGTATAAGGGAATAGAATTACCTGAATTTCATGAAATATCGATTTCTGCTGAAGATGGTCTATCAATTAAAAGCTAAAGAATGAACAAAGAATGAAACCCCATTGTTTAGAATGTAACCATACATCGAATTAAACTTCATGTATTGAATTGAACTTCGCATCTTCAACCAGAGCCTTTTTTTCAACCAGACCAACATTGAAACTGTCTCAAAAGCAACCACAAAAAGACCATCTTGAACTGAACTGACTAAAAATTTAACCGAAGTAAAAGCAAAGAGTAACAAATTACGCGGATTAAGAAGAAAAAATGGCGACAATTTCCTTTTAAGATCTTAAAAATATATATCTTGAATTCAAATATTTCTAAACTAAAACCATTGATAACACAATTGGTAATAGTGTAACATTTGTAGTTTAAAAATTAAACCGGTATCAAACTGGAGGACCCAACCCATACTATACTCAAGTTGCAAAACTGTGAATGAATATGCAAAATTAAAATAAGTCATTAGATGAATGTAACAGGATATTTTGCAGGAACCAACCACAACAAAAACAACAACAACAACAACAACAACAACAACAAAATACGTTAATATATTCACGCTTTAGCATTACAAAAACAAAAACATATCTTTGTTTCCAAGTTGTTTTGTAAAGGTGAGACAAATACTGACAAGGGCTATAAGACAAAAACCCTAGTTGTAAGACCTGGCGCTGTAAATTAAAACAGGCCAAATTAGCACAGTCTACATTCCAAGCTAAGTCTAAATTCCAAGGTTAGGCTGCTGCGCTCCCTTGTCATCTCCATTTTCCTATACGCTTGCAAAACATGGACTCTCACAGCAGATCTACAACGAAGAATACAACGCATGGAGATGAGGTGTTACAGAAGACTTCTAGGCATTTCCTATACCCAATACATCACCAACGACGAAGTCCGACAGACCATCACACAAGCCATTGGACAACACGATGACCTGCCCACAGTGGTGAAGAAACGGAAGCCCCGATGGTATGGCCCCCTCACCAGATCACCAGGCCTTGCAAAGACCATCCTGCAAGGAACAGTGCAAGGAGGTAGAAGAAAAGGGAGACCGAAAAAGAGGTGGGAGGACAACATTCGAGAATGGACTGGCTTGACACTGAGCGAAGCCATCAGGGTTGCTGAGGACAGAGAAAGATGGAGTACGCTGTTTAAACGATCATCTGTCAGTGGTGCCTCAACGACCTCCGAGTTACAGGATAGGATAGGATAGGATAAGATAGGATAGGATAGGATAGGATAGGATAGGATAGGATAGGATAGCACAGACGAAGGGGCAAACAGTGGAAAAATCGGATTGGTCAACTTCACACACACACCCCCGCTCCTTTCCCCCCACACCCATACACAACATACACAAACTCACACACATAAATGCACACCAAGACACTCTTCTATTTATTCTGAGAGACACATATATTAACGTTTGTTTAATAGTAGGTCTACGGAAATGAAAGTCACATGTCATCTGAGTGGTAAAATTATCGGGTAGTTCTTTGGCTATTCGGTGTGTGTGTTTCTGTGCTGTGCTGTGCTGTGCGTGTGTTTGTGTGCGTGCGTGCGTGTGTGTGTGTGTGTGTGATGTGTGTGTGTGTGGGTAAGTGGGTGTGTGCTTGCATATGTGTGTCGTTTTGTTCTTTTGATATTCTGATGTTTACTTTCCGGTGCTAAAATTGCAATTTTAATGTTTGGACCAATCCAATAATGCGCTTCTGTCCTCTGTACAATTATAGCAATTAAGTATTGAAAAGGGTGCGTGTTTTCCACTAGGAACTGGGAAACATGTTTGACAAATAAAGGTTTACTGTAGGATTCATTGAAAACAAGTCCCAAGGAAACAAATATGCCAGGTCATTTCCTCTCTCTCTCTCTCTCTCTCTCTCTCTCTCTCTCTCTCTCTCTCTCTCTCTCTCTCTCTCTCTCTCTCTCTCTCTCTCTCTCTCTCTCTCTCTCTCTCTCTCTCATTTTTCAGGAAAAAAAAACAACAACATTCCAATCTTCCTGAGTGTGGGGTAAACCCTTTACAGTAAATTTTTTGGGAAAATAGACGTCTGAATGTCTTATGCTACGCTGCGTACGGCAGCACCTAATGGTGTCCAGCTTATTGTTTGAATTAATCACGCTGCATGCAGTAACATACTGTCCTTCGTTTACATTTTGAACTAATATTAGTAGTGCAGGAAACTGAACCATTCTGCATTAAAGTGTTGGAAAGGAAGCAAGGCAATATAAAGTAAGTAGTAGTAATTGTTGTGCGTAAAACGGTGTTGAGTTTGTTTCTTCTATAGTTTATTATATTTTTTTATTTAAATTTTACTTTTTTCACACTTTACAATTTTATTCTATATTTTAACATCATACACACACAGCAGCAATCCAATGACAAAACAAAGAAAAACAATAATATCCAACCAACCAAAACAAACAAAACAACACAAACAGAAAAAAAAAGTGTACCAACTAACAAACCAAACCAAAATAAAGAGAAAGTGTACCAGGTAATAATATCTCTCCGAATATGAATACAATAGCTTTATTATCTCGCTGTGAAATTATATTGTGGTGCCAACCCAGATTACCCCCCACCCTTACTCCCACCCCCACCACCTGCCCCCCCCCCCCCCTTCACCACCACCCAAAAAAATCATGTTTGAATTATGTTAACACATTTACAGTAAATCACAATCATTTATAAACAGTAATGCTCAAAAATATTAAAGAATCCAAACACTTGCTTATACAAATAATCAATCAGTAAAAATACATTCCTATCTAAACCATGCTATTACCAATGATTTTAAATCATCATTTCATAGCTTCCTTTCCCTCACACACACACACGCGCACATACACCCACACAAGCACACACACACACTTACAAGAAGGAATATGTGATGATGCACTGAGTCAACTATTTAACGCGGCAATTGGTTTTGAAACAAAACTAATTTGTGTTCATACCATTCTAAATTTAGGCACACGATACCTTCTGCCCGATAGTTATTGCTCACAGTTGTGAAGAAACGGAAACTCCGATTGTATTACCACGTCAGCAGAGCATCAGGCCTTGCAAAAAACATCCTGCAAGGCACGGTGTAAGGAGGCAGAAGAAGAGGAAGACAGAAAAAGAGATGGGAGGACAACATTCGAGAATAAACTGGCTTGACACTGAGCGAAGCCATGAGGGTTGCTGAAGACAGAGAAAGAGTACGCTGGTTAAACGATCATCAGTTGTGCCCCAACGACTTTCGAGTTACGGGATAGCATAGGATAGAATTTTAAGACAAGTCGTTTTAGTTGATTTTACCATTAATGACAGATCAAGTCGTTTTCTGTTGATTTTAATAATAATAATAATAATAATAATAATAATAATAATAATAATAAGAAGAAGAAGAAGAAGAAGAAGAAGAAGAAGAAGAAGAAGAAGAAGAAGAAGAAGAAGAAAAAGAAGAAGAATATAGCACCGTTTCCAGGGCTAGGCTCAGTCTCACTGCGCTTTACAATTAAAAACATACTTTAAGAACATGTAAAAATTAAACTTTAAAATAAAGTCATAAACAATGATGCAAGAAAAAAAACTACAAAGACAATCATACTAGAAGAAAAGCAGTTCTAACATACCAGAGACATAAAACCGTTCAAATAAATAAAAAAGTAATAAATTAACAACCAACATTATGTGTAAGCAGGTATAAGAATTATCAAGGGATTAAAAAAAAGTAAAAATTCCTCAACTACATGAAACCATTTTACCCAATCTCAGCCTTCACTCACTTAAATCCCACCCCAGCACTGCTAATAATCTTTCCCCCCATTCACTCGGAAGGAATAAGAACGTATATACAGCATTGAATCAGATGTTTCACTTGCCAAATGATTCATTAAGGCATGGATGGCGCATTTCGAACTTTCAGTCAAGACAGTCAGAATGATATGAGCAATGCAGGATGAGGAAAGGAAATAGATCAGTCAGAGTAATATGGTTTAATTAAACCGAGGTGTTTGAGTGCTTCTTGGTTTTCCTTTTGAATGACCCGGCGAGGCACGTCTTGACACGTCTTTGTTTAGTTATTTTCCTCTTCCTTAAGAGTACATTTGTTGACATAAAGTGCAGTGGGTTTTTCCCCTTCTTCTTGTTTCGGTAATGACAAAGATCAGGGTCAGTATCCAAGGTTTCCCTATGGCATAAGGACTTTTCATCTTAATTAGTTTCCTATGGCTTTGGGTAATGAATGCATAACCTTTCATAATTTTTTAAAAAGATAGTTTCATACTTTTAATGGTGGAACAAAATGTCTGTACTTCTGTGGCGTTTCACCACATGTAGAAAAGCGTTTTGCCCTATACCTGTGGCAAGAAGTCCTTTTTTCCTTCTAAAATCTTGTTTAACTCTGTGTATTTTCTTGTATTGCCATAAGTATGCGAATGTTTGGGATTTGTGGTAGCTTTGACTTGTGTCTGTGGTTTAAGCCTATTTCGAGCTGCTAGCTACTTTACAGCCACCGTGGTGGTGCCGGGGGTTTCAGTATAAATAGTATCCCCACTTTCTGGAAATTTAGTGCTTTTAATGCCCACTGTCGCTGTCTTTGGTCTTTCTCATTCCTACTCTGTTCTATCAATGTACTATACTATCTTCTTCTTCGCTAGACCATTCACCTACCTTTTTTCTTGAAAACTCTTCCTGGACAAAACTGCAATTAAATATTGTACAAAAACAATCTCATCATGCAAATGTATCCAGCAACCTAAATAACTGGAAATAAACATCACATAATTATGCTTTCAAGCCTCTGATGTATTTAGCGCAACTAATCGCCACTGTATTCTTCCTGTTCATAACGATCCATTTAAAGAACCCTCTTTCAAATTGAGCTTTTGTGTACAAATGCTAAGCGTGTGTGCGCTTGGATCTTGCTGCAGTATAAATGTGTGATGCATTGAGTAAATGTTTTGTATAACCAATCATCATTTACAAAACGTGCAGTATGAAACCTACAGTATCATCTCAATAGCAACTTTGTGTTATATGGTAATTTTATTATGTGAAATGCTATAATTATAAGGTAACATGCAACGCTACCATTATTGCAAGCTGTGCAATATGTGCTATTGCAATCCTGCAGTATCTTTTTCAATGCAGTGATATTTCTTATTTTGTAAAAAAAAAAAAGAGTAATAAGCCTATATTGACTGTGTATATTACGACAGATGTGAAGTTAAGGCACACGTGGACTAATATATTTAATATGCACTCGTGTCAAAATATCATCCCTTCCATTTTTGTAATTGTACAGTATACATCATACCACACAGTCATTTCAATCCTGTCATGAATCTCATTATTTTCCTTCCACCGTTTGAAATGAATCAAAACAAATTTGCTATATCTTAGTTCGTCTTCCTCTCCTTCTTCGTATGTTCATCATCATCATCATCATCATCATCATCATCATCATCATCATCATCATCATCATCATCATCATCATCATCATCATCATCATCATCATCACTATCATCATCATCATCATCAACATCATCATCAACAACAACAGTAGCACCAACACCGCTATCAGCATAAGTAACAGTAGTAGTGGTAGTAGACTAGTAGTAGTAGTAATAGTAGTAATAATAATAGTAGTAGTAGCAGTAGTAGTAATAGTAGTATTGGTGGTGGAAGTTATTATTTATCGGTTAATGTAGGACTTTATTTATTTAAATTTATGTAAATAAATTCCTCTTTCATTCAACATTTCTGTCATTGCTTCAGAGCCACAGCGAGTTGAGCTATGGCGTCGATGATCTTCAGTTTGAGACATGCCGGTTACAAACTTGGCCTGGGTTTGCTTTTGATTGGGGCAGTGGTTTTCTACGTCGGGTTTGCCACCCCCTATTGGCCCAGTGTGAGCTTCTCCGGATTCTTTGGGACACGTTTTGAATACAACGGGCTGTGGCTCGCCTGTTATGGGTTTAGACAAAGGCCGACCTGCGTCTCCACCCTTCTTCAAGACACTCCAGGTAAACAAGTCAAGAAAGAATATAAAACAAGAAGTTTGTTACATTGCCCAATGGTAAGATTTGGTTTCATTTCCAACGAACGAACGAGCATTCCTGTTATTCATATTACCCATTATGTCGCGCGATCTTCGATTTTGGTATATGCATTGGTATTGTATCCTTGACGTTGGAAAGCAGACGTCTTGATAATTTCGCGTAAATATTACAGATCTTCGACAAGAGAAAAGTCGACCAAGTAGGTTACCAAGGAAGTCGTCAAGCAATCAGTATGAGAGTTAAGTGAATACATAAGTTTGTAGGTCAATAAGTAAATAAGTTCAGTTCAGTGTCGGGAAGTCCTTGCAGACTGTTTGGAAGCCCGGACGCTGAGAGGTTAACACAGGTTTTAGCAATGCAAACTCACCGACTGCTTTTCCTTTGACTAACAGAAAACACACCATTGAATACCAGTGTGAGCCAGAATGTCTGTGTGATGTTGCAGGGTGGTACAAAGCTGTACAAGCTCTGCAAGCCATTGCACTCATTTTTTGCATCATCGACATTATCTACGCTATGGCCATCAACTTCTTCACGACCCGTCGCACCTTCAGCAGGATCATAGAGGCCGGTGCAGTCTGTACAGGTAAGTAGGCTTACAAACGCTAATACCATTGTTATTGTCGTTATCGTTGTCGTTATTGTTGTCATCATCATCATCATCATCATCATCATCATCATCATCATCATCATCATCATCATCATCATCATCATCATCATCATCATCATCATCATCATCATCATCATCATTGTCACGGACCGGTATTATAATTATTCGGGTCCAATGACATTATATTGTTTGTCAGTTTTCTTGTGAAAAGATATTGGTAGTTGCTATGAGAGCTAAATTTTGATTCGTTGAGCTGATCACATGACAGTTCACTAAGACCCAAAAAACAAATATTTCTGTTTACGGTATGCCGACCGACCCAAATTTTTTGGCCCGACGCTAAGCTTTTTTAGAATCGTCTGTAAAAAAAATTGAAAAAAGCCCAAACAAAATCGCACTCCCAAGGTGGAAAAGATTTTTTTAAATAAAAAAGAAGAAGAAGCCGACCTACCGACCTTATTTTCTTCCCTATGTTACCGTAAACATACATATAATTTTTTTGCCTAATGAACATTTACAAATCTAGTCATTCTTTTCTTGACTCTATACTAGAGAAAGTTGTCCCGGACTTCTCGTCTTATTTGTATTATAAATGTAATAGTATTATTAAACGATGATATTGTATCCTTTCCTCTCCTATCCCGTAACTCGAAGATCGTTGTGGCACCACAGATGATCGTTTAACCAGCGTACTCCATCTGTCTCTGTTATCGGCAACCCTCATGGCTTTGCTCAATGTCAAGCATTACATTACATTACATTACATGGTTATTGCTTTAGGTCCAGCGGACTCTTCCGAGCCAAATCAGGACCAGAGGCCAGTCCATTCTCGACTGTTGCCCTCCTTCCTCTTTTTCTGTCTTTTTCTTCTTCTGCCTCCTTGCACCGTGCCTTGCAGGGCGGTTTTTGCAAGGCCTGATGACGTGGCCATACCATCGGAGTTTCCGTTTTTTCATCAATGTGAGCGTGTCATCGTGTCATCGTGTTGTCTGAAGGCTTGCATGATGGTAATAAAAGGACAAAAGTTCAAAGTTCAAAGTCGGACTTCGTCGTTGAGTAAAATGAGGGTAACCAAACTTCCTCTTCACTAAGAACTCATTGCATTCCACCTAAACAACAAGTTTTACAATAATCTGATCAGCAGTTCAGGAGTAAATGTATAATCAAATTGCACTGTATATAAGGGCTGCAAGAAGGGGAATCACGGAGTCAGGAACGATAATCCATGTCATCGACCACATATATGACGTAAGAAGGAGTGTCCCATCTCTCCTTACAAGATCTCTACATATAGAAACCACAGTCCACCTAAATTGGAACACTTTGGGGAAAAAAAACCACTTTCAAGTTTATGTAACCCCTTTTATTTTAAAATTAGTTTATTGGTTGTTTTTATGTTATTCTTTTAGATGAAATAAATGTATATGTAAATTATTATCGCGTTTTGCGTTTCCACATTGTGTTCTACGGCGGGATGAAAAACAGTGGTCCATATTTATGGACTTATTTTCAAAGGATTTATTCTGCGACATGACATGAGTAGAAGCAATTGTATTTAGTCCATTTGATTCTTGTAAATTTTGTATTAAAAATGTGTGCTATTGTGTTGATTTATGTTTATTGTTTAATAGAGGGTGTGACAATTAGTTTATTATAACGAGTTAGAGAAGTTGTGAGACGGGAGAACACGCAGGCTTACGCATACACGCACGCACATTCTGAAATACTTCTTTTCGTTACAATCATCATCATCCTTATCGTCATCATAACCTTCTTCTTCGTCGTTGTCGTTTGAATGCATGTCTGTGCGATCGTATATACGTGTGCAATAAATAAATTTGTTCTTCTTTCTATTTTGTCCCCCGGACAGTTGTTACAGGCCTCATTGGAATCATTATTTACGGGGTTGAACAGGACAAGATGAAGGATGACGTAGAAGATCGGAAGAAAGAACTGGAAAAGATGTATGATGGATTAGATCTTCTCCACGAGCACGTCACCTGGTCTTTCAGCGTTGATGTAGCCGGCCTCGGCAGCATCCTCGTCGCTGCCATCCTCATCGCTGTCTTTAACCGACCGATCCCAGAGGAAGACGCAACAGTCGTTTATCACTCTAGAAGTGGTGAGGGTTATGTCATTTTGGCTAAGGTAATAAGAGTGAAAAAGAGAGAGATAAAAAAAAAGAGAGAAAAAAAGAAAGAGAGAGAGAGAGAGAGAGAGAGAGAGAGAGAGAGAGAGAGAGAGAAAGAGTGTGAGTCTTGGATTTGATTTCTATTATAAACATAACACACCAGCATCTTTATTGTTAAATCCGCTCAGATGCGTTCCTAATAATGTCATCGATGGAAAATAAAGATAATGTAGTCCTATATAGAAGTATAGAAAGGAACAACTGCTGACTGTCGCTTGTACAAACTGAAGATGGTGGTAAAAAGCCACAAATGAAATGGAAGAAATACGTCAATAGTTCACTCCATGGTCTATAAACTTTTTACCCTTTGCTAACCCCAATGCCAACTAACTCTAACGCTCACTCTAATTATAATTTAGTTTTCAAGTCTCGTGTTTTACAGTAAATGAGCATAGCAGGTAAATGGAGCAAACTGAAAATAGTTTGCAGTACGAGAACATGACTACCTCCAACCCAGAAACTTTACTGCACTGCCAACCCAGAAATTTTACTGCTCTGCCAACAATCTCACAAGAATTAAACTATATTACAAGTTGTCTTACAACATAAGCCTAGTGGTGCCTAATTGTCCGGAATATTTGACAGTGCGTTTGATGCAAGTTAATCTTTGTCGACTAGACCTAGATCCTGTTTTTAATAAGCGCCTTGAGCATCAATTGAGGCGGTATGTCCAATATGCTGGAACAGTTAATAACACGTCATATCTTTTCTTTCAGGAGCCGCTTTTCCGATTGTGGTAAGCAACGGGATTCCATTGTCTGACGTCCAGCCGGGAGGATACTCGGTTCTGAATCCAGCTTACACTGCTACTCCCCCGTCGTACAGCTCTCTCTCTCCTCACCAAGCAACGGCAACAAGGCACCTATGGTGGTCAACAGGGCGCACTTGGTGGTCGGCAAGGCGTATTTGGTGGTCGTCGGGGTGCCGCAGGGGGTCAGCCAGCTCCTATGGGAGCCGTGGGCGGCACGCCTCCGTTCCATGTGGTCAGCAACCAAGTCATTCCTAACTACAGAAAAGATTGATCTTACGAAAGACATTCTCCACATTCACGTGTACAAATCTTACAGTATCAGCTTTACGTTTGAAAGATTTCTATAAAGTCTATGTTTGTAACACTTGAGTGTCAGAGACTGTTTAAAGAGATATATCATTTTTACATTCACAGTGAATGTTGCCCCACTGAAAAAATAAGCTTCCCCAAAAATAATAATTAAAAAAAACTCTTTCGAAAAGAATTTTTTTAAAATGAATACATTCCATAATATGTGTGCCAATTAATAGCAAAAGCCGATGGCTATCCAGCCAATTTTCTAAAGTTAAATATAGCAGCTACCAAAGCCGGTAAGTGAAAAAAAAACTCGTAAAAAATTGCTTCAAAATGTTTCTCGTTTTTGGTTGATTAAATAGCCTATCCTATCCCAATACCAAATGCACACTCTTCAGCTTCGTTGTTCATTCTGCAATAGGGTCAAAAGTGAATGTCTTTGTGGACCAAGAATCCAACGCCGCGTTCGTACCTGTCATCTCTCTCGCTGAAATACGGCTTGTGGCCTTTGTCGATCGTTGTTTCATTTATGCCTTTCCAGCACAGTTCGCTGATACCTAAAAAGTTCCATCGATAATGGTCCAGCTCGTGGTCCAGTTCTTTTAATTTTCCCTCCGCATTTAGGATCCTGGCATGTCAGGTTCTTATGACGATGTTGTCTCTCGTACAGAACTTGGTAAGTTGTCCATCAGTAATGGACTTGTAACCTCTTGTGACCAGGGCCACGACCGACCCGGTATGGAATGAGTGGTTCTTTTCATCATGCCGTGTGTCTTGGGCAGAAATACCTGGCGGAGCCCAATCCTCTCCATGCTGTTGGCCACAGCCAAAAGCCACGAGTACAGTGTGGCTCGCCTTTGCCCCAAGCTCGTGGTCGTTGAAACTATAGTAACGCGGGGTTCCTGGCCGGTAACTTCTGTGTAGAAGACTTTCACCCAGTGATTCCGTGCTGACATCACCCCTGTTAGCCTCTTACGACACGCCTTGAAACGTTGGATCTATTCCATTAACTGCCCTAACCATCAGGGCAGATGACAGGCGCGAACACGGCGTTGGATTCTTGGTCCAGAAAGACATTCTAGCCACTGTCAAGGGTTGCGCCCTGTCTCCAGTAGACCGATTCCATCCGTCTGAGAGCAGCCCATTTCAACATCACCATCATCCTTGTGATGATATCCTGGAGAAAATACGTTTATCTTACAAAGGGAGTAAGACTAGTAGATAGACGGGGCATTAAGCTACCTCTATCTGACGTTCTTTTACCAAAATTCCAAAGCGATGTGAGAGACTGATCACGATGCTTGGTCACATAAAATTTATATTTGTTCTCGGGTTTTAAAGTATCATTTGTCTCACTTTAAAAAATGCTAATTACTAATCAAAGGACTACTTTACTTGGTCTCAAGAGAAGAAGGGCTAGTGGACAAACAACAATACAAATAGTATGACACCAGTCATATGTATGTGATTTCAACTTGTATATGGTAACACAAATTCGCACATAACTGTAATTAAATGTAAATTAATAATTATAACTGTTCAATGTGCTGGGCAATTTCTTTAGCAGTTCTTCTTCATCACTTGCTAAGCAATTCTATAGTTTTATAGTCCAATAGTAGTTTCCAAGTTGGGTTAGACTTCAGTGCAGTTGAGGGGAACTTAGCTGCTATGCGTCGGCGAGTGCTTGAGTCCGTTGTTCTATAAGAGGGAGTCTTTCCTTTCAGGATGATCGGGTGAGTCGTGTAGCTACGGGGCCGGACGTGGCGAGGTAGATTCTTAGTTGATCTCCTTCTTTTCCACGGGAGTAAGCGTCATGCGTTGACTCTACAAACCGTCCCACACCGACTCAACCAGAGCTTTTTAGTTTTGAGGTTAAGTCAGCCAAGCTAGCTATAAATAGCTTCGCCGATGCTTCTTTTCCTGTCCTTTTACTGGAAGGGAAGGTGCAGGCAAGCTATAAATAGCCTGCAGCCAGCAAAATGTGGAGGCACTAAACAGTGCTGCTCACATAGGCATTGAGCTGGTGTGGTCCCAGAGCTGAACTGTAAAATCCAGAACTCTGGCTACAATATTTTATTCAGATATGGGTATGCGGTGCCCTCTGCAAGGAGTCTATAGCATCAGTCACCTTCTGAGTTTCCCATATGCACACTTCGATCCGAATCTTAAGGCTATGTAACGAAAGCTCCCCTTTGGTCTAACTATACCTATATCTAAGTGAATGGATAAATAAAACAGACGAAAGAATCACTAACTATCTTATCTAGTCTTTCACTCAGAAACAAGGTATTTGTTTAGTGATGTGAATGTCTATTCTGCATGTGCGCGTTCTCCCGTTCTTTCTTCTAATACAACTAACTCTGACTCCAATTATCTGTCACACCCTCTTATAATACAAAATACGACAAACACATATATATTATCTTACAAACATTCCAAACCAATATTTCCACGAGTACAACTCGTCTTCAAAAACCCACCTCACAAATATTTTCAAATAATCATGTACAGAACAGTAGAAAAACGAATACTCACAGTTTGCTTTGTGCCACACAATATTATAAGTCCAAAGGAATTGTTCACAATATTATAAGTCCAAAGAGTTATTCACAATAAAGTCCAAAGAATTGTTCACAATATTATAAATCCAAAGAATTGTTCACAATATTATAAGTCCACAGAATTATTCACAATATTATAACTCCACGACTCCCACTGTCATAATCTCTCTATCTACACCTATATCATTGACTTTTTCAAGTTCAAGTTCAAGTACACCGTCTTCCCCCCTTCGTCGCTCTTCTTTCATTCTACTCCTCCTCTTCTTCTTCGTCGCACTTCTCTCGTCGTCAGCTCTCCTCTTCGTCAGCTCTTCGCTCTTCGTCAGCCCTTCTCTTTCTTCGTCAGCTCTCCTCTTCGTCAGCTCTTCTCTTCGTCAGCTCTTCTCTCTTCGTCGGCTCATCTCTTCGTCACCTCTTCTCTCTTCGTCGGCTCATCTCTTCGTCAGCTCTCCTCTTCATCAGCTCTTCTCTTCGTCAGCTTTCCTCTTCATCAGCCCTTCTCTTCGTCAGCTTTTCTCTCTTCGTCAGCTCTTCTCTATCGTCAGCTCTTCCCTTCGTCGCCTCTTCTCTTCGACAGCTTTCTTTTTACGTCAGCTCTTCTCCTTTCGTCAGCTCTCTCGTCTTCTTCTCGCTTCCTCTTTCTCTTCTTCTTTCCCTTCTTCTTCTTCGTATTCTTCTTCTTCTCTCTTCCTGTTCCCCTTCTCACTTCCTCTTCTTCTTCACTTCTTCGTCGTATATTTCTTCTCTCTTCTCCTTCTCACTTATTCTTCTCCTATCTTTTTCTCCTCCTTCTCACTTCTTCTTCTTCTTCTCTGTAGCCCCGCTACAAGTCTCTCTCTCTACAGGGAAATTATCAGCGAACACTGTCGCCGGAGAGCACACACCCTCTCTCCTCTCAAAACAAACGAAGACTGACAAAAATCAAGCTCACGAATTTGCCGCCAACTAAAAATTCGTGACGTCATTAATTAGTAGGCCTATATTACTACAACCGTACTGTCAATGTCTTATACACAAATATCGGTCCGTGACAATACCCCCTTCCCGAATAAAAGAAAACGCCCGAGTTTTCTTTAGATTTTTCAAAGAAAAATAAATACAATCAATATATTCCATCAACACAATTTTTTACCACTATGTACAATAAGAATACCATCATTATGAACAGCAAAATCAACAACCCCACAACGACACAATTTGTCAAATCAGAATATTTATAGATATGTAAGAACAAAAAACCATCAATTTCACAATCCAACAATCATAACAGCAGTTATTGTTGTACAAGTGAATACAGCCCACAAGAAATATAGATATATAAGAACAAAAAAAACATCAAGTTCACAATCAAACAATCATAACAGCAGTTATTGTTGTACAAGTGAATACAGCACACAAGAATGTCTATGGTACAGATTGATCAACATTTGATCTTGACAATGCATCAGCAAACATGTTAACATGACCAGGTAGCGGTTTGATCTCAAAATGAAATCCATGAAGAGCCAAAGCCCAACGTGAGTTGCAAAAGCTGTTTTTGGTCTATCGAGAGGGCTCACCAAAATTTGCCAGTACCCCTTTGAAAGGTCAATCTTAGTAAAATATGAACCATCTGCCAACTCTGCAAATAATTCATCTGAGTTTGGGATAGGCTCAGCGTCAAAACCAGTGACCTTGTTAAGCTGTCTATAATCCACACAAAACCTAGTAGACCCGTCTTTCTTTTCAACCAGTACAACTGGTGATGAGTATGGCGACAGAGAATGTTCAATAACACCCATATCTAACATTGATGGAACCTCCCTCTCTACTTTCTCTTTTGTGGACAATGGTAAGTCATACGGTCTAAGTCTGATCGGTGAATCTGAAGTCAAATTGACAACATGAAACAAATTTCCAGTAAATGTACCAGGGTAAGAGGTCAATATGGGTACAAAATCAGCAAAAACATTGTAAAGCTGTTGTTTCTGATAATTAGACAGTGTATCATCAAAATGAATATCAGCAATAGTTTCTGTGTTTGTAGTTGATACTGTTGGAATGGTTACATCATCCGAGTCAGATTCGGCTGGTATAACAGCAACAACTGCAATTTCATGTGATCTATGATCATTGTCTTGAACCACAATGTCATGCGGATCAACTCTTTGAGTAGCTGCCATGATGGTGTCATGCGCTGTGATAGACACTGATGACCGTAAGGGTGTCGGCACCACCAATTGGACCAGAATCTGTGTGTTTTTCTCATGGTATCTGTGTAGTATGTCATCCTGAATGTAGTATGGAACAGTTGAGAACCCTAACGTCTTAACTTCACCTATTTCAGCTAAGTGGAACAATGGTAACAAAGTTTCATCTTTCTTCTGCATACTAGCAAATTCTGCAGGGGTAATATTCAGATCGTGTGTCACAGTACTAAGAGGCTTACTGGGAATGCTTTCTCTTTTAGTTTGAGCACGTGTAGTCACGCAAGCTGTATGATCTTGGGCGAGGGCAGAAGTCGCCACACTCGAGATAGGGTCTGAGACTCCCGGAAGATTTCCCAAAATCAAATCTGCAACCGGCCTATCTATCACACAGCACAACACCGGACCAGTGAAAAACGGAGTCTCTATGAGAACTTTTGCAAGAGGAAATTCTTCCAATTTCCCTCCAAATGACCAACATTTGCAAGTATGACCCGTGTACTGATCTTCCCCAACCAAACGTTTTCTCACTCCACAGACAGTAGCCCCTGTGTCCCTGAGAACGCTGGCATTCCGGCCATTCACAGTACCAGGTACTAGATGTAGATGACCACAGTTTTCGTCACAAATCGAGGATACTACTTCCGTAACAAGTGTGACCTGAGTCTGAGAGTGTTCTTCAAATTCATGCTCTGTACCGGTATGATATTGCTCGGCATATTTTGAAGGACATACTGCAGCAATATGTCCAAACCCCTGACAGTTATAGCACTTAACTGGATATCTACCTTTACTCTTTGATGGTGAACCCCTGCTAGCTGGTTGAAAACTGTTTCTGGGTTGAAACCCCCCACGGATAGTTGAAGTTTGATTTGACCCCGACTGGGTTGACTGTTGAGTCGGTCTAACCTGAGACCCAGCGCCACGGAACTGTCCGGAATATGGCAATCTATACCCACCCCGCTGCTGAGCACGAAAGAAACTCCCCCGAGAATTATCATTCCCGTGAAATCGAGTCTGGTATGCCTGATTTTGGTTAACAGGTTGAGACACTGAAGCAGAACCAAAAATTGTATCCTCAGCCTTTCTCGCCAGTTTCTTTTCGGGGTGTGCAACGCGGAATGCTTCGGCACTCTGAACTAGAGCATCAAACTCTTTCAAATTTCTTTCTTTCAAAAAAACTGTCAAATCCTTAGAAACAGATGCATAAAATTGTTCGCACAACATAAGGTTAAAAAGATCATTATATGTGCTCTGGCATTCAGCCAACTGGATCCATCTCTCAAAAAGGTGAGAAAATTTCTTTGAAAATGTTATAAAGCTTTCCCCCACTTCCGGTCTAACAGCCCTAAACTTCTCTCTAAACCCATCTGCTGTACATTGAAACTTTTTGAGTAACTCAGCCTTCAGAGCCTCATAGGTAACAGTACCCGATGCTGACAGTGAGTGGTAAACTTCAATGGCAGAACCTTGCAGAAGTGCAGCCAAATATACAACCCACTTATTTCTATCACAGTTCAGCGAAGTAACGTGAGATTCAAAACGGTATAAAAAAGCATCTATATCATCTTTGTCCTCCCTGAAAATAGGAAGCCGAGGCAGTTTTGGCGTATTTGGGTTATATCGAACTTTAGGAAAGGTTTGATCTGACCCAGCAGTATTCTGATTCAACTGGAGTTCTAGTTCTTTTTCCTTAATCCGCATAGCTTCTCTATCAAGTTCAAATTGCATCTCTTTCGCTCTAAGCTCACTTTCCATTTTTTTTGTTTCCCTTTCATTCTCCCACTGAAGTTTCTTTTCATCTTTCTCCCACTGAAGTTTCTTTTCATCTTTCTCCAACTGAAGTTTCTTTTCCTCTCTTTTCCTAGCTCTGTCATGCCTTTCCATACACTGGTTCACATATTCTTGTATTTTGTCATCCTTATACCCTAACTTTTGAGCTTGAGCAAGAAAAGTCTCAAATAGAGCATTATAGTCATCAGTGGACGTCATAATGTTACACTATAACCACTAATAACGAATAATAATTAATTGTTTTTTTTTAATAAGTCCAGGCTATACAGGTAATATTTAATAACAAGTGTCTTTTTTTTTCTTTAGATCAAGTTGTTGGATATCATAGCACAATACAACCACACAATATAACCATACATTTGACTCAGAGAAATAAAAATCTAAACAATTAAATACACAAGCAATAAACTATGTTATACTATATATACACAAGTCCAAAATAAACAAAGAAATGTCGAAATTTTTATCAAAATAATCCAAACCTAATTCCAAGTGTAATAACCGATAATAAATCCAGCAAATATTATTTAATAAACAAACAAACTACCCTAATAACTATAGCCAAAACCAGCTAAAAAGAAAAAACAAACAAAAAACACCAGTACCGGAAACCAAGGTCAAGTTCACAAAATGTAACCAAAGAAAACTAAGAATCAAATACAAGTCACAAATGATACAACAACTTGAACAAGAATTATTCCCAATACAATTTTTTCCAAAAATACTTCCAAAAACCTATGATAATTAAAATAAGGGTGTGACAGAGCTAACAAAGAAAAAGTATACTAAAGGATAGAACATATAATAATGGTAGTAGAAATGAGCTAAGATGAAATAATAATTACAACAGGAAGAGAAATGATACTAGTTCCTCTCTGACCCAGAAAAAATTATGTACAATTAGATCAGACCCGCAAGAGATAGAGCTGGAGGCGGGGATTAATTAATAAATACAAATATTCATTTATTCTTTTGAGAAACAAACTACAACAACAAACCAACTCTCAAAGATAACGAGAAAAACTTCTTATTATTCAAACAACTCTGCCTACCTCACACTCCACACTATGCCTACTCTAACCTCTAACGGATTGCAGGGTCACCACTGTAACGAAAGCTCCCCTTTGGTCTAACTATACCTATATCTAAGTGAATGGATAAATAAAACAGACGAAAGAATCACTAACTATCTTATCTAGTCTTTCACTCAGAAACAAGGTATTTGTTTAGTGATGTGAATGTCTATTCTGCATGTGCGCGTTCTCCCGTTCTTTCTTCTAATACAACTAACTCTGACTCCAATTATCTGTCACACCCTCTTATAATACAAAATACGACAAACACATATATATTATCTTACAAACATTCCAAACCAATATTTCCACGAGTACAACTCGTCTTCAAAAACCCACCTCACAAATATTTTCAAATAATCATGTACAGAACAGTAGAAAAACGAATACTCACAGTTTGCTTTGTGCCACACAATATTATAAGTCCAAAGGAATTGTTCACAATATTATAAGTCCAAAGAGTTATTCACAATAAAGTCCAAAGAATTGTTCACAATATTATAAATCCAAAGAATTGTTCACAATATTATAAGTCCACAGAATTATTCACAATATTATAACTCCACGACTCCCACTGTCATAATCTCTCTATCTACACCTATATCATTGACTTTTTCAAGTTCAAGTTCAAGTACACCGTCTTCCCCCCTTCGTCGCTCTTCTTTCATTCTACTCCTCCTCTTCTTCTTCGTCGCACTTCTCTCGTCGTCAGCTCTCCTCTTCGTCAGCTCTTCGCTCTTCGTCAGCCCTTCTCTCTCTTCGTCAGCTCTCCTCTTCGTCAGCTCTTCTCTTCGTCAGCTCTTCTCTCTTCGTCGGCTCATCTCTTCGTCACCTCTTCTCTCTTCGTCGGCTCATCTCTTCGTCAGCTCTCCTCTTCATCAGCTCTTCTCTTCGTCAGCTTTCCTCTTCATCAGCCCTTCTCTTCGTCAGCTTTTCTCTCTTCGTCAGCTCTTCTCTATCGTCAGCTCTTCCCTTCGTCGCCTCTTCTCTTCGACAGCTTTCTTTTTACGTCAGCTCTTCTCCTTTCGTCAGCTCTCTCGTCTTCTTCTCGCTTCCTCTTTCTCTTCTTCTTTCCCTTCTTCTTCTTCGTATTCTTCTTCTTCTCTCTTCCTGTTCCCCTTCTCACTTCCTCTTCTTCTTCACTTCTTCGTCGTATATTTCTTCTCTCTTCTCCTTCTCACTTATTCTTCTCCTATCTTTTTCTCCTCCTTCTCACTTCTTCTTCTTCTTCTCTGTAGCCCCGCTACAAGTCTCTCTCTCTACAGGGAAATTATCAGCGAACACTGTCGCCGGAGAGCACACACCCTCTCTCCTCTCAAAACAAACGAAGACTGACAAAAATCAAGCTCACGAATTTGCCGCCAACTAAAAATTCGTGACGTCATTAATTAGTAGGCCTATATTACTACAACCGTACTGTCAATGTCTTATACACAAATATCGGTCCGTGACAGGCTAAGATATATCAATCAACATGTACAACGTGTCAGAAACAATAATCGGTTTCTGTAAATAAATATAACACGAATACATAAACATACACATACCAAAACTACTAGTGTTACCTTACTTCTAGTCTCTGGGAATCGTGAACCGTCTCTTGTCTATCACTTTCTTGGTGAGGCTGAGGATAAGCGTTCACTGCAGTTTGCTCCTTGTTTGACCCTCATGGCTTCGCACTTAGTATTCAACTGACTAGCTAAGTTGTTGTTGTTTGTAGATTATAGTCACACGACACTTTCGCATATAGGTGACTACTGGACCGATTTATACTGACACCAGCGGGCCAGTTGTTGGTAAAGGGGAAAATAATATGATCACACGTTGACCAATCCGGGATTCGAACCAGCGACCTTTCGGTTACTAGCAAGACGCTCTTACCAACTGAGCTACCCGGCCCCACTAACTAGCTAAGTTTGTGTATCCGAAGATATGCAGGGGTCTCTACGTCCTCCGACCAATCATTTCCTTCTCGTTAAAGTTAATCTCGCTCTCACGATCACATGTGAATCTTCTTTTTGGAAATGTCTCTCACCTGTCCTACTTGGGGGACACGATCGGTTACGTCTCGACTTCGAGTGTCCGAGACGGGACGCAGTCTAGATCCAAGAGAGATATGAGTCACATGGGCTACGTATCGGTCAAGAGACCCTGGTCAGAGGGCCGAGTAAGCTAACTAACAGTCTTGTTTAGCGAAGTCTGCTTGATGGTATCGGGAGTGACCGTTTCAAGGAGGTTAATTTATCATATGCGGACTTCCCTTTAGATGACTGGTAAATTAACCTAAAGTTTTATTGAATACTATCTGTTTATCGCTAAGCTGAGTTACCGCATTTTTGTCGTCAACATTTTTGCTGTTACAATTCTAGCATATGCCCCAACATCAGATAACGACGACAGCGAAGTCGAGGATTTATATAAACATCTACAGATTATCCTTGACCAATTGCCTAGGAAGGACATAGTCATAGTGCAAGGCGACTGCAATGCCAAGGTTGGCCAAGATGCGTTCCACAACTGGGGAGACACATGTGGACCCCACTGCAACAACGAGACAAATGACAGAGGTCTGATACTCTTGGCGTTTGCAAGATACAACCATCTGATCCTGGCAAACACGCTTGGTCTCCACAAAAAATCAGATGATGGACCTGGCACAGCCCCAGCGGGGAGCATCACAACCAGATTGACTACATCATGGTCAGGAAAAGCTTCAGATCAAGCGTCAACATTGTCAGGACAGGCACTTTTCCAGGAGCAGACATCGGAAGTGACCACGATCTCGTGACGATGCTTTTCAGGCTCCACGTGCTCCAGACTTAAATTCAACCTTGACAAACTGCAAGACCCGGAGGTGGCAGAAATATTTCAAGTCACAATTAGAGAGATATTGGCACAAAAGCTCATTTTGGGAGCTGGTGATATAGATGTCAACACAATGACTACCACTTTCAACTAAGCTGTGACGGATGTCGCCACTGAGGTCCCTGGCAAGCACCGCCGAAAGAAGAAACCGTGGATCACACCTGAACTTTTAGACCTGTGTGACAAACGAAGAGAGATAAAAAAAAAAAGAAACAGAACACATCACAGGGAGCCGATGCTTCTACCAAGAAATCAATAATGACATCCGCATAGCAAAGGAGAACTGAACAGAAGATCAGTGCCAGGACATATAAAACAGTCTGTACAAGAACAACAGCAAGAAGGCCTACCAATCTGTAAAGCGGCTGACAAGTGTTAAACCGCCTAAGGTCTCCACGATCCATAGCAAGTCTGGCATATGCCTTACAGAAGAATAAGAAGTCTTGTATAGAAGGACATGCGATGATATTGTAAGCCTCCCTGCACCATAGTTACGGTGTGACAGATCGGCGTGCTAATTGTCCAGCGTTGTTCTTGTCAGGAATGGCCTCGACAATCAACGCGCTCGATCTATTAAATGGGAAGACTTACTAAGTTTGATAGATTTTACGAAGAATGAATGAAGAGGCGAGAAAAGCTAACGAATTCACCAGATAACACTTAAAAAAATTCGACAGAGTTCACACAGATTCAATCTTGCAACCTCTGGATATATTTTGTACAGCTTTTTGTAGTTATTATTTTCCAATTCATATGTTCACAGTGAAATCGTGCAAACTTCCATGCGCGTCATTAAAATCATAAGAAGAAGGAACAACACAATAGGGCACAACATATATGTTTTACTGGTTCACAAGCCCCAAAAACGTAGCACGAAGTGAAAGTAACACGATAGAGAAAGAAAGACTAGAAATAAAGACATAACAAAATTCCTACATTTCCTATCGTTATTCTTGTGATGCGTGTTGAGTTTTCTTTCCTATTCATCTTATCAAACTTATAAGCAGCTTGCAGGAAGGTGCCTAATAAATTTGATAAGGATCCAACTATGTGCAGTGGCGTAACCAAACAATACGTATAGAACTATTCCGATATTACCGTGGCGTGACCAAACATGTAATATCGAATGACGCGCAACCCTAGTGGTTAAAGACAGGACACAGCATATTTATCAGCGTGTCCTATCCTATCCTATCCTATCCTATCCTATCATATCCTATCCTATCCTATCCTGTCCCGTAACTCGGAGGTCGTAGGGGCACCACAGATAATTGTTTAACCAGCATACTCTATCATTCTCAGTCCTCAGCAGCCCTGATGGCTTCGCTCAGTGTCAAACCAGTCCATTCTCGAATGTTGTCCTCCCACCTCGTTTTCGGTCTCCCCCTTCTTCTGTCTTGAAGGGTCTTTGCACTGGTTATGACCTCGCGGAGAACATGAACTCTTTGTCGTGGGTACGACCTAGTTCATAATCTCGAAAAGAAATGCGAGGTGACATAAGGAGAGAAAAGAATTAAAAGAAGAATGGGGGAAGAGGGTGGGGGAGAAGAAGAAGAAGAAGAAGAAGAGAACAACAACAACAACAACAACAACAACAACAACAACAACAACAAGAGCCAAGGCAATTGCCACACATTTTCATTGACAAAGACGAACTTATATATTTTAAAGAAGTAACATTTTTGGGTGTTTATTTAACTTGTAAGTTGAACTGGAAAAAGCATATTGACTATTTAATACACAAAGCCGTTAAAAGATATAACCTGTTGAAAATCATTGTTAGACAACCTTTGGGCCAAGATTCAAAAGTTTTAGTTCATTTAGCTTGTGCTCTTGTTAGATCAAAAATAACATATAGACAGGAAGTTTACTTCTCTGCTCATGCCTGTTACCTTAATAAATTACAGAGTTTAGATAGCAAAGCTATAAAACTAGCACTAGGTGTTCCCATTTATACTAAAACTGGTTTAACGTATAAAGTAGCAGGTGTTATTCCTTTAGAAAAATGGAAGAAAATGATGTGCGTTATATAAGAACAGCTGCGGTATTTAATAGCACAGAGGAAGAATTTCAGTTAAGATCAGACGTCAACTTTCCTAAAAGAACTCAAAACACAAAAAGGTTTCGAACTATTGCAACTTATACAAAAGATTTAGTTCAGATAATCTGACAAACACCAACTTTTCCACCAAGTTAGGACTTTGTGAGTGAAGAGCGATCTTCGCCCAGGTTACTATCCTATCTTATCCTATCCTATCCTATCCCGTAACTCGGAGTTCGTAGGGGCACCACAGATGATCCTTTAACCAGCGTACTCGAACTTTCCCTGTCCTCAACAACTATGATGGTTTCGCTCAGTGTCAAACCAGTCCATTCTCGAATGTTGTCCTCCCACCTCTTTTTCGGTCTCCCTCTGCTTCTACCTCCTTGCAGGATGGTCTTTGCAAGACCTGATGATTTGGTGACGTGGCCATACCATCGGAGTTTTCGTTTTTTCACCACTCTGAGCAGGTCATCGTGTTGTCCAATGGCTTGTGTGATGGTCTGCCGGACTTCGTCGTTGGTAATGTGCTGTGTATAGGAAATGCAAAGAAGTCTTCTGTAGCACTTCACCTCTACGTTGTAAATCTGCTGTGAGGGTCTATGTTTCGCAAGCGCAAACCTTTGTCCTGGTTACGACCTCGCGAATGACGTGACCGTAGTCTTGGGTCTTTTGCCCAGGTGATGACCTAGAGACTTATCAGTTTTGTGTGGTGAGTGAGAATTAGTATTTTTGTTTTTCTCTTTTTCTCTTCTTTCTTCTTTTTTTCTCCCTCCTTTTTTTTAAAATCGCTAAGGGGGGTGGGGGGGGGGTGGGGGGTGTGCACGTGCTGCTTAGCTGCTTGTTTGTTGGTGTTGTTCATTATAATTATCACCTCACTTCTGTTCGAGAGGTTGAAACCACGGCAGAGGCATTGTGCCATATATGAGGTCATAACCAAGGAAATAAGGTTCAGGTTCGCGACCAGGACAAAAACCTCTCCCTCCAGCCAATAGGAAATATAACATGGGCATAGGTCGCACGTGACTCGCGAGTTCGTATCACGAGGTGACATTCAACCTGGGTGAATGATTCTTGACAATCTCGAAGTAATGACCTCGTTTTATTAGCAGTAACCGTACCTGTCTTTTTATAACCCTTTATTCAAGAAGTTGTGCTATTGTAAATTTTATCGTCGGAGATTGCAGAGGAGTGTGTGTGAAGGGGAGAGGGTGTGAGGGGGGGGGCTAAAAGAGGACTTTTAGCACTAAACAATACTGTTTTCAGTCCTCAAAATAATGCCCAGAATGCACCAGCTTGCACAGATTTTAACCATTATTTTCATTTTTTCCCCAGGAAGCTTCGCAGGCTCGCGCTTGTGGCATCGCCACTTCGCATTAATGGTTTCAGGGAAGAATGCACACCCCCTCAACAGTGGCAAAATCCGCCCCTGGCTAAGGTTAGGTGCGCAAGATAAAACTGGCCTATTTTCACTGTCCATCTTAGCAACATGTGGTTCAGTGTTGATTTAGGTCCAGTAATCCCCGTCTGCCATAACATCAATGTTCATCCTCACATATAGTTGTGTGTGGGGGGGGGAGGTACGGGAGATGTGAGAGAGAGCGAGAGAGAGAGGGAGGGAGAAAGAGAGAGAAAGAGAGAGAGTGAGAGAGAGAGAAAGAGAGAGAGAGAGAGAGAGAGAGAGAGAGAGAGAGAGAGAGAGAGAGAGAGAGAGAGAGAATGCGAAGTGAGAGAAGTAGTTTCTACGATAGCGCCTCTCTCTTTCTCTCTCTCTCTCTCTCTCTCTCTCTCTCTCTCTCTCTCTCTCTCTCTCTCTCTCTCTCTCTCTCTCTCTCTCCCTCCTCTATCTTTCCTTCCCTCCTTTCTCTCTCTCTCTCTCTCTCTGAAAAAAAAATTCATTCGTTGCTGCTAATTTTTCGAGAAACCCAAACTCATTACGCTTTAATATTTTATTGTTGCTGTCATCGACAAGCCAAGAAGCTGTCCGGAAGTGGGGTATATATAAATATACGAGATATAAAAGCTTATTTTGGAAAGGAAAAAGCCTCGGAAAACCTGTATATATCGTAGGAGTTATCTTTATTGTAGCCTTCATCTTGTTACATCTTGTAGATCTTCTTTCCAAGGGGCTGCCACCTTCAACATTCTTGAAGATTTGGCAGCCGCACTGTGGGGAGGTTTGCGCATAGCGATTTGCTGCCCAGATAATCAGCCGGGAGTTGTATGTATATGGTGATTGGGGTTGGAGGGTGGGTTTAGGAAGCGTAGGATGGAGGGAGTGCAGGGGAGGATTATATCTGGGATTTGAAGCCTTCCAGGGTCGGGTTCAGAACCACCTGGACTGGAAGGTGTCACAGGCACAAACGACTAACAAAATAAACATCGAATGCTTATTGATAAAGTAGATTTATTTAGATGAACAGAGATCTGATCGCTCACTGATTATCTGATGGCGGTTCTCCATAGACTCTTTTCATATGACGTAACATATGAAATAGGCCTATACAACTAGGTATGACAGAAGGCTGTTCCACTCGCTGATGGTTCGAGGGAAGAAGGACCGCTGTCTGTGTTATGTACGGCAAAAAGGGCGTTGGGAAATAAGAGGGTGGGTGTTTTGGGTGCCTCTTTTGTGAGGCTTTGGGACAGGCTCTTTGTTGGTTTTGATGATGACAAGTTTGTTGACGTACTTGTGCATCATTACAAGCCGCGCTTTGCGTCGTCGCTCTTTAAGAGAAGGCCAACTAAGGTGGGTCAGCTTGTTCGACACTGGAGGTTTGTCGATGCCTGTTCACTACCCAATGAGCAGCTCTTCCCTGGACAACCCTCCAGTGTGTTGATGTCCTGGGTGGTGTATGGATCCAACATTGTACTGGCATACTCGAGGACAAGCGCTTGGTAGGCCTGCTGCTTGATGCGCTGGGAGCCGACTTTTAAGTTCCGCCTCAGAAAACCGAGGGATCTGCTTGCTTTGTTGGTGACATTGGTGATGTGGGTATCTTGTTTTTTTCATCGCTACGCTAAGTTTTCATCACTGCGAATAATAAAATATTTGGGGACACTATCTATACTCTTGTTGTTGTTCTACTGGACACAAAGTAAAAACAGAATAGTAAATATAAATTATTATAAAATTTAATTTGTGGGCTGCAGGATGGAGCTCGAAGGATGTGTGTGGCGAGGTTTACATTGAAAATTGTTTGTCAATTTATAATAAATTATTTTGGTTCATAGAACGTATTTCCGGATATTTCCCATTCCTAGTTTTAATGTGACTCGTAGGTAAACTGGAAGTTTTCAACCAGTCAGCTACTAAATGGTCATGCAATTGCGTGTGCATTTTCGCGTGCATTTTCGCGTGCAATTGCACGCGCATTTGATGTTTTCCGCGCTCCATAATAACGTGACTGATGCAAACAGGTCTACGGATATGATAGTCACATGACATCTGAGTGATAACAAAAGCGGCTAGTTGTCTGGCTATTTGGTGTGTGTGTGTGTGTGTGTGTGTGTGTGTGTGTGTGTGGGTGGGTGTGTGTAGGTGTGTGTGTGTGTGTGTGGGTGGGTGTGTGTGTAAATGCGCGCGCGAATTTTTGTCGCTTTGGTGTTCTATGATGATCTGATGTTTATTTTCCGGTGATGACCTTTGAGCCATGGCTATAATGCGCTTCTGTGCTCTGTGCGGATTTAGTAATTGTGTCTGCCCCTAGAGGGAAATGTAAACCAAATAAACATTCATTGTAGGATTCATTGAAAACAATGCCCAAGAAACAAATCTGCCGGGTGAATTCTGCTCGCCTTCTTCCTACCCTCTCTCTCTCTCTCTCTCTCTCTCTCTCTCTCTCTCTCAAATCTTCCTGAGTATGGTAAACCTTTTAAACTAAATATTTCTGGAAAATAAACTCCTGAATGTGCGTGCATTAACATACCGCCCTGCGTTTAGAACAAATATTAGCGCATTCCGTGCGTGAACCATTCTGCAGTGAAGTGTTGGAAAGGAAGCAAGGCAATATAGTAAGTATTTATCATTTTTGTGCCAAATTGTGTATGTCTGTTTCATCTATGGTTTACAATATTACCTATGAAGTGAAAAAAACACAAAACTTCGTATTTATTCTCTCTATTGATTTCGTTGTTGGCTACTATATTTTTGTCTCATCACGCAGTAATCTGCTCACTCACTACTCTTGGACCTAGTGTGTTTGTGTGTGTGTTGTATGTGTGTATGTATGTGCGTTTGTGTGTGGGTGCGCGCACGCGCGTATGCATCCTTGTTTACACAGTGTTATCTGGACAAACCATTGAACATCTACATAACTTGTTTTGACAGACCTACTTGTTTTGACGTCAGAACAATGATCCGTTAGGGTTAAGGCTGGGTTAGGGTTAGGGTTCGAACACTTAATAGTACTTAAAAAGGGGGACGAAATATGACCCGTTGTCAGCACAAAGTATGTGGCGTTTCAGGAAAGTCATGATAATACTGTGTATTGCTGTGCGTGTGTGTATATGTGTGTGTGTGTGATTATGTTTCTAATGCCAATGCTTATTTCATTATTGATTAATTTTCTTCTTCTTCTTCTTCTTCTTCTTCTTCTTCTTCTTCTTCTTCTTCTTCTTCTTCTTCTTCTTCTTCTTCTTCTTCTTCTTCTTCTTCTTCTTCTTCTTCGTAGCAGTGGTAGTAGTAGTAATAGTAGTAGTAGTAGTAGTGGTAGAAGTAGTAATAGTAATAGTAGTAATAGTAGTAGATAGTGTAGTAGTAGGTAGTAGTAGTAGTACTTAGTAGTAATAGTAGTGGTAGTAGTAGTAGTAGTAGTAGTAGTAGTAGTAGTAGTAGTAGTAGTAGTAATAGTAGTAATAGTAGTAGTAGTAGTAGCAGTAGTAGTAGTATGCTCATCAACAACAAGAACAACAATAACAAAACCTGTAGCAGCATCACCTCCATCAGCACCATATGAGCATCAGTAGTAGTAGTAATAATAGTACCTGCAGCAGTAATAGTAGAAGTAATAGAATGGTACCTTTAGCAAAGTAGTCAAATAATCACAGTTATTTATTTATGTAGGATTATTTGAGTATTTATTTATTTTTATTTAAAAGATTTTTTTATGTATATATGTATGTAGGTTTATTTAAATAAATTATTATTTAAAAAAAAACATTTCTGTCTCTGTTTTAGTGTGCCATGGCGTCGATGATCTTCACATTGAGACATGTCGGTTACAAATTTGGCACAGTTTTGCTTTTGATTGGGGCGGTAGTCTTTTGCGTCGGGTATGCTACTCCGTATTGGACCATCCTCGAACCCAATGAAACTATTAGTATCTACACGGGACTGTGGCTCATTTGTGTCTCACAGAGTGGATCATTGGAGAAATTTGAATGCCTTTCTTCTACATCCTTCGCTAAAGAAACTGCAGGTATATTAGTCCAAAAGTGTGGATCTCGGTCAACAGGAAGTTTGTTATAATGTGAAGGTTTCCTTTAGCCCGTACAAAAGAAAAAAGAAAACAAAAACGAGCATTCCAGTTATTCATACTATTCAGATGTCATGCGATCAGGAGGCTCAGTAAACAATAATGCTTCCTGAATATATCGATTAAGTAAAATCTTCCTCAAGACAAAAGTCGTCGAAGTACGTTACCAAGAAAGTCTTCAAGCAATCGTTATGTGAGTTAGTGAATAAATAAAGTGTGTAGATCGGTAAGTTATCATCAGTACGTGAGTTATTGAATAAGTACGTTGGTAGATCGGGATGTCATTAAGTACAAACCAGCGTTGGAAAGTTCTCGCATGCTTTCTGGAAGATAGGCAGAGGAAATGTTAAAGTAAGTTTCAGCAATGCAAAGTGCAAAGTCTCCGACTATTTTCCCCTTGATTTAACATTACAACAACACGCAATCGGATTAAAACAAAACGACATTGAATACTAAAAGTGTGACTCAGCAATGAAAGAAGTGTTTGTGTATCTGTTGCAGGGTGGTACAAAGCTGTACAAGCTCTGCAAACCATTGCAATAATTTTCTGCATCATCGACATTCTCTACGCCGCGGTCATCAACTTCTTCACGACAAGTCGCTCCTTCAGCAGATTCGTGGAGACCTTTGCTGTCTGTACAGGTAGTACAAAATATAATATAAACTAAACCTTTGTGGTGTCATCATCATCATCATCATCATCATCATCATCATCATCATCATCATCATCATCATCATCATCATCATCATCATCATCATCATCATCATCATCATCAAAGGACAAGATCATGTTTATGGGTATAGGGGCTTACGTGTGTATGTGTGTAATCTATGTGTCCGAGTGTGTATGCTTATTGTGTGTTTGTACGTACGTGTGTGTATGTGTATATGTGCGTGCGTATTTCTGCAATAAATAATGTCTTCTTTTTCTGTTTTGCCATCCTGACAGTTGTCACAGGCTTCATTGGAATCATTATTTACTTGGCAAACATACACATCAATCAACATGTATTTGACGTTAAAGATCTACCGGACGAACAGGATTATATAGAAAGTACTCCATACTTCGACCACGCCGCCTGGTCCTTCATCACTGACTTAGTCGGACTGGGGCTCATCTTCATCGGTGCTATCATCATCGCTGTCTTTAACCAACCCATCCCCGAGGAAAACAATACAGTCGTGTATCACTGTAGTGGTGGTGGCGATTGTGCCATTATGGGTAAGGTGATGAGAGAGACAGACTATATGTGTTTCTCGGTTTTGATTTGTATATTACTACCATGCTACACCAGCGTCTTTATAAATACTACATTCGCTCACATGCCTTTCTGATGTCTTAACGTATACAATAAAGATATTGTAGGATTGTAGAAGGGAAGAACTGCTTATTGTCGCTTTTACAGATCGGGAATTGTCATGAAAGAAACGTGTTAGTGATTTCTAATCTAAAAATATTTACCCGTCACTAACCCCAACTATAACTCCTCGTCCACACCTTATCTTCAGTTCTCCGACGGATTTTCTGATGGGTCCTCCATCTTTCACGTAGCAGAGCAAAGCAAGGAAAAGAAGCCAATTTAGCATATTCTGCAGCACAAGTACCTGCATATGTCAAAAGGATTTTTTTTTAGCGATACCAACAATCGCACTAGAATGTTAATAATACGTTACAAGATGCCTCGTGTCGCTCGTGTCCTAATAAGTTCTTTATGCCTCTTTGACAGTGCGCTTGATTCTACGCCCATGCAAACACTTCAGCGTGTTCAGAATGCTGCCGCTAGAATCGTTCTGTGAAAGAATTCAAGTGATCACATCACTCTTCTTTTGCTAGGCTCACGTACTGTCTCATTGCGAACCGAATACAGAAACTGCCTCATATGCTGTCTAGCTGTCTCTCTGATTCTGCACCACTAATTTTTGTTTCCCGCCTTCGTAGTGCATCCAGTTTTATCATTCACTCCTGACTATTTATGTTATTGTGTTTCTTCATAATGGCATTCCTTTTATTTTGTTTTGTTACTTTCTTCGTCAGAAAGGCGCATTTGATGGTCAGCAAAATACACATTAATGGAGGTCAACACGGCACTTTAGGGGTTCAGTCAGCCTGTATGGGAGCAGTGGGTCTCCGTTTCCTGTGGTCAACAACCAATACATCCCTAACTACGGAAGAAAGTGATCACCTCCAAACTCAAGTGTTCAAATCCACCAGCCTTATGTTTTAAAAGAGTTCTATGCAGTCTATGTTTAAGACACTTGTGAATCAGAGCCTGCTAAAAAGCCCAATCAATCTAGTCCTGATTGATCTAGGATATTCAGTGTTCATTTGAAACAATAAGGTGTAGACCTCGGTAGTTTGTAATACTCAATGTGGGACGCCCACGGTGTGTCTTGAAGCGAAGAACACAATTTTCATGAAAAAAAACCCGGACTATATTATTGTAAAGTTGCCTATTATAGACAATCATTAATATACTGCTCAAAACAATTGAAGAGCCACCTTTGTTTTTGGGTCACTTATGAACTTGGTAAAATATCGAAGTACTTTGAATTGTTCAAAATATATTTTTGGTCTGTTTGCATGCAGCATTGAAGAGTCAACGTGAAAGTGAAAAAAATGAGTTGAATTTGTTGTCAGCAACCTTCTTTTGTCAGGTAAATTAGCACTTCAGGCACGTGAAAAATGCTGCCAGTTTAAGCGTTTTCATATGAATTAGCAGAAATAATGGACAAAAACCCTGCTTTGCACAGTAAAGCCATGCCAGTAGAGAACACAAATCAGTGATTGTCGTCAGTGTAATGGGTATAAATGTTACAATTTTTCCAACTTGGTTAACCATGCCCCCAAGACGACGTCCGAGTGAAGCAGACCGGGGTCGGGCTCTTGCCTGGCTTGAAGAAGGTGTTGGGGTGCGAGAGACTGGCCGCCGACTAGGAGTACACCATGCAGTCATACAAAGGCTGAGAAATCGTTTCAACGACACGGGAACGACCGCCGAACGAGAAAGGCCTGGACGTCCTCGATGCACCACCAGACAGCAGGACAGATATCTGGTTGTGTCCGCCCTACGGGAAAGAAGAGCCACTGCCAACAACCTCCGGGGCCAGATGCGTGTAGCCGCGAACATTACTGTTTCAGACCAGACAGTACGGAACCGCCTGAGAGAAGCGAACCTCCGCGCCAGGCGTCCAGCAGTACGACCAATCCTGACGCCTGCCCACCGCGCAGCGCGCCTGGCATGGCTCACGTGGGGTGGACCAGACAGCAGTGGGCGGCGGTCCTCTTTTCTGACGAATCGCGCTTCACTAGGTCCTTCCATGACGGCAGAAATCGGGTTTGGAGGCAAGAAGGCGAGCGCCACCACGACACGACTGTTATGGAGCGCGACAGATACGGTGGAGGGTCCATCATGGTGTGGGGTGGAATGGGAAGGGCCCACAGAACACCTCTTCACAGAGATGAGGGCAACCTGACTGGCGTCGGCTACAGGGACAACATCCTGGAGCCCATCGTCATCACCGCTTTGCAAGCCTTGGGCGCCGGCGCCATCTTCCAGGATGACAATGCGCGGCCGCACCGAGCCAGGGTGGTTAACGAGTTCCTCCAGCAGCAGAGGGTCAACCGCCTGCAGTGGCCAGCATGCTCACCTGACCTCAACCCAGTAGAGCACCTCTGGGACGAGCTGGGCCGCCGAGTTTGGGCAAACCATCCCCCAGCCTTGAACCTGGATCACCTTTTCGGGATGCTCGAACAAGAGTGGCACAACATCCCTCAAATGACTCTGAGAAGGCTTGGGGAGTCCATGAGACAAAGATGCATGGATTGCATTCGAGCACACGGTGGACACACGCAATATTGACTGTTTTCTTCATTATATCCAAATGTATAGAATTGTGAAAACTGGGGTTATTTGTTTTAAGCCCAAAAAAGATGTAAATGAAATGATTTTTTCTTTTTCATTTTAGTAATGTAGTGTTGTTCAATAATAAATGTTTCCATCTAAACCATTTTTTGCAAGTTTTTTTGTTCCGGTAAGTTATACATTTAATTTATTCCTCTGGCTCTTCAATTGTTTTGAGCAGTATATCACATTCTGTGTGTGAGGGTGGGTGGGCGGGGTTGTGAGAGGGGTAAAGATGGGGAAGAAGATCAAATTTGCGAATTTCCGTTAACAAGAAAGAGATATTTTATGCCTTCGTAATTTTTTTCGTTTTCTTCAAAACGCTTTTATTCAAAGGTCACATAGTGTTATAAGTTGCATCAGAAAGTACATTTTTAGCACGCAACGTACTGTAATATGCACAAAAATGTGTTTCAAAATCAAACATTGGCAGAATTTTCACATACATTAAACTTAAAAATAAAGAGATGAAGGCGACGACGACGACGACGACGACGATGATGATGATGATGATGATGATGATGATGATGATGATGATGATGATGATGATGATGATGATGATGATGATGATGAAGATGATGATGACGATCACCACTTTAGGAACAAGACAATACATTTGGTACTAAACAAGGAGGAATGGATAAATAAATATCGTATGACTAATTATTATTATATCTCTTTTGGGAGGAGAGGAAGAAGGTAATGGGGTGGAGGAGTTGGGGGAATGGATGGAGAGGGAAGGCGTAGTCGAGATTATTTTTTTCAATGTTTGCTTTTGTTGTTGGTATTGTTGCTGTACATTTATCATGACCTCTTATTGCACAACATTTGTATTGATGCATACGCTAACTGGCTTTATCAATGTATATATTTGGGCAATAAACACAAATCCTGTCTAATTTTGGATTCAGATTACGTAAGTGCTCATCTTGGTTATGAACTGTTGTAAGAATAGTTTAATATTAAAACAACATATTAGACAATTCGCCAGCAATAAAAAAAAAGAAAAGTTTTATTTATTTAGATATTTATTTACTTAGTTATTTATTCACTTATTTAATACTTCAATAATGGTACAGGAAGCAGTCAATATAAAAATTTCAAAAATAAAAATTCGATTTTCTTTCCGTCTTCTAATAGCGATCTCCCTGCCTTTACACCACCTGTTTGAGTGATGGATGTGTATTTGGTGTGTGTAAGGGTGGATGAGACAGGTGAGCGTGTATGTTGGTATAGATCGCCGCTCTTTGAGCCTAATTGAGTTGGGGAAAGGCGCGTATATAGCATCCTGTATTATTATTGTATTATTATTATTTATTCATTTATTTATTAATTTTGTTAAGGTGATCTGAATGTGAACAAATTTATTTGCGTGATTTGTCTGCCAAACTACAAATTTACAATACCGTCATTGTTCAATCATGTAGTCACCAAATTTTTCCTTCCGTTATATAGAGTTTATGTAAAACTGAACAAAACATGATTGTGTTGTTTGAGGAATAGTGTCCTTGGTACAATAACCGTAAATATTGCACACCAGAAGAATCGTATTGTAAAAAAAAAATTAAATTTTTAAATCTCCGAAGTATATTTTTTGCTGATATCAGGCGTGTATCATCTTCTCTAAGTTAGAAAGTGAACATTTTCAAACGCACACACACCGAGGATTTCCACTTGATTTCTTCCTTTCTGTTTGTTTCCGTGTGCATGTTTACTGCTTCCTTGCTTTGAAATTGTATCGTTAAATAATTATTACTAGTGTACATCTTTTCAAAACGTCGTTATTTTTGCGTTACACTTCTTCTTGCATGCATGTAAAGAGGGTCGATCTAATGTCATTAAAAAAACACTTTTAAAACTAAATAGTACGATCATAAAAGTTGTTGGTTTTTTTATCCACCGTTTTAGGTGAAAGCTTTTGAATAAGCGTGTACGGAGCTTAACAAAGACATTCGGTACCTCGATATAATTCTACTCGCGCGTCTTGCTCCTTCTAACCATTCATTACGCGTCATCCGATACAACAGGCCCATGAACAGTCTGATTGAAACAACCACACCGAAGCCCTCCAACACTCGCTGGTAGCGTTGGGTCATGAACCTATAACCCCATGTGTGAGTGCTTGTATAGGTACACCAAGGGAGATAAGTCACCCAATGCCTATTGTAGTCAACCTTTGAATGGTCGGACACAAAGTTTAGATTCAAATTTCGCCAAACATGTAGGAATATAGAAGCAAATAGTCATTTCTTAGCGTGAATTAGGCATTTGACATGTTTGTGCACAATTTTGGTCGCGAGCTCAGACGCACTTTGGACTAATCTAAGGGAAACAATTTCATTTCTGAAGAATGCTTCTCCAAATGATCTAACTTAATTCATTTTTAGTTGCCCTCACCCCAAAAGAGGCAAACTGTTTAAATCTTTATAATGTTGTTTTTATTTCCAATAGGTTTTCAGTTTTCGTCAATTTTAAGTTTCTTTAAAATGTGTACATGTATACAGTTGAATCTTCATCGTGGGTGAACGTATGGATCTTTTTTTCACAGGGCTGAATAAACATTGCTTTTATTAATTAATTGATTGTTGACTTTTTTTTAATGGTCGTCATATCGTTTTAATTAAATGTCTCATTATCTTTAATTGTTATGTGTCTTTTTTGTATCCACCTAATCATTAAATTAGTACCTCTTTTCATCCAGTCGAACTGAACTGAATGTCTTAAAATCATACCGTTGAAAATTACTCTTTCTTTCTGACTTTCCGACTGTCTCTCACACTTTCTCTGTCACTCTATGCGTCTCTCTCTCTCTCTCTCTCTCTCTCTCTCTCTCTCTCTCTCTCTCTCTCTCTCTCTCTCTCTCTCTCTCTCTCTCTCTCTCTCTCTCTCTCTGCCGTGTCCTGTTAAACGATTTAATTCGATTCGATCAAATTCAATTTAATGTAATGCTACCCCTTTTAGCGTCGAGAAATGTAAATACTAAGACAATGCTGGCTGTGGGCAGTGCTGACACGAAGGAATTTCAATCCGAATGTTGTCGTTTTTTTTGCCAGTTATCTCCCTTTCATTTAAAGCAAATGTGCATGTACAGTATTCTTGCTCAACACTGCTGATGCGTTCAAGAATATCCTAACAGCGGGAGCATCTTGACCGAACAACAGCTTTCCTGTCATCCTCTAGTGAGTCACATATATGTAGGTTTACAATATACTGGATGCTATTTAAGCGCTTTACCCCAATTCACCAATCAAGCTCAAAGAGCTGTTATCTGCACTCACATACATGCTCAAACACTCTCACATACACAGCACATACACCTCTTTCACTCAACCATGTGGTGTAAAGGCAGGGAGATCGCTATTAAAAGACATAAATGAAAAGACACTATTTTTATTTTTGAAATTGTTTGGTTTATTGTTTGATTTGATTGTGATATCACTTGTGATCTTGATTCGCGTGTGTGTGCTTGTGTAATGTTTTTTAAATTTATGTATTTCTTTTTTTTTTTTTTTTTTTTTTCCAAAAATGGTTTATGATACATTTTTTGAGTTTCTTTATGCTGCCTCATAAACTTATAATGTAATTGCCCTTTGGGATGAATAAAGTTGTATTGTATTGTATTGTATTGTATTGTATTGTATTTACCGACATATTAATAATAATAATAATAATAATAATAATAATAATAATAATAATAATAATAATAATAATAATAATATTATTATTATTATTATTATTATTATTATTATTATTATTATTATTATTATTATTATTATTATTATTATTATTATTATTAATTATTTTGCGCTTTCTCCTAATGAAAGATCAGTTCAAAGAGGAGTTCTCACGCGTTTATAACCTACGTTCATAGGAACTTACTAAATATTAATAAATATCTTCGACGGAATGTTAAGAGGCTCGTTGTCCCCCATACTAGCACATTGCTTCTGTGTTAAACAATGGTTTTTTTTTTTTGCATATGTTCCTACATAAATGTTTAGTTAACAATCGGCTACATACGAAATGAAATCAGACAAAGCACAAACGAAATACACAAGGACATATGTACATGTACAAAACAGGACACAAACATTTGCAAGTTAATTATAAGAGACGAGAGAGACAGGGGGTGGAAGAGAGAGAAACAGACAAAAGAGTTAAGGGGTGGGTGGTGGCTGTGGTCGGAATCAGAAAAGGACGACGATGATGGGAGACAAGATCAGAAACTGTAAAGGAAGAGGTGAGTTTTCGAGATGGATTTGAAAGTAGTTATGTACGGAGAACTGCGAAAAGAGAGGGAGAGAGAGAGAGAGAGAGAGAGAGAGAGAGAGAGAGAGAGAGAGAGAGAGAGAGAGAGAGAGAGAGAGAGAGAGAGAGAGAGCAAGTTTCAAGCTGAAGGGTCAAGCGCTAAGAAAGATCCACAGTCAGCAGAGGAGAGCTTTTGGCAGGATATGTGCAGCATGAGGGTTTAAGAGGTAGAACGAAGATTTGTACAGGGAATTCTGCAAGGATTGAATGTTCTGGGTGAGGTATCCAATACCTTTAATAAAGTGATGGTTGAAACCTGAGTACCCGGAGAAAACCCTCGGTGACCTGAAAGTCTCGTACCTAAGGCACATAATTTCGCCCCCTGCGGGAATGGAACTCGCGACCATCAGCATATAGGAAACCGGCGCAACCAACACACTACGCGACCAAGCCACCCATATATTCAACTTTAGGACTACTGTATCGTGCTGAATCACTCAAGGTGTAATAACTGTAGTAAGTCTTTCACCCTTCGCCCTTAGTCAAGAATGTTACTCTTTCAGCTCACTAAGACTGTTAAATTTGTATTGTTCGTGTGCATATCTTGTTACAGTTAGTTTGTTGTGAACGCCTCCGTTCATAGGAACTTACTAAATATTAATAAATATCTTCGACGGAATGTTAAGAGGCTCGTTGTCCCCCATACTAGCACGTTGCTTCTTCTGTGTTAAACAATGGTTTTTTTTTTGCATATGTTCCTACATAAATGTAATACTTTACGAAATGAGTGAATGTATATACATGGACTGAATTTATGAAGGAATGGCTGAACTGAATGAATTAACGAATCGAATCTATAGTTCTTCTTCTTCTTCTTGAAGACACTGCGGATACTCAGCGGAGACAAAGAAATCACTACAATTTTAGGGTTCGCATGCATGGCCGGCCTCAACTATGGGGAAGATTCTATGAAGACAGGGGTGAACCAGTTTGGTGTTATCAACAGTTTTAACACATGTATTATCTTATGCTGGTGCTTATATAGGGTTTGAACAGGGGAAGGTAAAGCAACGAAAGACGGCAGAAGATGGACACATTCTTCATAACTTGTCCTAAGAAAAGGATGTGGTTTCTAGAACCAGCCCTTGCCCCCCATCCCCATACATACTAATCCGATAGGCTGATCGTTACGATCAACTCTTCACTGTAAACTGGTTGTGTTCCAATCGAAATACTTAGGATAGTGGATGAGTTGAAACGAGCGGGAAGAGATATCCATTGATGCGTGGCTGATTGGCTGGTTGGCCTGTCATAAACCGAAGCGCTGTGACACACAAGATTTACTGGAGGGATGTAAGCCATATTAGTTGGTTAGTTACATAATACTACGGTAATATTGGATGCTATATATACTACAATCAGCAAATCAGGTTCAAAACGCGGCGATCTTTACCAACATACACTCTCACATGTTTTTAACCACTCTTACACATAATTAGGCTATAGAGGACAAACACATCTATCACTCAAACATGTAGTGTAAAGGCAGGAAGATCGCTATTAGAAGATGAAGAGGAAATATAATTCTTAATTTTCAAATGTTAGATTGCATCCATTATCATTATTGAATGGAGGGAGAAAACCGGTGTACCCCGAAAAAAATCCTAGCTGGCCTCAGCAGTCTCGAACCTATTGGCCCCATGCGGGAATCGAACCCGCGACCTCCGTCATATGAAACCAGCGACCTACCCACTGCGCCATGATGCCAACCCTGATACAGTAGGACAGCAAACCTTTTTTCCCCCCACATGTTTAAATGTTAAGGTGCTTTAAGAGGTCAAGGTCAGCGATACCACTTATTTGTTCAAAAGTGTTGCTTAATATAATACACAATCTGTCGTCGTCATCTCCATTAACCCCGTCCTGATCATCAACATGTCGTTACATGTATGCTGATCACCAGTCAAAAATCAAATAGGCACAATAGCCGTGCTGGTGCTCCAGACGGGAGTGGGTTCGATCTAGTTAACTCCGCTGACTTTGAGCGCTGGCCATCTTCTCAATCCAATCAAGCTAGTGGGATTAGGTTTCAAATACAAATTAGTAGTTTCATGGGTTCTACCCTGTTACACGTAATTTATCAATAATCGAATCAGCCCCGATGCTTACATCTTGATATGTGCAACTCGAGTTCGTTTATAGACGCATCCTGTTCACTCAGCAACAAGGCAGGAGTCGTCGTATATGAAGTTTTCCAACTTTATTGAGCGAGCACCAACAACTGCATACAAGATCGCTTTACAAAATTCACTTCAAAAATCACTTTTTTACAATTAGTTATATAGATTAACGTCCCCGGACACATATGCGTATAGGGGACGAGTTTTTTTTACAAGCAGACTATGCACTATTTATATATCGTCTCTGCAAGCGAGAGAAACTTCGAACATTCCAGAATGACGCCATAACACCCAATCAAACTAAAATTCGTCACCGGAACTACGCACTGTCTTACGTCATAGAACATTCCTCGGTTTAGAAGAATCGCTTAAGTATTACGAGACAGATCTGAAAACTTAATTCTAGCAAATTCTCAACAATATCGACCGAAGAGAAATATTACCATTATACAAAGCTTCCTCTAGCAACAGCGCAAAAATCCAGACAAAGGTAAATACACGAATCATTGCACGATTCGCAAAATGTATGATCGGAACTATAGTGCGCGTCTCAATTGTTACATACCCAATAATTATCATACGTTTGATATGCATGAAGGGCGTCTCGACATTACCTACTAGGCACATTATACCACAACATATTTGCAGAACATACGTACTATTATAAATATTATCCTTCAAAGTTGATAGATTAACAACAATGAGCTTAGGAAAAAAAAGAATACAGACGGGCCTGAGTAGTGTTCTGGGTAGGAGGCCAATGAAAATTAATCTAAAGAGACGGTGAGTGCTTTAGGTAGTGTTGACACGAAGGAATGTCCGAGTCTATGTATGTTTGTTTTTTGTTTATTTGTTTGTTCCACCACCCTCTCCCCTTCATCTCCAGCTATTTCTCTTACATTTTAAGATAACATAATATTATGCATATACAATTTTATTGCTCAGGACTGCTGATGCGTTCAAGCAAATCCTGACAGCGGGGGCCATCTTAACCGAACAACAGCGCTCTTGTCATGCTCGAACTGTAAACAAGATGCGCTATAACATAACACATAACAAATGAAAATTAAATAATAACTAAATAATAAACTTTTTTAAAGCACCATCTTTGCTATAATTGTAGGGTCCGGGTGGATTTCGGATAAGGATGAGTTGCGTTGAAGAATGCTCGTACAATCCTATTTTAAATCTGGTCTAAAACAAGGAATGCTAAATAGGTTGTTAACGTTCGGGTAGATATGGAATTCCATTTTGTAAAATATTTAGTTTCACCACTTTCAGCTAAATAATCTTTATTTAGGATCATATTTTCTAAATAATCATTTGTTCACAAACAATGTAAGATTTTTAAAAATAATACTTTTCAGTAAGGAATGTATTGTTTAGGTAAATAACAAGTTATTTCCGGAGAAAATATAGTTTTAAGAGAAACCTTACATTGTTTGTAAACAAATGACTATTTATCAAATATGTTTCTATGTAAAGATTGTTTAGCTGAAAGTGGTAAAAAAACACACCAAAAACATTCCATAGGTAGATGCCAGTAGATATATTTTGTATGAGATAGGGGAGTTTGCTTTGTATGTGGCGTGTGTAAACCTATGTGTGTGGCGTGTGTGGCGTATGTGTTTATTTTGTTACTTTCTTGAAGTTACAAACACATGATACAGATGTTGATGGAGCTGTAGGTGTTACTCTCAAATTACTCTGAGGTTGAAAATCTGCTCAAGGGTACTTCGCGCTGCCCTGAATCCTGCTTGTTCTTCAGATAAGATTAGCTCAGCTTGGGTTTCAATCTGTTGAGTATTGTTTTTTAAATGCGTCTATAGGCGAACACAATTAAACGCAACAGAGCGTGACAAACATGTTAATCGTTGTTGTGAAGTAGCCTTGGAGGAGTGTTCTGTGCCTGTGTTATCAAATGGCGCTTACTGACTCTCTCAAGGGCCAGCCCTGTTTGCTAGAAAATAGGGTCCGTCACGTTATATCGGACCCATTTACTTTTTAAGTTTTTATAATGGTATCGGAAAGCTTTCACCTCAGTATTGTGAATGAATTAACTCTTCTATGATCATAATATCAGATCTATAGTAACAGTTTGAAAAAAAAAGACCAAGACTCGCTTTAGGCTTTAAACAGTGTATTGCAACTAGTAAAGCTTACATGACACGTTGACTGAGAACATGGTACTAACAATAGTTATTATACCGTACAGGACATTTTTTCTTTTGTCCATGTTTGGCTTCTAATTTCTGTGTTCCCCTCCCTAAAGGTACAAACATGCCTGACCGGTTTACACAAGGGCAACTAGGTCAAATAAATAGTTTTGTAAAAAAAATATAAAAAAAAAACTAAAAGAGAAGCGCGCGATTGGGCAGGTCAGGGTGGGAATGTGTGTATGTGTGTGTGTGTGTGTGTGTGTGTGTGTGTGTGTGGGTGTGAGCGCGCGCGCTTGTGTGTGTGTGTGTGTGTGTGTGTTGAATGCCTATGTCTGATGGGGGAAGGATTGGAGTTACGGCCGGGTGACTAAACTATAAAGAAATATAATAATAACCTCTTTAGCACATCGTCTTGCTTTAAATTCTTGGAGGACAAAATACAATTGCAAGGATATTGTTTGCATTTGCAATGAAAATTTAACTATAAATCATATCATTCATGATTGCAGGGTAATAACACAATATATTCCACAGAACATTCATAATGTTCAAAATAAAAATAGTAAATATTGGATAACCATCGCTAAATCTATAATGTATAGTCCTGTAGGACATTTGTTATAAAAATTGCAAGTTTATTCTGATTACTTCGTATATGAGAATCTCACAAAATTGACTTTTCTGTACATGAACATTTCACAAGTTTGACATGTTCCATAGTAATTTTTTATTTGTTTTAAAGAGTTTTAAAATATTGTTTGAATACTTAAATTTTATTTAATTTTATTTTATGTTATGTTACTGTACTATTTTGTTTAAATGTTATTTCCTTTCCCACATCCATGTAGCGCATATCCTTTTCCCCCACCTTCCTTTTATTTTCTTGTCTAAAATGACTTCGGTGAATAGACGTTAAATGAAATAAACAAACAAACATAAAGAAATATATAGGATACGCCTTATACAGTTTTGCAAAGTTGATATTCTGAAAGGGCAGTAATGAAACGGCCCATTGCCCCAAGCCATAGGAGAATAAAATTGGTGAATTTGCTTTTTAAATAGTTTAAATACGAAGTTGTAACTCCAGTAGGCCATGCACAAAAGCCTGTGAGGACCTTTCTTTAACCTGTTCTACCCCAAAATACCAATGAATGGGTACAGGGGTGTGGAGTCATTTATATTTAAATGCGTCTGAAGGGTGGTATGGGATTCTGCCCAAAAAAAACCAACACAATTTTTATTGTGACTTTTCAACCAACCTATAAACTTATTCTATGGTTGCAACGTTAAACGTTGTACTCTAAGCCATTATTGAAAATACAAAGGCGTGCCTTCATTGCTCAACCTTGATATCCTGGACACGCGTGTGTGTGTGTGTCTTACAGCACAGTGAAGTTATTAACAAAGGAAGGAAACATTCTTTTCTTCATTAGAACTGGTAAATAGTTATGTAAGCTTTCAATAGACATATCCAAGCCAGGACAATTCAAACCACAGTTATTTTAATATTCTGTTCCTTATTAGTTTATTTTGCTTTTTGAAAGATTATTTTGTTTCATTTTATTTTATTCCATTTTAAGTTTAATATCTTCCCTGTATTTAAGTTATTATTATTTATTATTGTATTATTTAATCGTTCTTATATAGCGCTTTTCCAGCTCAAGAGCTGCTCAAGGCGCTGGGCGATACAGGATCTAACTCGAACCGCCCGAGACGCCCACCCGCAGCCTTTGGGCGCATGGTCTGACGCCCGGACAACTGAGCACAATCCTGGGCAGCCAGGGATGGGGGAGAAGGACCTAGGTGCATGCTGGGTGTGTTCTTGTCACCGGCACTCACCCGTCTAGGACATGAGCGTCAGGATCTTTAAAGTCAGTTATGATGGAATGTATGCGACACAGACTAGACCTCGGTTTATACTCTCATCCGAAGGAGTTACATTTATATATTACTGTGTTCGTGTTCGGGGGCGGCCTACTAGCTCAGTTGATAGTGAGCAGGTTTTCTATGCCGAAGGTCGCGTGACTTAGATACAAGACTTTCAGGCCACCGAGAGTTTTCTCCGGGTACTCCGGTTTCCTCCCTCCCTTCAATAATGGAATTGGATGCAGTCTGTCTAAAATGTCAAAATAAAATTCGATTTCCTTTCCGTCTTCTATTTGCGACTTGCCTTCACACCAACATGTTTGGGTGATTAATGTGTGTTTGTTGTGTATTTGAGAGTGTCTGTAACATGTGAGCGTGTTTGTAGGTTACATATCGCCGCGCTTTGAGTCTGATTTAGAAATAAGGCTCAAATACCATCTATTATTATTATTATTATTATTATTATTATTATTATTATTGTTATTATTATTATTGTTGTTGTTGTTGTTGTTGTTATTATTATTAGTAGTAGTAGTAGTAGTAGTAGTAGTAGTAGTAGTAGTAGTAGTAGTAGTAGTAGTTGTAGTGTCAGATTTCATTACCTAAGATAAGACAACTTTATTATCTCTTTCAAAAAAATGGCATAGTGATGTACAAACAGTCAACACAAATACACATCACAATAACAATAACAATATTAATTGACATTGAGGGGACAAAAAACTCGTTTGTTGTAACAAATTCAAGTATTGTACGCCTTACAACTGGACACTGGATTGGATATAAATACAAATACGACAACTTTATTACTTTTATTAGACATTACAACGTGGACCATCAAAAACTGCAGGGTTATAATTTGCATAGTCAAACAGTGCATACATGCAACCCCTCTGCCCACCCTTCATCCCCTGCACACATATTGTACAACTGGTTGAATTTATTATCTGTTAATTAGACGTATAGAATGTGGTATAAAAATGCTTTAGTTCTTAAGGTACGAATCTTAGGCATTCGGAAGCGCCGGCCAGAAGGTAGGAGCTGGAAGTGGTGAGCAAGCGCATGACTTTGATCATGGATGATGGAAAGAGCTTTTTGCACAACTCGCCTTTCATACAGCAGATGTAGACTCTCTTGTTTCGCATCCATAACCTTTCCACAAGCATTCACAACTCGATCAAGCAAATATGGGGTTTTTTCACCCACATACTTCCGTACCAGCAAATAAATGAGAAAGTAAGAATTGACTCTTGAAAAAGAAAAGAAGTATAAGAGGTCTAAGGATGCGGCTATTTACTTGAAGGTTTAAGAGTTTCTGAAGGTAGTAGGTTTTGGATTGACTTTTTTTGTGAATGGCCTGGGTGTTAGCAGTAAATTACAGTCTGGGTGTTAGCAGTAAATTACAGTTTGTCGTTCCGAGGTATCTGTACTGACTTACTTTCTGGACTGTAACACCGTCAATGAAAAGGTCTGGAATGGGAGGGTGAATTCAACGGAAGTCTATAACACGTTCTTTGGTCTTTTTGACATTTAAATACAGGTTGTTCTACCTGCACCAAGAGCTGAATCTTTGAACTTCATCGAAGTACACAGATTCTGAGTTTAAGAAGTCCTCAAGAGTAGAGTCATTCGAGTACTTTATGATTGGAGTGGAGTCATTCCACTGCAATCATTAGTGTTTAGCGAGAAAAGTACAGGGGATAGAACTGGCCTTGAGGTGTCCCAGTGGATGTTTGTTTGCCTATGCAATACACATTGTAATGTTTTAGTATATAGAAATTCTAGTTCCCACCCACCCAGTGACACAAAAAAGAAGAAAAAAAGAAAGTCATTGTTGATGTTCCCTAAGTAGATTATTCTAAGGATTAAAAGACCCAAATTCGAAGGCGTTCTTTACTTTTAGCAAAAACGAGTTTACTGTAAATTTCTAATTGTTATTACATTAAACAATGATAAAGTGGGATTTAATTGCTCAAACCCAACGCTAAAGTTTGAATTTTCAAATTCGGTCCTGACAAGGAGTAATTCCCCCTGTCTAAACCGTGCATCAATATTATAGCCGCGTGACCTTTGACCTTATTTCTGAGAGAACCACGCGGCTTGAAGAATGCGTGTTGGTGTCTGGGATATGGTAGGGTCTATTTTAACAACTTAAAACGAGAAACCCTACCAAGCCAATTTTTTTTGTATGGGTTCTGTCTCTGGTTGGTTGGTTGGTTTATTAATGTCTTGTTCACCAAAGATGATAAGACAAAAAAAAAAAAAGGGGGGGGGAAGACAGTTAAACAAATCTAGCTACTGGTGTATCTATTAAGATTTTTGCCACGACGGTGCATAAATCTAAATCAAAGTCTGCTAGACTTGTTTTCCTGTCTAAGACTGGAATAAACAAGGGGGTAATGACGTTGCAATCAAAAAGAATATGTTTAAGTGAGAAGGGCTGTTTACACACACATTCAATATTTCTACAATATTTGGTCCGCACAGCATCTAGTAGTATTCTATATGACATGGAATAAATTACTCTTGAAGTTTTGTAAATCACTGCGGTATTGAACATTGCCTTAGTATTAAAGGATTGTGTCATATTCCTTTCAATTTGGTTTTGCAATTCCTTGGATGATGGAAATATATCAAGGAATTTTGCATTAACATTTAAGGCTCCTTGCTTAGCTTTTCTGTCAACTATGTCATTATACACCAATCCACAGTGTGAAGGTACCCAGCAAAAGCTTATTTCTGTACCATTGGCTCTATGTATAGCATGCTTGATCTCAATTATGAACTCTTTCCGTTCCTTATGAACTTGAGATTGCAATGCCTGAAGTACAGACATAGAATCTACACAAAATACAAGCCTTAAAAAAATTATTTGTAAACTAATAATTTTACTAAGAGCCATTAAAATAGCAACTAATTCTGCAGTAAAAATTGATCTTCCATTTCCTAGATGAAAAGATTCTTCTATATGCGGGTTCTGTCTCTTACGGGCTTTGATGGATGCTATTTTTAGCTCATGAATGTTCGCTAGCGGTTGCTATTAATAGTCGCAATAACTATTAAATTTATTCATTTAAAACAACAACAACATTACAACTATACTTTCGAAAGAGTTATGTTTTGCTGTAAGCTTATTTTTTCAGTGGGGCAACACTCATTGTGAATGTTAAAAAAGGATCCGTCAAGGGGCCGTGGTCACGGTGGGTACATTTATGCGTGCTGCACACACAAGTTTCTTCTCCCCAGTCATAGCTCAGTGAACCCTATTTTTTTTTTTACACGAGCGTATTAGATCAGGCTTAAACCGTTTGAGGCCCCGGGTATTGATTGATTGATTGATTGATTGTTGCTTTAGGTCCAGCGGACTCTTCCGAGCCAAATCAGGACCGGACAACCCCCGATCCGCATAAAAGATCTGCTGAAACAACCCTAGTGGGAAAATTGAACGCCCTCCACCGGCCAGTCACTTTACAATAAAGACATCCCACGCAGGGGACGGCTGAGGCTTTACCCCAACTACTCGAACCCCAGGTTACAAAAACAAAATAGAATACAAACATCATTATAAATTATTAACAAAACATATACATATAAAATGCCTATACTGCTAAATAATACAATCATAGGAAGCCCTAGTGACCACCCGGCAGAAAGCGTCCAACACTCCCAAGCTAGGCCCCGGGTAAGGAACAGCTCAGTGGTGAAAGCGCACGACTTGTGTAAATTGGTCTAGGGCGACGTGGGTTCGAATTCTGATTTCAGCAAACTAGTGTGTGATTGCTGGATATTAGTGGACAGTGCCTTGAGAAGCTCCATGAGCTTGTAAGTGCGCAATATAATAGCAATCTCTTTCTTTCACTTTATTTTAAAAGCCACTCACCTGGTTGCTTTGTCTCTTTTATTCGTGAATTTAAAAACCAACAGCAACAACAACCTAGAAACACACAAAACCCCACGCACCCACCCGCACAAACACACACACACCCCCACACACCCACACACACACACTCTTATATACTTATACAGAGTGTGACGGGCGTGGCTTTCCCACTCTTAAGCCCAAGCGTTTTACTGCACGTTAAAAACAAACTCAATCTCTCAGCTCGCACAGTGGGGAAATATTCATGCTTCGCGGCACATTCATTGCACCTTGGTTCGGGTAGTTCTATCACTCAGGCTAAAATGCTTAAAGGGAATCTGAACTTTTGATCAAAATGTCAAAAGAAGCATACCATGTCTAATACTCGTTAAGCAGTGGCTATGTACTGATAAAAATTATAGAGTTTATGGGGTGTCTGATATTTGCACCCTTCCCACTTCCTCCCAAAAAAAAATTTAAAAAATTACAATGGTTCTCAACGTTGTGTCCGTCTGAGCGCTCTAAAAGATGGTGCAGCTGCTACCAGCACATAAATTAGCTCCCCTTGTTATATTTCATGATGAATATCACCAGCGTGTGTGGCAGTTAAGACAGACACGTAGAGTATTGGTCTGCGCACGTGCACTGTAATTCCCACACGTTTAGCAGGTCATTCTACATCACAACACCGAATATAACGAGTCCGCGATGACGCAAAATACATTGGGGTGAATTTCCGAGGTGGATTCGAGCAAACGTCGGGGACAGCTAAATCAAAAACAACAACAACAAAAGCAAAAACAACAACAACAAAAGCACGAACATGTTGTTTTTCTTTGCGTTGATGGAAAATCTTGAATATCACCGCAATAATGCAGACTAATAAACTCTTCTATGAACATAAATGTGAATGTTTGGAAAAAAAAAGTGGCTTCAGGCTTACTTTAAGTTAGGCAACTTAGATCGGGTAGTGCGACCATTTAGGCTAAAATGTGTTGAACGATATGAATACGCGGATATGAACACTACCTTTTGGTCTCATTATTTTAAATTATGAATACCCGGACATGAATAAACACCTTTCAGATTTTTTTTTCAACGTAGGACTACAAATTCAAGAGCAATGAATTGCATAATATATCGGAATCATTCAGATTCGTTTGTTAGCATTTACACTCCACTTTGAATGCAGGCAGGTAGGCGACACGCCGGGGGTCAACCCACACCCTATAGTATCCAGAGTAGTATTGGAAGAAAGAGGTTCCACTTTTGAAACTCGTGAACGGAGAGAGGGAATCTCGCTCGGACGCTGCATGAGGGCGGTATGAACCGCTCACTTCCAACGACTTTGGGTTGATTCAGTCACTCAGTCTCCCCTGTGAGCTCTTACGGGGTGGTGTATGAGCTAGTTTATGTACGACAGGCAGGTATGTAAGTTTTATTCATTCTTGTATATGCAATTTTTTTTCACATTTTGTTGTTGTTGTCGTTTTTTTGTTGTTGTTTTTGTTGTTGTAGATGTTGTTATTGGTGGTGATGTGGAAGTGGTGAGGATGTTGCTGCTGTAGTTGATACTGCTTCTCATTAGAAGGGAAAACAAAAGTCGACATTTTGCAGCAGTTCTCTTCGTTAAATGTGTTTGTATAATGATGAGGATGAAGAAGAAGAAGAAGAAGGACAACGACGACAAAACCACAAAAACAACAACAACAACAACAACAACAACAACTTAACTACTACTACTGCTACCACTACTACTGCTACTACTACTACTACCACTATCACTACCACTACTACTTCTACTACCACACCACAATGGTGCCGATGAGGTTGAGAATAATGGCGATGATGATCATCATCATAATCATGATCGTCATCATGATCATGATGATTATGATGGCTTATAACTAACACGCTACGATTTCTCTCTCTCTCTCTGTGGATCCCAGACTCCATCCAAAAATGACGACCAAGCATCACCCAGGTTTTTGGGTCGGAGTTTTCCTTTTCCTTGCGGGCCTGATCCTGTTCATTATTGGCTTCTCGGCACCGTACTGGTTGTCCTTCTCGAACTCTTCTGCTGGCAATAAGAGTGAAATATATTTAGGTCTGTGGCTAACCTGCGTGCGGACTGTTACAAGCACATCAGATGACAGGAAATGCTCCTCCACTGATGTGGACAAAACTGCTGGTACGAGTTTTAAACATTTTTGTTATTTTTGTAGTTGAGCTCAGATTCTTAATATAGGTTGGTTGGATAATCTGTATGTCAGTCTTCCTAATTGGTACTAGTATTCATAATTATGGTCGAACATTTTCTTCACCGTTTCCTACTTTAACATTGTGCTGTCAGTGTACCCTCAAGCACAACTGGGCTACACAAAGTGATTTCTAACGGTTCATTTGCGAAGGCTTTGCTTGATGCAGTTTAAATCCTGCGAACGCTGACATGTAGTATGTTACTTTTTCATAACTGTATTTTACCATCTCCATGTTTGTCTAGAATTCATGAAAGCTACCCAGGC
>CM072512.1:53146032-53246032 GCA_036898135.1 Oncomelania hupensis | reverse complement strand
AAAGGAACAAGGCCATTACTGACCCAGAAACGAAGCGGTCATTGTGCTTTATAGTCAAGCCCATTGACAAATTACGTCGTATAATTATTTTCTATCCTTTTCAGCATATAATTAGTGTAGTACCAAAACTATTTCCTTCCATTGTGTATTTGAATTTGGAGTACTGCTATTATCTCTTGGAACATTTCACACTAAAAGAATTTTATTTTAAATTTGTATTCCTGGCAATGTCAATACTAATGTATTCTATATTTCTGCAATCGTACAAAGGCTAAAACTCAACTTAAAATCAAAATGTTGTTATTTATTGAACAGTTTTGTAACACGCATCGTATGAGATTCGTAACATCACTCTGTGCCATTTGATTTTTTTAAATCCGCGTAACTGCCCTTCCTACACCCCCCCTGATTACTATCCTAAGCCCTCGTGTATGAATGACTGATTAGATTAATCTAAATTACCACTCCTTGCACAGTAATTTTCTCCTGGATTCTTTTGCTACGTGTACCACCTGTCCGAAAGAGAACCGACGTATTATTTGTTTTACACACGTATTATTTCCTTGCAATACAAGTTCTTTGCGTTTTAGTTGTGTTGCGCTGGAATGGCTCATTTCCAATATGCTTAATTTTGTTGTTAATATTATATGTAGATGTTTAATAAACCTTTTGTGGTTTTTTTCTAGTTGCTGTTTTGTTAGCCGTTCTTTCTTTCTTTCTTTTTAAACAAGTGTGAAAGGGGGACAACCAGTGTTAAAATGCCACCCCATTGATCCCTACAATACGGTTTGGTCAGAACGGCTTTAGTGTAAAGTTAAAGATTTTTGCAACCGCACACCTGCATTCAAATCATAACTCTCTCTCTCTGTCTCTGTCTGTCTGTCTGTCTGTCTGTCTGTCTGTCTCTCTCTCTCTCTCTCTCTCTCTCTCTCTCTCTCTCTCTCTCTCTCTTAAATTTTTTTCTTTCTTGGATTTTCTTTCGATTGATTGTCTTTCTTTTTCTTTCTTTTTTTAATATGTACATTTCTTTTTTGCAATATTTCATGTCCTAACAACAATAATAATAATAACAACAACAACAACATTATTATTATTATTATTATTATTATTATTATTATTATTATTATTATTATTATTATTATTATTATCATTATCATTATCATTATTATTATTATTATTATTATTATTATTATTATTATTATTATTATTATTATTAATGTATTATTATTATTATTATTATTATTATTATTATTATTATTATTATTATTATTATTATTATTAGTGATACTACTACTTCTACTACTACTACTACTATTACCACTACTACGGCTACTACTACTACTAATAATAATTTTATTATTATTATTATTATTATTATTATTATTATTATTATTATTATTATTATTATTATTACTGCTGATGACTACGCTATAGTAGACCCTACAGTCATCTTGAAAGAGCCATTCTAATTTTCTTCTTCTTGTTTATTCTTTTATATTAAAATACTCACAACTGAATTGACTGAAAATTGAGTAAAACGTTGCGAATAATTTATATTTGGATAGTTTTCTGAAATCATGATCGAACTCCCATAATTCAAGACTCACAGTTACAAGACTAGCCTAAAGGGCACACAAGCTGAAAAAGGCACACAAACTAAAAAAAGAAGAAAATAAACAAGATGTCCAGCCATTCACACGCATTCCCAGACACTCATAGCAGGAAAAAAAAAAGCATTTCCAAAAATGTTAATGTTTTGGGTGTTGAAACTCGGCTTTACCATAATGAAGCAAATTGATAACATGGAAAGATGGACCACTATCTGAAGTCTCGGCATGAAATAAAGATAAGTAAAAATTGAATGGAATCCTACCACAGCATAAAAGAAGAAAAAAAAGTGTTCGGTTTAAAATGATGCATTCACGTTTACCTCTGTATGCGCGCGCACTCACTCACTCACAAACACACACACACACACACACACACACACACACACACACACACACACACACACACACGCAGTTAACTTTGTGTTGTTTTTTTCTATTTGCTGTTTTGTACATAATAAATGAAAGTTTTTAAACTCACAGAACTTCGTTGTAATTTTAAGAAAAAACATAAATCCCCCCAAATGTGGCACTGGATTAAAAAAAAAGAAGAAAAAAAAAGAAATAGCTACAAAACACAAAACAATCATTTTTATGCGAACACACGCAAAAGTACAAAAAGTACAAGTGCCTGCATAATTATCCCGTGTGCTCAAAAGCGAGGAGGGAACTGCGTTGCACTACTTGGCCCGCTATACGCATGAAGGGACTGCAACTATTTTTACATTAGCTACTATAGGCCTGCGCCTATTTACCTTGCTGTCTGGTTTGTTTGAGCAGCATAACAGGGTTTGAATACCAGAATAGTGTCATACAGTACAGTGTCACTGCGCCTTTTACATGCATGCTGTTACTTCCCCTTCTGGGTATAAATCTATTCGCTAATAATCTGGTTAGGGCGAGGCTAGGAGGTACATGGTTTTAAAAAAGCGCCTTTTGTGTTTGTCGCTGTACATTTTGATTTGTGTGTACACTTTTGAAACCCTGCTGAAGGATTTTAACAAGGCTGACTTACACACATCTAGGTAAGTGGCATGTGGATGGTTTACTTATGTTAATTAATTAATTAATTAATCTATTTATTCATTTATATGTATTCTGAAGATTCTTTAGAAACTTGTATTACTATTATTTTGTATATAGTATGCCATAATGAGTTTAAACATGAGCTTCATTACAATGAGTACAAAGGCGTTACAAATGAGTCAATAACATTCTATGTGTATAATGCCTTTCTACGTACATGTGCATATAATTCATTCTATATAAATACAATGCATTCTATGCACATAGTATATATTCTAAAATATAGAAATTAATCCAAGAACATAAGTGTAATTATCTGTACATGGAATGAATTTTTGTATTTTAGAATAGATTTCTGTATTAAGGCATAGATTTCTAAATTATAGAATGCATTTTATATGTTATGTAATGTATTTCGATAGCATAGAATATATTTCTATATATTATAGAATGTATTTCTATAGTGTATAATTTATTAGTATTTTATAGAATTTATTTCTATATTATAGAATAAATTTCTATATTATAGAATTTATTTTTATAATTATATAATGTATTTCTATATTAAAGAGTTTATTTCTATATTATAGAAATGTGTTTCTATAATATAGGATACATTTATATATTTTAGAATATATTTTTATATTATAGAATATATTTCTATATAAAAGAATTGTTTTCTATAATTATTGAATAGATGTATATAAATATATGAATTTATTCTATGCCGAACGAGACTGGTCAATTAGAAATAATCAAAAACTCGCACACAAATCTTTTCATAACATGGACATTTGAAGTCGCTGTCAGAGTCTCGTTTCACATAGCATAATCTCGTTTGATATATAATAAAATTGTATAATTATAGAAATAAATGATATAATATAGACATCTATTATATAATATAGAAATCAATTCTATAATATAGAAATCTCTTCTATAATATAGAAATCATTTCTATAATATTAGAAATCTATTCTGTAATATAGACATCTATTCTATAATATACACTACTCAAAATAATACAAGGGCCACTTGGACATATGGGTCTCTCTTTAAATCAGAAACACGAATTCAATTTATTAGTTCATCATATTTTATTGCAATCATTTCTGCATCAATAACAAAAAAGATTTTAAACATCAGTCGCTTAAAATTCGTGTAAATTCAATTTAACTGGACATACCACTCATTTACAAAATCAAAACTTTAGAAACTAAACATCTATAGAGACAGTATCGGGTGTGGCCACCGTTTGCATCAATGCAGTCTTGGCATCGTTGTCTCATGGACCGTATCAGGTTATGGAGGATGTTTCCTGAAATGGCCAACCACTCTTGCTGGAGAACTTGGGCCAGAACTTCAAGGTTAGCTCCTGGAGGGAGGTTTGCCCATGTCTGTCGACCCAAGACATCCCACAGATGTTCTATGGGGTTCAAATCGAGTGATCGAGCCAGCCAATCCATCATTATGACGTGCTGTTGCTGCAGGAAGTCATTGACGATACGCGCTCGGTGGGGTCTGGCATTATCGTCCTGTAGTATGGCACCTTCCCCAATGGCCCGCAGAGCTGGGAGGACCCTAGGTTGTATGACGTCATCCCTTGTAGCCAATACCGTTTAAGTTGCCATGAATTTGGAGCAGGGGTGTTCTGAAGTTTAATGCGAAGCCACCCCACATCATGACAGATCCACCACCAAAGCGGTCATGCTCGCGCACCGTCGCATCAGCAAAACGCTCCCGTGGACGCCTCCAAACATTCACTCGACGGTCGTTGAAAGACAAGGAGAACCGAGACTCGTCTGTAAAGAGCACCCTTGACCAATGTTGCCTAATCCACACCAAAATGACGCCGAGCCCAGGCCAAACGCGCTGCACGGTGAGCTGGGGTGAGCAAAGGCCGTACTGCTGGTCGTCTTGATCGCAGGTTTGCCTCGTGTAGACGGTTGCGAATTGTCTGGTCGCTGACGATAACATTGCTGGCTGCGTGAAGCTGTCTTCTGATGGTGTTTGCTGTAGCGGATCTCATCCTCAGAGCTGACAGGGTGATGAAATGGTCTTGTCTTGCAGTGGTAACGCGGGGGCGTCCGGACCTTCTTGGTTCTTGGTCGCTTCCAGTGTTGTTAAAACGCTCCCGCAACCTTTGGACAACGGAGTGGGACATTCCCAGCCACCTGCCAACCTCTCTCACCCCCACCCCTTCCTGAAGCCATGCAATAGCTCTGCCTCTATCCGCCTCAGTCAATCGTCGCCTTGGGGGCATGGTTAGAAAAGCAGCAAAAGCGCAACCATTTATACCCAGAAAAAGCGCCGATTGTTGAACTGAACTCAGAAAATGCAAGCCTTTTGCGTGCAAATCACTTTTTACTGTTGAAAATTTTGCTTTAGTATCAAGACAACAGTAAATTAGGGTAATTTTTTTGTGTAAAAATTGGGTTTGTTTATCAGCTCGGTGAAGAAAGTTCAAAACTCACACATGTGATTACTTGTCAGAATAAGATTGTCTTGAATGTTACTGTACAGAATAAGTTTTGAAATAAGCAATATAAGCGATATTATTGATAGCAGCAACAAATAATTAAACTAAATGAAATATGAGAGTGGCCCTTCAATTATTTTGAGTAGTATAGAAATAAATTCTATATCTATCATTTAGATATAAATTCTATAATATAGAAAATATAATAATATTATAATATATTCTCTAATATAAAAATAATTTCAACAATAAGGAAAGTAATTAAATAATAAAGTATAGACATTTATTCTGTAATATAGAAATTCATTCCATGTACAGATAATTACACTTATGTTCGTGGATTAAATTCTATAATATAGAATAGATTCTACGTGCATAGATTGCATTGCATGTATATAAAATGATTTTTACTCATGCGGTGCCTTATACATGACTGACTTGTTTATGTTAGCCTTCTTTTACCTCGACAAAGAGTAAAATAGTATACTCGATAGCCTGGTATTTATCTCAAGGAGTTTTTCTTTGTAACGCTCTCTCTCTCTCTCTCTCTCTCTCTCTCTCTCTCTCTCTCTCTCTCTCTCTCTCTCTCTCTCTGCCTCCCAGTGAGCTGCATAGTTGTGCATAAAGCAGAAAACTTTTCAGTACGGTTTGGACACGTCTTAGCCTACTCTTTAGGCAAAATTAATACCAACCTCTTACGAAAATTCACCACGCACTTCCTTTCCTCGCAATAAACGCAAATTTCTTGCTCATTTCTTGCATATATTTTAAATGTCAACAGCAGGACTGAACAGAACATTAAAACAGACCTGAATTAAGATTGCTCGGCAAACTGGAATGGCAGTTTCAGTGTGTTCTGTTGCACTCTCGGTAACAAGTACAAACATACTTATTTCCATACTCCTTTCTTTGGCGACGACATAACATAGCAAAAATAAATATTACCAATCATTTTTGTTAATAATTATTAGTGGATTTTTTGCTGAGTCCAACAAACAACAACAACAACCTGACTCGAAAAGAAAATAACACACTTCTTTTTCCTTCCTTTTCATAATTTAATAAAATACGGTTTCAAAAAACCCAGAACATTTCTGTTTTACGTAACGAATATAATTATTACCAAAGACTACGAGGGCAGGACATGTACAAAACGCTGAAGGAGATAAAACGCTGAAGGAGATAAAACACATCAGATTAAAGAATTCCATATACGAGTAAGCTTATGTATTTTGTTAAAACGCTTCGTTGCGAGTTAAAACCCAACTGAGGTATAATATGCATTTCACTAACAATCGGCATTAAGCTTACTCGATCTACTGGTAGACGGCACTTCTTTTTTCGATCTCGTTGAATTTGAGGTCAGGATGGAAATGTGCTTGGATCACGTCTTTTGATATAGTGGAATAGCTGAACAAATCATAGCTGAAGAACAAGCAGGATTCATGGCAGGGCGAAGTACCACTGAACAGATTTTCAACCTCAGAATAATCTGTGAGAAATACCTACAGCACCAACAACATCTATATCATGTGTTCATAGACTTCAAGAAGGCATTTGACCGAGTCTGGCATGCAGCTCTATGGGCAACCATGAAAGTGTACAACATCAGCCCTAAAATTATAGAAGTCATCAAAAGCCTGTATGACAAGGCTACCAGTGCAGTCCTCCATAACAGCGTCATCGGGAACTGGTTCAGAACAACAATCGGTGTGCGTCAAGGATGCCTACTCTCTCCAACACTCTTCAACATCTTCCTAGAGCGCATCATGTCAGATGCTCTTGCAGATCACGAAGGCACAGTCAGTATAGGGGGCAGAGCAATCTCCAATCTTCGTTTTGCGGATGATATTGATGGATTGGCTGGAGAGGAACAAGAACTTGAACAGCTTGTACAGAGGCTTGACACCACCTCCAGAGCTTATGGAATGGAAATAAGTGCGGAGAAGACCAAAATGATGACCAACAACACCAATGGCATCAACACGGACATCAAAGTACAAGGCCAATCCCTCAACACAGTGCACAGCTTCAAATATTTAGGAGCCATTGTGTCAGACAATGGGTCTCGACAGGAAGTCCTCTCCAGGATCGCACAAACAACTGCTGCCCTGACAAGGTTGAAGCCCATTTGGAAAGACAGAACCATCAGTCTACATTCCAAAGTAAGACTGCTGCGCTCTCTGGTCATCTCCATCTTCCTATATGCTTGCGAAGCATGGACCCTCACAGCAGATCTCCAACGAAGAATACAAAACATGGAGATGAGGTGCTACAGAAGACTTCTGTGCATTTCCTATACCCAACACATCACCAACGTTGAAGTCCGACAGACCATCACACAAGCCATTGGACAACACGATGACCTGCTCACAGTGGTGAAGAAACGGAAACTCCGATGGTATGGCCACGTCACCAGATCATCAGGCCTTGCAAAGACCATTCTGCAAGGCACAGTGCAAGGAGGTAGAAGAAGGGGGAGACCGAAAAAGAGGTGGGAGGACAACATTCGAGAATGGACTGGTTTGACACTGAGCGAAGCCATGAGGGCTGCTGAGGACAGAGAAAGATGGAGTATGCTGGTTAAGCGATCATCTGTGGTGCCCCTACGACCTTCGGGTTATGGGACAGGATAGGATAGGATAGGATAGTGTATTAAGTTACGTTGATTTCTACAACGTGACTTGTAGGCTACCTCTTTCGACAGTGACACCCTTTGTATGCAGGCAAATATCGCAGGGATGATGAAAGAACGATTTAGGTCGTTTAAAGATGTGAACGTGACATGCTGATTGTTCAAACTACATGTAAGGTGACACAAGAGAGCCCATAAGATCGAGTACTGTTGTTGCTGGTTTTGATGGTGGAGATGGTGGGAGTGGTGTTGGTCGTGTGATTATTGTTGCTGCTAGTAATGATGATGATGATGATGATGATGATGATGATGATGATGATGATGATGATGATGATGATGATGAACATACGAAGAAGGAGACGAAGAAGAACTAATATATAGCAAATTTGTTTTAATTCATTTTAAACGGTGGAAGGAAAATAATGAGTTTCATGACAGGATTGAAATGACTGTGTGGTATGATGTATACAATTACAAAAATGGAAGGGACGGTAAAACAGATAAAATAAAAAGGAAAATTGCGAGTCAAGCGTACGAGAGTGGTGGTTTGAAAATGACAGATGTAAGAGCTTTCCTGTGTGCCCTAAAAGTTTCTTGGCTTAAAAGAATTTTGCTCTCGGAGGGGAAAATAAGTCACATTTTGCTTATGCAATGTCCATTGTTGAAACATTGTCTTCATTTTGGTAGTAATTTTTTTGAAGTTGCGATGCAACATATAAAAAATCCTTTCTGGATGGATGTTTTCAAACATTGTAAAAATGTTGTGATAAAATGTGCTCCTGTCACAGAAAGGGATTTTGTTAATGAACCATTGTTTTTTAACATAAATATTCGTAGAGAAAGTAAAACAGTGTTTCTACAAAATTGGCTTGCTGCAGGAGTGACACAAGTCGGTCATCTCATATTGTCAAATAGATTTATGACACACGAAGAATGTATCACAAAATACAATAGTGAGTGTAATTTTTTACTGTATCAAGGTGTGGTTCATGCAGTGAAAGAATACCAGCGTAAGATGAATTTTACAGACTTAGAAAATGTTGTAACGTCTAAGCCAGTGTGGTGGAACACTTGTGTAAAGGGTGTGAAGTCTGTTTTTTCTTGTATTATTAGTTACACTGAAATATCAAAAAGTATTGTTAAATGGAGCAGATTTTTTTATACTGAAATAAATGTCAAGAAATTGTTTTATAAACTTAAAAAGACAACAAATGATACCACACTGCGTTGGTTCCAGTATAAAATCCTTTACAGGATTCTGCCGACAGGAAGATTTTTATACATGCGTAAGCTAGTTGATTGTTCAGTGTGTTGTTTTTGTAACAGTGCTGAAGAAACACTGCCACATCTTTTTTGGGAATGTAACATAATAAGAGATTTTTGGTTTGATGTACAAGTGTGGCTGCAGTCAAAGTTTCAGCATTGTAGTAATGTACGATTCGACTTGGAATTGGTCATCTTCGGCTGTAAGGATCAATTGTTAACTGATAGAATATTTGATCTGATTTTGCTCCTTGCCAAGTACCACATTTTCGTTTGTAAACTTAAGGGCACAAAACCAAATATCAATGCATTGAAGAGTATTGTAAAAGATTCGTATGTTGTTGATAAATATTACTAATGTTAATGGTGGTCGCTGGATTGACGACTGGCAACAATATGCTCCATATCTGTAAATCCTTTTTAATACTATCATTAATATTGGTATTTTTTATGCAAGATACTGGAAACTGTAATAGAATTTGCCAACCCAACTCACCCCTTCCCCTCTCCTTCCCCTTCGCTCAGCCCTTTTTGATTTCTTTCTGCTTAGCATCTGTCTCTTTGTGTGTGTGCGTGTGTGTGTAAGCGTGCATGCGTGTATATATGCATACTATATCATAAAAAAACTAAAAAGAGAACACCATTGTTGATTACTTTCTATGTTAACTATACAATGACTGTACTATGAATGTGGACAAACTACATTTGTGGAAAATATTAAGCTCCTTGGTTGTTATTACTATGCATAAGATATGTGGATTTACTGTGCATTGTGTGGTTTAATGAAAAGAAGGATGAGCGTGCTCTCCCTAAAAGAAAAAAAAAAGATGATGATGATGATGATGATGATGATGATGATGATGATGATGATGATGATGATGATGATGATGATGATGATGATGGTGATGATGATGATGGTGATAATGTTCTTGCGTGTTATCAAGCTTTTTACACTGCATGTATACATTACAGGTACGGTACACATTCACATGCCACAATTGTCTGGGGTTTTTTTTTACCCCGTAGGTAAGCTTTCAAGTCTTCATTCACTAAACCTAAATCTCCACAACAGCTACGTCATGGGGTACATCATGTTCTCTGGACGGCATCCAGGCTACAAGATCGGGGTGGTGGTGTTGTGCATCGGGGTCGTGCTCTTTATTTTGGGGTTCGCCTCACAGCACTGGACTGCCACGACCAAGAGACCAGTAGTGGATGGCTTGGAGATCGAGCTGTACTTGTATAACGGGCTATGGGCGGTCTGCTCCCATACTAACCATACTATGAAATTCAAACAAGAATGGTGCAGGACTGCCACCGACTTCCCAGGCAAGTTAGACCTTCTCCCCCTCCTCCTCCTCCTCCTCCTCCTCCTCATCATCATCATCATCATCATAAGAAAAGAAGAGGTATAGCTATAAAATTGCAGACCGCACTGTGTGTTCAGGTAGTTTATTTACAAGGGTGTAATTTATTATGGAGTGACCGTCTGAACACTGATTTTGATATAGGCTACTAATTTATTTTGTACTGTTAAGTGTTATGAATTCTTAGTCGATTCTCAGGCAACAAATACAAATATTAACCCGGTAAAATTAATAAACAAAAACACATGCGCACATTAAAGTCGTAAATTGAGAAGAAGAAAAAAACGCACACAAGAAAACAAGCAACTAAGCTAACACATAATAATATTTTGTCTGCAAAACGTTTAATTTTACTACTACTACTACTACTACTACTACTACGACTACTACGATTACTACTACAACTACTAGATTAAATAGGCGTTTTTCTCCCATCACCAAACAGGCTGTACCAACATACAAGCTCACATGTTTCACACACTCTCATATACACAGCACGCATCTAACACTCAAACATTTGGTGTAAAGGCAAGGAGATCGCTGATAGAAAACGGAAATAAAATATAATTTTTGTTGTTGAAATTGTAGATTGACTGCATCCAATACCATTACTAAAAGGAGGGAGGAAAGGAGGGAGAATAAAACGAGAGACGTCAAATGTAAACACTTTTAGTTTACTGCATTGAACATGCTTTCTCTGAGGACCGGCTGTAAATCTGCATTCTTCCGGTTCTCTTTTTTTCACCACAGCCTAACAAATGCACACTTTATGATCTGATTTTTTCCCAACTCAATCATAATTCGTAGTTATGAGTAGATTGTGATCATTCAGGTAACATTTTATCACTGTGGTTAATAGTTTCCATAGTACTACAATCCCAGTCTTTATAGGCCAAACACAAAAAAAATGTCTGTTTACGGTATCCCGACCGACCCTAAATTTCTTGGCCCGACCCTAAATATTTTTCTTTTGGGGGGATGGGGAAGGGGAATGGTTGGAGGAGGAAGGGGATCGTCTGGAAAAAAAAAGAAAGTTAAAAGTAAAAAAAATCGCACCCAAGGCGAAAAAGATTTAGAAAAAAATAAGTCGACCTACCGACCCTAATTTTGTCCCTATGTTATCGTAAATAGGCATTTATTTTGGGCCTTAAATACGCTGTTTGCGTATTCATGTTTGTTGCTAGAACGCATCATCTTTTAAAGGTAACATATTTTTTTTAAAGCTATGTTGTTGTTGTTTTCTCCACCAGAGTACATCAGCGAGTGGTTTACGGCTGTCCAAGGGTTGCAGTGTGTGACTTTGATCGGATTTGTGGCTGCGGCAGGTCTGGCCATCATCATGCAGGTCTTGTCGAGCTGCCGTACCAAGTTCTACGACTTTCCTGTGATCGGTAGAGCGGTGGAGATTCTGTGTTTGGCTTTCTGTAGGTTTCCACGTTATGGGCAAATAGATTGACTGGTTGGTTGGCTTGTAGGGTTGGTTGTTTGGTTGGTTTGGTTGCTTGCTTGCTTGCTTGGTGGATGGATGTATGGATGGATAAAATTTTATTTTATTGTATTTATTTATTTATTTTATTGTATTGTATTTATTTATTTTATTTAATTAAATTAATGTATTTATTTAATTTTGTTGTGTGTGTGGGGGGGGGGAGGGGTAGGGGATTTTATTTTATTTGGATTGGGTTTATCCAACAAGATAGCCTACAGGTCAAGTTCGAAGTAAGCCTATGTCATTATCCTCATGAGGTCATCCATTGTACTCGAACGGACTCCCGTGCCACCATAATTATTCGCTCTCGCTGCAAAAGAGCAAAGTTCCCGATGTCTTTTTGTTTCTAACCACGTTATGCTCACTATCTTAAAAAAAACCAACGGGTTGAACCGATATTTGTTGATTTTTGATATAGGGGTAGTCTACTTCAACTCGTGATCAATCCTTCAGTGGCACTCTGCTTGTCGGTTAGTCGGTCGGTTGGTCTGTCCGTCGCTCCGAATTTAAAAAAATGTTTTTGCATTATCTCAGGTTGCTTTTTATTATTTTAACTACCCAGATAAGCCCATTTTAAACGCCGCTAAGCCTTTTGTGTTCTCGACCTGTGCTCCTTCTCAAAGGTCAAGGTCACTGAGGCCAATTATATTATTTAAACGTTAAGCTTATTATCTAAAAATGAGCTGTTATTTATTTATTTATTTATTTATTTATTTATTTATTTATTTATTTATTTATTTATTTGTGTGCCTTCAGATAATTAATTCAGATAGTGGTCGACCATTTCATATTTTCGTTTTGCTTCTACCGAATAAAGCCTAGTCAAAGCATCGCCACAAAAATGAACTCTTTAAAAAAAAAAATCAAAAAAGCTGAATTTTTAGCTATGTGTGCGCGTGTCTGGAAATACAGTAATGCCATCATGTTCATATTTGTTTCCCATTTTCATTTTAGTCTCACTTCGTTCCAGCACTGATCGGGGTAGTTTCGGTAGCAGTATACGGTGCCAAACAGCCTGGACGCCTCAACTACCGGGGCGAGACCGATTGGGAGCTGGTCACCGTGGAATTCACTAGACTGAGCTGGGCCTTCGCCCTGGACGTTGTGGGCTTAGGCTTTGTCTTTCTGGCCGGGATCCTCATGGCCGTCTTCAACAGACCTTTTCAAGACCAGGATGGGGATGCGGACTCACTCGCCGTGGAAGGATCCAAAGAAGCCGAGCCATACGAGAATGTTTCCGATAAGACCCACATGTAGAGTAGCCGCCTCGGGGGGCTTGACTTAGAGCCTGTATCGGTCAGCGCCTTAAGCAGCTCTTGAGCTGGGAAAGCGCTGTATAAGAACGATTATATTAGATTTGTTTTCGCTGTCGGGTTTCATTGAAACCCCGCATGAAGTTACTTCAGACGTAATTTACTAACTACTAACTCCCCCGCTAAATGATAACGGACCTATTTCTCTTATATGTCTTGTTACAGTTCTTTATAGGAATCACCCACATGTTTACAAAGTACACCAATTGATGAATTCGAAATGGACAATTAGCCACTGATGAATTTTCAGCCCGTTTTATAGAAATTATAATTAGTGTAACTTTTTGACTAATGCAGCATCCACTGTCTTCCTTTCAACGAGCCTATTATTATTATTATTATTATTATTATTATTATTATTATTATTATTATTATTATTATTATTATTATTATTAATTAATTTATTTATTTTTTAATATTATTATTTTTTTTTATTTTTTATTATTATTACTATTATTACTATTATTATTATTATTGCTATTATCATTGCTTTTTTTTAATAATAATAATATTATTATTATTAATATTATTATTATTATTATTATTATTATTATTATTATTATTATTAATTTACTTTTTTATTATTATTATCATTTTTTTTATTATTACTATTATTATTATTATTATTATTATTATTATTATTATTATTATTATTATTATTATTATTATTATTATTGCTATTATCATTGCTCTTAATAATAATAATAATAATAATAATAATAATAATAATAATAATAATAATAATACTACTACTAATAATAATATTATTATTATTATTATTATTATTATTATTATTATTATTATTATTGTTATTATTATTATTATTATTATTATTATTATTATTATTATTATTATTATTATTATTATTATTATTGTTATTATTATTATTATTATTATTATTATTATTTATATTATTATTATTATTATTATTATTATTATTATTATTATTATTATTATTATTATTATTATTATTATTATTATTATTATTATTATTTTATGTATTTTTAAATATTATTATTATTATTGTAGCTTTGCAAGGTTAGTGCCTGTTTGTCACAGTTTATAATGTGTAAGTCGAGCTGCTAGTTTATCTTGTCTGTTTTATTTTGGCATTTTGTGCTAGTTTGTAAGTGCGGTTTGTGTTTGTGTATGTATGTGTGTGTGTGAGTGTGTGTGTGTGTGTGTGTGTGCGTGATTTTGTGCGCACTGGTTTCACTACTCAATAATAAGATTTTTGTATTTTCTTATATTTTTAATATGTGTGTTTATCAAGGGGAAAAAAGTAAATATCATGTTGTCATTTCCTGTAAAGTTGATTGTAAGTTGTATTATTCCTGTCTTGATTTTTTTATAATTATTAAGTTGTGTGTTCCCTTTCCCCATCCCTCCCTATTCCCTCCCCCCTCTTGGCTATAAAGCCTTACTTAACGTCTGTCTTATATCTAGTTATTGTGCTTTGAAGAAAAATATTGTTTAAACAGTTCAACGAACGAAGTTCAGAGTTTGTGGATCGGTCAATTGAAGTCGAGGCACAAAATAATTGGATACAGCGTAGCAGAGATAAGCTTACTAGGCAAGAACCTTCTCCCTCTATTAGATTTTGCCTGGTGTCAGCTACGCAGGATGAAAAGAATGTTTTCAAACGTACTTTCAAATAGAAGTGTTTGTTGTAGATCGTGCCTGTAAATACTATGTTGAATGTCCGCAATGCATTGTAGCAAAGGTTTGGGTAGAACGGCTTACTAGTAACCGAAAGATCCCTGGTTTGAATCCATTTTGGCCATCGTGTGACCGTATTATTTTCTCCTGGTTCGCTGGTGTCAGAATAAAGTGACCACTCCGGGTTCGTGCGAATATAATCTACAACTAACCTAACATGTAACATAGCGATGCCTATTGTTGTTGTTGTTGTTGTTGTTGTTGTTGTTGTTAGTAAAGTAAAGAGACTTACAGTTCATTGTACGTGTTTTGTTGTTGTTGTTGTTTAGAGTTTTTCTTATATTTTTATAGGAGCTTTATCAGCAGAAATCTTCCACATTTTAAATATATACTTGTACGTAGAATATTATAGCATAGTTTCTTATATGCTCTTTTTTGTGTGTTGTAATGTAATGACACCATCGCTGTAACATTTTACACAGACAGTAATTTACGTGATACTGTGTCCCAGCATTTTGTGACGAAGATGGAGTTGGACAGAAATGGTAAGAGCTTCACTCTGGCTATTGCTAGAAGTGTCTGGCACACAGAGTTTCTGAGAGCATGATCTTTGGCTTCATAGAGATTAGTTTCCTAGAGAATAACAGTTAATACATATCCTAGTTCAAAATGCGTCTTTTGTTGTTGGTGCAGCCTCTGCATCGGTTGATCGTTTCAAGCTTTGAGAACTATAATATCTAAGCTTTAAACGATCTGTCATATTATGTATGTATGTATGTGTGTATGTGTGTGTGTGTTTGTGTGTGTAGGTGTGTGTGTGTGTGTATTAATTTACCAAACATTCTGCATTTTATATTTTTCAACATTGACGCAGGCTGTACAGAGCGAACTATGGAGGTTTTACTTTAATGTAAGTGTTAGCACACCTACTTATTTTGTAAGATGTAATGTCTTAGAGCGAAATACAACGCTGTGCTTACAAATAGACCTACCCACACTCTCTCTCTCTCTCTCTCTCTCTCTCTCTCTCTCTCTCTCTCTCTCTCTCTCTCTCTCTCTCTCTCTCTCTCTCTCTCTCTCTCTCTCTCTCTCTCTCTCTCTCTCTCTCTCTCTCATTCTTTTCATCATTTCTATCATCAGGCACACGGGTTCGTTCTATATAATCTAAATGGAACGTCGTTCTTTATTAATATTTTTTCAACATATAAACATTACTTTTTAAACAGTTTGATTTCAAAATATTAAAGTCCTCATTCTTCAATGATCATTTCAAGCACATAGATATTTTCCAAAGATGCTTTCAATTTAAACATTTTATTTCGTCGTTTCACGCACAAATGGGACACGACAAGCTAAAGGGAGACAGGTCTACCGTAGTACAAGAAATAACTAAAGAATCGTCGATTACTTCCCTTGATCCTTGACCAAGACGGTAAGTTGAATGTTTAGTGCCCTTGAGCTGGGTTGAGTTGGTTTGGGAAGGCTTTACAAAATCTTTGAGGTAGTATTCCAGTATATGCGTACAATAAGGAAGTATTTTAAAAGCGAAAATAATCTTCCCTCTATGTCTTTTACCACATTCTGTGGTTTTACTCTCTGCATTTGGGAAAAATCTGAGTATTTAATAAAGGCTTAATAGAACTTACAGGACATAGAGTAAATGTAAAAAAAAAGTTTCATACAGGTAATTTCAACAAATATAGGTATATACGACACATAAGACCTTAGTACCTTTTTTATGGCTAATAATTATAAAAAAAAACACGGGGAATCGCAAAGCTGAGTATTAAATTTACACATGCATAAGTTATATTCGACTCGAACAACAAGTCGAAATATGTATGAATATATTTTCTCCCATGTATGAATGTATGAATATATTTTCTCCCAAGACTAGCCTTGTTAATAACTCGGATTCATTCTGCTATGCTGGCATCTACATAGCTCGTCGAGGCCTTTCTTAAGTTTTGGGACCATACAGTGCCAGTGTAGACACATCCCGACCAACCTGAACCTTCGATGTAAAATTCGTACTTCACTTTTGACACATTTTGCATTGAAGGGCCTCTCAATGTGGTTTTGTATAGTCTCTTGGTGCCTTAATCTGCATAGTGTTCCTCGCCAACCGGCAAATTTTTTCTCCCAAGACTAGCCTTGTTGTTCGTGTTCACTCAAGTGTAAAGTGCAAAGTGTTAAGCAGATCTCGCACCCTGTCTTTAGCTACCGCCTTGTCTAAGCCATCTAAAAATAAATAAATAAATAAACAAGCACAACAACAGCAACACCAACAACAGAAAGACTAAGACAGATTGAAAGAGAAGGCGTGACTAAAAATGTTTGCTTTTCTTCTTCACCGCAATTTAAAAATAAATAAATAAATAAATAAACAACATTACATTACATGGTTATTGCTTTAGGTCCAGAAACAACAACAACAACAACAGAGACAGAGAATTCGCGACTAAAGCTGTTTTGTTTTTAATGTCTTCTTCATCGCATTAACAATAATTTAAAAAAAAATAAATACATTGAATAAACACGAACAACACAAACCAAGCAAACAAACAAACAAAAATTCAAATCTGCAAGACATTACGCTATAAATACTCCGCGCAGCTGTACGATTCCACGAGTTGCCTGTGACGCTTCCCTCGATGTACTTGTAACCAGCAGGCTGATTTTGACAATTTGACAATGGACTCAAATACTGTTTAAATAATAATATTAATAATAATAATAATAATAATAATAATAATAATAATAATAATAATAATAATAATAATAATGATGATGATAATAATAATAATAATAATAATAATAATAATAATAATAATAATAATAATAATAATAATAATAATAATAATAATAATAATAATAAAGATTGTGATGATGATGATGATGATGATGATGATGATGATGATGATGATGATAATAATAATAATAATAATAATAATAATAATAATAATAATAATAATAATAATAAAGGATATTATCACGCGTTTTTTCTTCAAACGACTCAAAGCGCGGCGATCTGAAGAGATCTCTATTACAGAAGTCGGAATGTAAATCAATTTTAAGTAAGTGTGATATTTTTTTCACCAAACATTTACACTACTTTTTAGTTTTATGATTGGTCCCGATTTGGCTCTGAAGAGTCCGCTGGACCTAAAGCAATAACCATGTAATGTAATGTAGTTCTATGATCATAGAGGAGTTTATTAAATGAATCCACATTATTGAGGTGAAGGTTTTTCTATGGGCGTATAGGCAGTTTGAAGAAATGGGATTCCAAAATGACGTCACGGTACATTCTATTATGAGTCATTGTGCGTCACTTGACACAACAGGCACAGAATACTCTCCCCTCGTTATGCTACTTGAGCTTTGGCTGTCAAGTGTATCGTCGTCCTCCACTGACTTTGAATGTGTGCGACTATTCACACTTTTCTGCTATCCTATGCACCAACGGGAATCCCCGATGTAAGAGGAGTAACTCTTTCCGTTACCGTGAAGCATACTTCCGGTGTCTTTCTCCGCGTATTGTTTATCCGAATGTTTTGAGTGAGTTAGTTTCAAATATTCAAGAATATGTCGAATCACATGAGAAAGCGTTGGTGGGAGCATAAAAGAGAAAGTGTTGCAGAGAATGCCTGATAGATTTGAAGTCCCAGTTGTGACAGTCAAGTTTACAGTGGGAAGACAACATGTGTCACTGGCCACCGGTATCGTACCCTCACATAGTCAACTAGGTCTACTTCGTGTTTTGTGAAGGTTGCGACGGCGAAGCTATGGAAAACTACAAGAGTCTTCAGGTCCTGTTTCACTTTCTGTCGATGATCGTTCTTTAATCGTTGTATCGCTAGCTCTTCCATCTGACGACTGGCGTTTTCGTGGTGGCTTTCTGCCGATCTTCACTTTGCTGTCGTAACCAAGAAACAGCTGGGGAGATGGATTTTGAATGGTGGGCTCTCGGTCAGTAAAATGAAAGGAACAGACAAAAATTGTCTTCGGTGGACGTTTTAAATGTAGTTTTGACAGCCACTCTCTTATCTGGTCACTATTTGAAGGGGTGTGCAGTTTGTAGGGCTCCTGACACACGCACTCTCCATGAATCATTGGGTAGTGATCAACGCACCTCCGAAGTCGCCACAAATACAGGCCTCTACGATTGTTTTTGCATCCTTTCACTGAGCATGTACTTCCTCCACCGTTTTTATACTTATCCCACTCGTATCGTATCGTATTTAGATTTTCTGTCCCCAGACACAGTGGCATATAGGGGACGATATTAAGATTGCATGATAAAATTTCAGGACCACGGGTTAAAAGAAGCCATAATGTGCATTAAGGGAGTCAGGAAATATGGATAAGAATACATGGATGAAAGGTAGACAAACAAAGTGGAGATGAGATGATTCATTAAGAAGTTAATTTAAAATCCATTTAAAAGTCTGATTCGCAAGAATCTGGGAAAAATGGGGGGGTGTCGGATAGTGCAGTGGTTGGAGCACTCGCTACTGTGTCGAAAGTGAAGCACCGTCCGGTGCGGTTAGCACTTGGATGGGTGACCGCTAAGGTGTGAAGCGACAAACAACAACGCCCCCAGTTGACTCAACTGTGATTTAGTACCTACTCTCTTGAGGGTGGGGAAGGTAAAGCAGCGAGGGAGAGAGTTGGGCATCACCCTCATTACGCTGGCCCAAGATAAGTGTGATCTCCAACATCACGCTCCCCTACGGCCACAAGGCTATGGGACTACCTTTACCCTTTACCTTTACCTGGGAAAAATGGGGTATGGATCAATGGCTATGAATGGGGAGGAATAACATCCTCCACAATATGGATAAAAATACATGGATGAAAGGTAAACAAACAAAGTGGAGATGAGATGATTCATTAGAAAGTTAATTTAAGATCCATTTAAAAATCTGATTCGCAAGAATCTGGGAAAAAGGGGAGTATGGATCAGTGGCGATGAGTGGGGGAGGAATAGCATCCTCCACAATAGATATATAAGTCGGAGATATTTAAAATGGGAAAAAAAAAAGCATGTACTTCCTCCACAGTTTTTATACTTATCCCACTCGTTTTCTGGCCCTAACAATCGTCGTTTTCGGCAATTTGCCATATTTAAAAGTCACGCATCATGCTTTGAGAAAAGCAAAACAAGCCAGACCGGAACTTGGTTTCACTCTAACCTCGTTTTGATTTATAATGGCGATACCCACGAGTTTTTATGAGAGGTGCCGGAAAGTTGTGAATGGGCCCATTCTGGTGGAGCCCATCCAGAGTTGCTTGTAGCAGATGAACTTTGAACTCTCGCGAGCGCAGTTTAGATTCAAATTTCGCAAACATCAGACACACAAAAATACATATAAATATATGCCTATATTAAGCAAATAATCATCTCTTTAGCGAGAACTAGAAATTTTATAAGTTTTTGTTGTTGTTGCTGTTGACTTGTTGTTGTTCTCTCTCTGTCTCTCTCTCTCTCTCTCTCTCTCTCTCTCTCTCTCTCTCTCTCTCTCTCTCTCTCTCTCTCTCTCTCTCTCTTTTGATCTATACTCCATACTCACTTGTATACACTTAAAGACCATTATATTGCCGTAACCCAATAAGTTATGAATGCCTTACAGCAGCATTTTTCTAAGCACCGAAATAATGAAAAACAAACAAGCACACAAAAAAAGACGGACTGATAAACAAACAAAGACTTCCAGTTCAAAACAGTCCATTAAACATTGGGAGTAAATAGTGGCACTTTCTACAAGGACAAAATGAAGATTTTGAAAGTAAAGAAAAAGTTGATAGGAAGTGATGTTTTCATTGGGGAAGACTTCTCTGTGGGCGTAAGAGAAACAAGAAAGAAATTGTCAAAACTGATGAAAGGGATCAAAGCAAGTGTCAATAATGGTCTATGATCATATTCTTGTGGACGGGAAGAAATTTTTTCTCTCATAATGGTGAAAGCATCGTCCCGGAAGGGCAATAACGATGTGGCCGCCCTAGTTTTGATCATGATCAAAGTGTACATCCTTTGGGGTTGGATTATCTTTTTATAAACAAATTAGGCTTATCTGGTTTGGTGCAATGTAAGTGCGCGTGTACTGATAATGTCGTTTGTTCCCATTGTGAATCATTTGTGACAGATAAAGCGAAGGATGACGTGTCTAGCCAGTGCATTTGTAACTGTGACCTTGAACGTTGTAAAGGCAAAGAAAGTTCAGAGGTCAAGGCCGGGTCAAGTTTTGTTTCCTACCCTTTTATGGAATCGACGTTCGGGGCCCCAACCTCTGATGATGATAGGGATGATAGTGTTCTGTCGGATAATTCTGTTAACAGTCTTTATGAATATGTATATGTAAATAATGTTAGCAATAATGCCTTCTTATTTATGCATTGGAACGTAAATGGATTGATGCCTAAACTTGTTGATGATAAATTTATCTCTTTTATTACTTCATTCCATTTTGTTTGCTTGGTTGAGACCTTTGTTGATACTTTGAACCCTGATATCATTGGTGGTTATAAAGCATTTTGTCAGTCGTCAAAGTGTCACGAATATAGGTGGTGTGGGGGTGTGGGGTAAGCAATTACTCCCCGCGCTGTATCTCCTCCCTTGTTATAGGCCGATGTGCGATGACATTCAGGGGGTAATGCTTGGGAGTGCTGAGGAGTGCTAGAGAGTTATAAGGACAGACGAGAGGTAACAGTAGCGAAGAACTTAGACAAGGGAAGCCGGGTGTTTATAATCTAATATCAACAATTTATTAAGTGGACGTAGGCCAGCTATAGTTGGTTAGTTTACAAATGGATCACGATTGATAGTCTAGGGAAGTACAGAGTAGTCTGGAGTTATTCTGGTCTAGCTAAAGAAAGTCAATAGGGGCGAGTATGGACTGCTTTCATCAGGTGGCACGAGATAGCTGGTTGACCAAGCATGGGCAACCAGAGTGTTGCAGAGTTGTGGTGTGCGCGGAGGGCACACTTAACTTCAATTTAGTCGGCTGTTGTAGCCGCTGGAGACTGGATGGTTGCTTGCAGTGGTCACTTGCGATGATCAGTCAGAGGCGAGCGTGGGACTATACTGAGAGGCGGGGCTTGGAGTCGCATGGTCAGTGGCAAGTGGGGAGGATTACCGCGAGAAGGGGCCATAGACTAAGGAGTCCGCTTGTGACAGAGGCCCCCCCCCCCCCCCCCCCCCCCAAGGAAAAGGCGAGGTCCTCGGCCTCGGCTTAGAACGCGGCCGATTAGCTCTGGGGCCTGCTGCGATGCGGGATGTTGGTGGAGGTGGTCCTGGAGATGCTGGGGCTGTACAGGGTTCGGGGTGGTAGGCGGCGGAGGCCCAAGGACGGTGCGCGGGGGTTGCCGGGTTCCGGCGACGGCTAGTGGGTGGCGGAGGGAATGAACACTGGGGCGTCGGCCCTCAGTGGGGACTCGGCGGAGTCGGAGGCGGGATGGCGGCTGAGGAAGTCCGCTCCGTGGTTGTCCTTCCCTGGGATGTGCTCAAGCTGGAAGGAGTATGCTTGGAGCAACAGAGCCCATCTCATCAGTCGGGCGTTGAGGGATTTCGATGTGGCTAGAAACGACAGCGGCTGGTGGTCGACCTGTACGGTAAAGTGGGTACCGTACAGATATAGCTGGAACTTTTGCACGGCCCAGACGAGTGCGAGGCACTCCTTCTCGGACGTGGCGTAGTTCTGCTCCGCTGGTTTCAGCTTCCTGCTGGCGTAGGCGACGGGGAAGAGCGTGGTAGTGTCCGCGGAGTCCCGTTGTAGAAGTACGGCTCCGAGGCCTACGTCGCTGGCGTCGGTACGCAGGACGAAGGGTTGCGTGTGGTTGGGGAGTCGCAAAACTGGTTGCGACGTCAGCTTCCGTTTCAGTTCTTGGAACGCGGCTTCGCATTGCGGGGTCCACAGAACTCGGTCGGGCGCTGACTTTCTGGTCAGGCTCGATAGGGGTGCGGCTATTCCGTTGTATCCTGGCACGAACTTCTGGTAAAATCCGCTCAATCCCAGGAAGGATTGGACGTCCTTCTTAATCTTGGGGCGGGGCGCGTCTCGTAGGCGCTGGATGGTCTTCTCCAGAGGTCGAAGCTGTCCATGGCTGATTGTGTGGCCTAGGAACTCTAGTTCCTGGTAGCCGAATTGGCACTTGGTCGGTCGGGCGGTGAGTCCAGCTTCTCTGAGGCGGTGTAGTAACTGGCGTAACACTCGCAGGTGCTCTTCCCAGGTTTCGGTGGCGACAAGGATGTCATCCATGAAGGAATGCAGGGACGAGCAGTGGAGGGGGTCCAGTAGTTTCCTCATCATGGTGCTGAATATGCTTGGCGCGTTGTGAAGGCCAAAAGGCAGGAATTTGAATTCCATGGTGCTGAATGCCAGGTATTGTCGGGAAGATGGGTGTACCGGGATCTGGTAGAATCCTTTACTCAGGTCTACGCGGGAGAAATATTTCGCTGACTGCAGTTTCGCGAACAGGTCCGTTGGGTCGGACATGGGTCCGGGTACGAACTGAGTCACGAGGTTGAGCTGGCGGAAATCTATGCAGAGGCGGTGCTCTCCACTGGGTTTGCGTGAGAGGACTATGCCGGCGCTGTAGGGGGAACGAGATGGAGAGATGACTTCGGCTTGAAGCAGAGCTTCGACCTCCTTCCTCACTACCTGCTGCTGGGATAGCGGGACGGGGTATGGTTTCTGGCGGACGGGTGTGGAGTCAGTCCGAGTTAAGTGAACTTCCTCGAGGTCCGTTCTCCCGGGCACGTCGGTGAGTACCTCTTTGTAGTCGGCGATGATGGAGCGCAGTTGGCGTTGCTGGCTGGCGGGGAGTGATGGGTCGAGAGATACGTCTCGGAAGGATTCCTTCCCATGTAGCGGATATTCGGCGACGCCGGTCTCCGTACCATCCACCTCGACGGCCAGCGCGACCGTGAGCAGAGAGTGTGTATCCGGGGCGACTGCGGGCGGTTCCATGTATCGCTTGAGGAGGTTGATGTGGTGGGTTCTGGGCTTGCCCTCCACTTCGATGCGGTAGGTCGTTCTGGAGAGTTTCTCCAGCACCTTGTAGGGTCCTTGTCAGGCGATGTCGAGTTTGGTTGTGCCGCTGGGGAGTAGTAGTAGGACCTGTTCTCCTACTTGTAGCTCCCGGTCTCGGGCGCGGCGGTTGTGATACCTGGCTTGTCTCTCTCTCGCCTTCTTCAGGTTGGCGGAGGCGGCTTTCCACGTGGCCTTAAGGGTCTCCTGGAGTTTGGTGACGTATTTGGTAGCGTCGACCGGTGTCTCGTCGAGCTTAGCGTCGGTCCAGCTGCGTCGCAAGGCAGCTAGGGGTCCAGAGAGAGGTCTCCCAAAGAGTAACGTGGACGGGGTGTATCCGGTTGAGGTGTGTGGCGTCTCTCGGTAGGCGAAGAGCGCTGACGTGACGTAGCTGTCCCACGCGGTGGGTTGGTCGTCGGCGATCTTCCGTATGATGGCGATGAGCGTTCCGTTCAGGCGCTCGACCTGTCCGTTGCTGGCAGGGTGGTAGGGTGGAGTTCGGATGTGACGGATGCGGAGTAGATTGAAGACTTCCTGCATCAGTCTTCCCGTGAACTGCGACCCGTTATCGGTCATGATGCTTTCCGGGAATCCGACTCGTGTGAAGATGGCGACGAGCGCGTCGGCGACTCGGGCGGCGTCGATCTTCGGTAGGGGAACGGCCTCACACCACATGGAGCATGTGTCGACTAAGGTGAGCAGGTATTGGTTCCGCTTCTTGGTTCGCGGTAGGGGCCCAACTATGTCGACGGCTACTCGTTGAAAAGGCGTTCCTACGACGACGGTGGGGCTGATGGTTACCGGGACGGTATGATGGCGGGGGGAGTAACGCTGGCACTGGCGGCAAGACTTGACGTATCGCTTTACGTCCTCTGACATCCCGGGCCAGTGGTACTGCGCGCTGATACGCAGGGCGGTGGCTCCTATCCCCATGTGACCACTCAGGGGCATGCTGTGGCCAAGTTCCAGGACTTGGGGGCGAAGGGTCGCGGGCACGACCAGCTGAGAGTGGTCGTCCTTCTGGCGGTACAGGAGTCCGTCTTCGACGAAGAAGTCCCCGGTCTTGGGTGGAGTGCGCGCGGCGGGTAGCTTCCCGAAGCATTTGCGCAGTGTGGCGTCCTCTTCCTGGGCCTTCCGGATCTGCTCCGGCATCTGGTTGGGTATCGGTGGTGGGGTCGAGGCTAATTTCGTTTGGGCGCGCGTCTGGACGGCGGCCATTGACTCCACAGGCTGGGGTGGTATTCCCAGGAAAACGTATCGGCACCCAAGGATCAGGTCGTAGAGAGGCTGGTCCATCACGGCGGCTTGTATGGATCCCGTGACGTATCGGCTGGCGACATTGATCCTGGCGATAGGTAGCGTAGTGCTTGGTTGTGATGCGTCGGCCAGCTTCAGGGTGATCTTTTCGCCGGTCAGATCGCTATCCCTGATCAGCGAGTGGCGGACGACGGCATCGAAGGTTAGGCCGGTGTCGTAGAGGCAGTGTGCAGGGTGGTCGTTCACGGTCACCTGCTCTGTGACGGCCGGGCGATCGGTGGGAGTGGCGACGGGGGTCACCGGGTTCCCGTCGGGCGTGACTTGGCGTAGGGCTAGCACGTTGCCTTGCTTACGTCGCTGGTCGCTGAGGCGGCGGAAGCACTTTTCTCGTGTGTGGCCTCGGCGTTGACAGTAGCCGCAGTGGAGCTCTCCGCTCCTCTTCCCAGGCTCTGTCCCGGTGTTCTGGCGTCCTTTAGGCGGGGGTGATCGTTTGCTCGCTGGCGGGACGGACCGGCGAGGTTGTTGGCGGGGTTCTGGTGGCGAGGGTGCTCGGGGTTCCCGGCGAGGCTGTCGGTCGTCGGGGTGGGCGGTCAAGTAGCGGTCCGCTACTATTATGAGGTCCTCCAAGCGGGCGGCTCCCTGTTCGGCGGCGAAGGTCCGCAGTTCGCCCGACATGGTTCCCTTCAGTTGTTCGCCCAGCATCAGCTCGAGCAACCCATCGTAGGTCTTGGGTTCCTCAGCTTGTTCGATCCACTTGTTCCAGAGCTGGCGGTAGAACTGGAGGTGCTGGGGGTGAAAATGTCGCTCGCAGGCGATCCAAGGCCTAACTCGCGGCGATAGCGCTCGAGCTGGAGCAGCTCTCGGGCGCCTTTCTATCTCTCTATCCTTCGCCTTCTCTTCTCGCGCTGCTGCTCTCTCTTCCTCGGCGATCCTCTCTTTCTCCTCCTCTCGCTTCCGTGCTGCTGCTCTCTCTTCCTCGGCGATCCTCTCTTTCTCCTCCTCTCGCTTCCGTGCTGCTGCTCTCTCTTCCTCCTCCCTCTTCGCCTCCCGTTCCTTAGCCCTCTCCTCTCTCTTCAATTTCTCCTCGGCAATGTCCGCATCCACGTTCTGGAGGACATAGTCCTTTAACTCAGTGCCGGCGAGCCCTAAGCTCTCGCCAATACCCTTGTACTTAAGGGCGAGTTCTCCCCGGTGGGCCATGGTAAGAGATGCGACTTACCCTCAATGACCTAACCGTGATGAAGGGCGCTCACAGAGGGGTACTCTGACAGCAAACAAGGGGCGGGGCTAGAATGAGGCTACGGTGAAATGACACAGGGGCGATCACAGCACAACACGAACACACGGACAACAGTCAATCAAAACATAGAGAATGAAAGCAAAAAAACCTCTTTGTACCACCACAACTCTGAAGTGCGCGCGGGACCTATGGGGCTAGGCTATGTTAACTAGGCTAGTGGGCTAGGTCGCTAACTCTCGTCGGGCGGGGGTAGAAATCTAAGGGGTTGGTCGGGCAGGGGTAGAAACCTAAGTTGTTGTCTCGTCGGGCGGGGGTAGAAATCTAAGTTGTTGTCTCGTCGGGTGGGGGTGGAAACTTAAGTTGTTGTCTCGTCGGGGTCGCCAAATTTAATGTCACGAATATTGGGGGTGTGGGGGTGTGGGGTAAGCAATTACTCCCCGCACTGTATCCCCTCCTTGTTATAGGCCGATGTGCAATGACATTCAGGGGGTAATGCTTGGGAGTGCTGAGGAGTGCTAGAGAGTTATAAGGACAGACGAGAGGTAACAGTAGCGAAGAACTTAGACAAGGGAAGCCGGGTGTTCATAATCTAATATCAACAATTTATTAAGTGGACGTAGGCCAACTATAGTTGGTTAGTTTACAAATGGATCACGAGTGATAGTCTAGGGAAGTACAGAGCAGTCTGGAGTTATTCTGGTCTAGCTAAAGAAAGTCAATAGGGGCGAGTATGGACTGCTTTCATCAGGTGGCACGAGATAGCTGGTTGACCAAGCGTGGGCAACCAGAGTGTTGCAGAGTTGTGGTGTGCGCGGAGGGCACACTTAACTTCAATTTAGTCGGCTGTTGTAGCCGCCGGAGACTGGATGGTTGCTTGCAGTGGTCACTTGCGATGATCAGTCAGAGGCGAGCGTGGGTGGTGTGACTCATATAGGTCACTGGGTTGCGTCCTTGTGCAATAGCGTGAAGTGGGTTGTGGGCGAAGCGTCCCTTGGCTGGGTGAGGTCAGCCTCTTCTCACGTCCCAGTGCCAACCAGATATATGGGTGGCACGCAGCGAGGTTGAGTCCCGCAGAGGCCCGTATAGGAACCGTTCTGCAAATAATCAGTTCTCTGCATCAGGAGGGCACCCACATTCTGGATGCCGCGCTGTTCAGCGCTCATGCCAATCAGATTTTAATTTGGAAGCACTGGTCAGGAATGACCAGTACTTTCCAATTGTCCATCTATATCACTAATGGCTGCTAGGGGTTTCCCGTTGGGGTTGGGAGAATTTAACAGCGGCCAATAACGTATTAGAGTCTCGGCGCCTAAGAGGGGTTACTAACAACAGGGGTGGATATTTACACATTCAGATCAGGGAAAAACAATGGGTGTAAATACATGGGCAATGGCTATTATATGCAATGGGGATTAGTTATGTACTTTAGTCTATACAGCGGGGCAATCATGGCATGGGGAATTATACAGAAATATAGATAGGTATATATACATGTATGAATATAAGCATGGCATGTTCAGGTACAACAATCAAACTACAGACAAAGAGTACATAGAGCAAAATGATATATCAAGCAATTCATCACAACGATACACAAACACGGACGTAAGTATCTACAAGACATACGAACATGTGGGGAAATCGACGGGCGATGGGTAGCAAAATGATATGAGGTAAATCACTCCTCTCACCTTGACCAAAGAACGGGTAGAACACAAGAGTAAAGCTGAGCTCAGAGGTCGCGGCAGAGGCAGACGTGTCTAGCTGGAAGATGTGTTGTCTTGGGCATGCGGTAGTAGACTGACGAAGCTATGCCTTAACTTTTCAAAAGTCCGGTCGCGGGTCACGTGGGACTATACTGAGGGGTGGGGCTTGGAGTCGCATGGTCAGTGGCAAGTGGGGAGGATTACCGCGAGCAGGGGCCATAGACTAAGGAGTCCGCTTGTGACACAAAGAAATTGTCTGCTATTGGCAGACCTTCAGGGGGAGTTGTATGTTTTATTAAAAATGAGTTTTTGCCTCTTGTAAAGCAAATTAATGTTACAGATGGTAACTTTTTGTTGTTTCTTTTTGATAAAAGCCTCGTTGGCATGACAAAGGATATATTGTATGTTTGTGCTTATTGCCCACCTGAAGGTTCTAGGTATTACACAGTTATGAACACTGATGGTGATGGTATTTCAATGTTAGAAAATTTTATTGTTAATAAAGCTTTTTTGGATAATGATTGTTTTATTATTTTATCAGGTGATCTTAATGGTCGAACATCTAATGTTTCGCAGCCAATCTCTATTGAAAATTATACTTTTGATGACTTGTATGTAAGTAGTCCTGCAAGTGTAAATAGAAATTCACAAGACAATGTTTTGAATAGTTATGGGAAGTCAGTACTTCACATGTGCACTGCTTTGAATATGTGTATTCTAAATGGAATGTGTTCTGGTGACCGTGAGGGTCGCTACACATTTATTTCGGATTTTGGAAACAGTGTGGTGGATCACTTTCTAATGTCTAGTGATCTGTTGGCTATTGTATGGGATAAATGTGTTTTGAATGTTTTGGATCGCTCTGAATCTGATCATATGCCTGTTGTTCTCTCGGTTGTCTTTCCTGAGGGAAATGTTGTTGATACTATGCGTGCTGAAAAAGAATGTTTTGTTGAGAAGTTTGTTTGGAATTATGATTATATACAGTTGTTTAAGGATGCCATGATTTCTGAAACCATACAGCGTGTTATGCACAATGCAATTGAAATGATTGATGTGGATGTTAATTTAGCTTTAACTATGTTCAGTGATTGTGTGAAAGATATTGCAACTTGTATGAAAAAGCGTGTTTGTGTTAGTGGTAGAAAGAAACATAAAAACTGGTTTGATTGGGAGTGTAATGAACATAGAAGAAAAGTTAGAAGGATGTTGAAACGATTTAGACGCACTTTGTATAAAGATGATAGAACAGAATACAGTAAAGCCAGAAGAGAGTATAAGCATTTATTGGAATATAAGAAAAAGAAATTCAATAAGTTGATGATTGATAAACTAGTTGCATTTATAAATTCACAGCATGATTTTTGGAATAATGTACGCAACATGTTGCCTAATAGAAAAGGTGTTCGAAATCAAATTACAGTTGATGAATGGTTCCAGCATTTCAAACAGTTATTAGAAAAGGAAGAAGAAGCTAATGTTGATGATGTACAAGTTGAAGATGATACAGATGATAATGATAGTAACTTTTTTCAATAGGCCTATTTCTGAAGAAGAAGTACAGCTAGCTTTACGTAAGCTGAAGTCTAAAAAGGCAGCAGGCCCTGATGGTGTGATTGGCGAGATTCTAAAGAACGCTTATGTTTGCGTTCCTTTTTTCATGAAATTCTTTAATATTTTGTTTGAGAAAGGTATATACCCAGAGAGCTGGTCTGAATTCATCATTTTGCCATTGTATAAAAAAGGTGATGTAAATAATCCTGGCAATTACCGTGGTATTAGTCTGTGTGATACTAGCAGCAAAGTGTATGGTACTATCCTTAACATGCGTTTGCAGACTTCGGTTGAGGAGAATAATATTACTAACGAATATCAGGCTGGTTTTAAGAGAGGATACTCTACTGTAGATCACTTATTTACTTTAATGGCTTGTGTGCAAAAGCAGTTTAGTCTTAATCGTAAGTTTTATGTTGCTTTTATAGACTTTGAAAAATGCTTTGATAATATAAACAGAAATTTAATTTGGCCTATTTTGTTGAAGAATGGTTTGAAAGGAAAGTTGTATAAATGTATCAAAAGTATGTATGTGGGTGTGAAGGCGCGTATTAGATGTGGTGACAGACTCTCAGAATGTGTGTTTTGTACCTCCGGTGTGAAACAGGGAGACATATGCAGTCCTGTACTTTTTTCATTGTTTATTAACGAACTTGCATTGGAAGTCATCAATAACGGAAGACATGGTGCTACATTTTCATTGGATGCTTTCGAATTATTTATTTTGTTGTTAGCTGATGATGTTGCCTTAATTTCTGAAACTGTTGTTGGGCTTCAGACACAGCTGAATAGTTTATATAAAGCAGCTACTTTGCCTTGTCTTAAAGTTAATTATGATAAAAGTAGCATTGTTGTTTTTAGAAAAGGTGGATATTTGGGTGCTTGAGAGATGTGGATGTATGATGGAAAGACTATGCCTGTTGTGAATGCCTATAAATACCTTGGTATTTATTTTTCTACTAAATTGAGTTTCACTGCAGCATGCACAGACCTTGCAAACAAAGCGAAGAAAGCACTTTTGTCTATCATGCATAAACTTCGTGTTTATGACAATTTTTCTGTAGATTTCTTTTTTAGACTTTTTGATGCTCAAGTGCAGTCTATTATGCAATATGGATCAGAAATCTGGGGTCTAGAAGAAGCTGCACAACAATGTGAAAAGGTTCATTTGTATGGTCTTAAGAATTTTTTGTCCATTAATATGCGCACACCTAATGATTTTGTTTATAATGAGTTGAATAGATATCCGATTGTTATAAATTCTGCTGTAAACTGTATTCGTTACTGGATAAAAATTCAGCAAATGGATGGTGATAGGTTGCCTAAGAAAGCTTATTCTATGCTGTATAATTTGGATTCTAGGGGAAAGAAGAATTGGGTTACGAACGTTCGTATGTGTTTATGCAGGAATGGATTTGGTCATGTATGGATGAATCAAGGAGTTGGTAGTGTGAAAGTGATTTTAAGAGAATTTAAACAAAGATTGATTGATTGTAGATGGCAAGTATGGAGTGAGCATGTAAATAACAGTGAACGTTTCAAATGTATAATATGTTTTGCAACTCTGAACACAACAGTCTTCCTAAATATTTGCAATTAAATATTGATAAGCATTTAAAGTTTGTGATGACAAAATTTAGGTTTGGTGTTTCAGAATTATTTGTTCACTTTTATAGATACAGAGTGCATGCTGTTAATGATACTATTTGTCCTATGTGTAAAACGGCTGAAGAAAACTAATTACATTTTGTATTGTGTTGTCCATTCCTAAGGAACTTAAGGAAACAGTTTATAGCCCCAAAATATTATAGAATGCCTTGTGCAACACGTCTCATTCTACTGTTAGCCTCTGACAACGAAGAGACTGTTAGAAAACTGTGTATTTATTTATATAAAGCCATGAGACTTCGGGGACTAGCAGTATCGTAACCTGTTTTGTATTTATATGTAAGTTATTATATATTCAATGTTTGTTGTTGTTTTTTCATGTACACACCCTTCCAAAGGGGCGATGCCCTGATTTTTTTTTGAATAAAAGATTCGTATTCGTATTCGTATTCTCTCTCTCTCTCTCTCTCTCTCTCTCTCTCTCTTTTGATCTATACTTCATACTCACTTGTATACACTTAAAGACCATTATATTGCCGTAACCCAATAAGTTATGAATGCCTTACAGCAGCATTTTTCTAAGCACCGAAAGAATAAAAAACAAACAAGCAAAAAAAAAAAAAAAAAAAAAAAAGACGGACTGATAAACAAACAAAGACTTCCAGTTCAAAACAGTCCATTAAACATTGGGAGTAAATAGTGGTTTGGACTTTAGAAAGAGTCTGCCGTATTAAACAGCATCATTCTGTGACAGCCGTAATCCCTATATGTAAGATGCAATGCTGCGAAGATTAAGGGAGGCCAATGAACACATATATCTTCCCCTTTTTCGCTGCATGTGTTCTCAATTTTTGGATTTTGCCGTGTATTGGGTTGAAATGGTCATTTTCGCTGCGAGGTCAGCTCGTCGGTCCGGTTTTGCGGGTTTGTTGGAAATCAATAGTCAAACCAGTTTCAACCTTATGAAGACGCTTGTGTGGAGCATGCAGTACTACAATTCTAAGTTTTACTGGTAGGCAACATACTCGGGAAGTAATCTAACTTTTGAAAAATGTATTTATTTAATCGTTCTTATATAGCGCTTTTCCAGCTCAAGAGCTGCTCAAGGCGCTGGCCGATACAGGATCTAACTCAAGCCGCCCGAGACGCCCACCCGCAGCCTTTGGGCGCATGGTCTGACGCCCGGACAACTGAGCACAATCCTGGGCAGCCAGGGATGGGGGAGAAGGACCTAGGTGCATGCTGGGTGTTTTCTTGTCACCGGACATGAGCGTCAGGATCTTTAAAGTCCGTTATGATGGAATGTATGCGACACAGACTAGACCTCGGTTTATACTCTCATCCGAAGGAGTAGGAAAACAGGAGTAAAGTGTCTTTCCCAGGGACACAACACAATGGCCCGGCCAGGGCTCGAACCCGGGACCTTCCGATCCGCAAGCCGAAGCACTACCATTAGACCACAGTGCCTCCTATGTATGATGTTGATGTTGATAGTGATGCTAAGGTTGATTTTGTTGTCTTGTAAGCTTATAACGCGGTCCTCCACGTCAGTAGACATGCTCATTGTGCATGCAGTAGAAAAAAAAATGTGATATAAACAGCAAAGCAAAGCAGTCGTCCGATGTTTAAAACAAAAAAGTAAAAGGTAAATGTACATGATGTATAATGACAGTTCTGAGGTTCATGACAAAGTATCAAAACACAGCATATGAGCTTTTAGAGACTTTTTCAATGAGGCCAAGCTGTCACTCTGTTTCAACTAAAGAGGAAGGGCGTTCCACAGATTGGGGGCAGAGTTTGTGAAGGAACCTGGTTTTCCACCGTCTTCTTTTTTTAAAGAGTAACGAGTGCCTAACATTATTTTTCTAGCTAAGTAACACTCGCTGAATATGAATGTACTGTTTTAGAAGTTAGATCGGTTATAATACCGTCTTGTTCATACTATGTCATACTATGTGTTTGTTCGCCTGACCTTTGAGCTACCTCGCCATTTAACAAAATGTATGTTATCCGTCCTCCGCTTCTTCAACCTTTGATTCCAATAATAGTTTACCCTTTCGACTATTTCGGATTAAGTTTTACATCTGTGGATTACAGGATTATTTGACAACGTTTTAAGTAAATCCGCTTTTCTTGTTAATCTGCCAGTTGCGACATGCTGTTCCCAAATAATTTAGTTTCGGTTCTTCGATGGTTTTAAACATGAGATATTATGTAAAATCCATCTTTCTGTTGGGACAAGAAAACGGGACTTTTTATATTTAGGCTTACTTTTCATATTTGCACACACACACACACACACACCCACACCCACACACACACACATACACACACACATTTTTATAGAAACGACGTTGTGATGACTGTCATGAAACTCTACATACATTATTTTGACACACTTACCATGATTTTGACAATATTTTGACATTTTGCCATTTTTTCTGAAAATACCCCTAACCCTAACCCTTACTCTAACCCTAACCCTAACCCTTCACATAACCCTAAGCCTAACACAGCCCTAACCCTAACGGAACACTATTTTGACGTCAAAATAACGGGGCCGTCAAAAGAAAGTCGTAGAGTTTCAAGTGTATGTCAGAGTAACGTCGTTTTTACCTAGCCACACACACACACACACACACACACGCACACACCCACACACACACTCTCTCTCTTTCGCTCTCTCTCTCTCTCTTTCGCTCTCTCTCTCTCTCTCTCTCTCTCTCTCTCTCTCTTTCTCTTTCTCTACCGCGAGTATGAATGGAGTATATAAGATTGTAATGCACCTTTTCTTCCTATTGGTTAAATGTGTAACTTTGATTTTCAAAGTTCCCTTATTGATTGTCAACCATGAAGTGGGACAAGGGCCATTGTTCATTATTAAAGTATCAAAGTGTCAAAGTCTCTCTTACTCTTTCACTCACTCTCTGTCTGTTTCTCTCTCTCTCTCTCTCGCTCTCTCTCTCTCGCTCTCTCTCTCTAATTTATACGTCTATGTGTGTGTGTGTGTGTGTGTGCGTGAGTGGGCACACTTACACAGTGTTATCTGGACAAATCTGTGAACATCTACATAACTTGTTTTGACATGCCTACTTGTTTTGACGTCTGAACAATGATCCGGTAGGGTTAGGGCTGGGTTAGGGTTAGGGTTAGAACACGTGAAAGTTCTTAAAAATGGGGACGAAATATGACCCATTGTCAGCACAACGTATGTGGCGTTTCAGGAAAGTCATGATAATACTGTGTACTCCCGGCTGTGCGTAGGTGTGTGTGTGGGTGTGTGTGTGTGTGCGTGAGTGGTTGTGTGATGTGTGTTAGTGGTTGTTTGGTGTGTGTATGTGTGTGTGTGTGTGTGTGTGTAAACATAACGCATGCGTGTGAGAGAGGGTGGGGATGGAGAGAGCGAGTGGGGGAGCGTAGGCCGGTGGGTGAGGGAGCGTGCGTGGCCAAGGGTTTGTGAAACCTTTTGTCCCAGGTTTCCTGATAAATTAACCATCATCACAAAATTCTTGATGACTCATGACTGTATCGATTTTGTCGCTCGTCTTCATTAACGTAGTGTAGTGCTTTGTTTGTTTTTAATTACATTTATTTTGTTTCTTTTTTTCTTATCTTTAACTGGCACAGACAAGAGAATAATAATAATAATAATAATAATAATAATAATAATAATAATAATAATAATAATAATAATAATAATAATAATAATATAATAATAATAATAATAATAATAATACTGGATGCTATATACGCGCCTTTCCCCAAATCAATCAGGCTCAAAGCGCGGCGATCTGTACCAACATACACATTCACCTGTCCCATCCACATGCACAACAAATACACATCCATCACTCGAACAGATGGTGTAAAGGCAGGAAGATCGCTACTGGAGGTCGGAAAGAAAATCGGATATTTATTTTTTGAAATTTTTATATTGACTGCGACCAGTTCCATTATTGAAGGGAGGGAGGAAACCGGAGTGCCCGGAGAAAATCCTCGGTAACCTCAATAGTCTCGTACCTAAGTCATATACGTTCGTCCCTTGCGGGAATCGAACTCGCGACCTTCGGCATAGGAAACTGGCGACTAATCCACTGCACCACGAGGCCACCCGCTCTCGCCCGCATTACACGCGCACACACACACACACAAACACAGAGAGAGAGAGAGAGAGAGAGAGAGAGAGAGAGAGAGAGAGAGAGAGAGAGAGAGAGAGAGAGAGAGAGAGAGAGAGAGACAGAACAAAATATTTAATCAATGAGGACAGGAAGTCTAATGTTCGCGCTTATATTTTAGATTATTTTGTTCAATTTCATTTGATTCCATTTGGTTATTAGAGGAGATTGGGGACTGGAATAAATCAGTTACGTCGAACTTCATTAATTAAAGGGCCCCGAGATCACCCATTTCAGCGTCACAGATCCTGTCTACATTCACAGTGAGTGTTGTTCCACCGGCAAACATAAGATTAAGCACAAAACAGGAGAAATTTTCAAGTTGAGCAGCGATCGTCCATTACATCGTCTTTGAATGTGAAAACAATGCAATTTCTCAAGTAAGCTTTTTGTCACACACAAGCATAGTTACAGAAACATCCTTGAGGCCCTGGCCTCTTTAAGAAGCCATATATTGCATCTCAGACTGCACTTAAATTATCGGGTTTCTATCGTGCGAGTTTCTGTAGATACGTGTGCGAGTGTGTGTGTGTGTGTGTGTGTGTAGGTGTGTGCGGGTGTGTGTGTGTGTGAGGGGGGGGGGGTGAGCTCGCCGTTCGCACACATGCGCGTGTTTATAGTGCACTTTCCCTTCGAGCTTCATGTATACATATAAATATATTCAGTCGCCATCTGTTGACAAAATCAATATGGCTACCATTTCGTCGCCCTTCCCATATAGTGTTCTATTACTCCCCCCCCCCCCCCCCCCCCCCCCCCCCCCCCCCCGTCTTCCTTCTCATCCTGCTAGCAGGCCTGTTCAGTTATTTGTTCTGCTTTGACCGCTCCATTTGCCTACTGCGAGTATTCAACTATAGATCTATTTGTTGTTGTGACTGTTTTATCCCCTCTCCCCCACCCCATCCTAAACCCCACGCTCCTACTAGCATTCAACTCTCTATGTTGCTTTGACTACGTCCTCTCCTTCATGCAACTTCAAGTATTCAACTGCTTTGATTTGATTTTACATCAAGATTTTTTTATCTAGATTTTATTTTGTATATATACAGTAGAAACCCTGTGTTCTGTCTTCGTCTGCGCACAATAAACCTAACTGTTGGTTTTCTTCTGATTTTCTTAGAATTTTCTTTAAGAGTTGTTTTTTGTTGTTTTTTTTAACAATAGAAACCTTTGTGTTCTGCCTTTTGTCACCGCACAATTCCTGCCTTAGCTTTTACCACAAAGGAAAAAAGAAGATTAGACGTTTTTGAACTAAGACCTCGTCTTCTAGTACGACTCTTTCCTACGTACGCGTACGTGCATTGGACCCAATATTTAAGAATTGTATTATTGAAGGCAGTCGGTTCAAATATTACGAGTCTGTATTTACTATTAAAAAATAATTGAAAAGATATTTTCGCAACTGTCCATTGAATACAGTCACATAAAACGTGCAAGGAATATAGAATATCATAGATCTTCAAAATAAAAAAAGAAAGGATAGCATAGATCTTCCACATAAGAACGAAGCGTCACCTATTTGCAATATAATATCTTTGAAATGGTTATGGTTTGTGTTAACAGCTGCGTAGCCTATTATTATGAATGTACAGTATATATAGCCTATATATTTTATATTTGCGAAAATAACAGGCATTATTTTCAGTCCTTAGTATTATCATCTATCATAAAAAATGAACCTCAAATGACAGTCAGAACAATTAAAATGTCACAAATCCTGTGAACTAAAGCGGTTGAATTATAAGAATGCAATACATTTTATGCCAGTTTTGAAAATACAAGGGATTCATTGCACTGTTTCCACGAGATTTGAAAACACACGCAATAGCCATTCAAAGACGCCTTTTATACAAAAAAAGCAATATTCCTTCAAACGACTTTAAATAAAGAAGAGGCAATACTCTTGTCGCCTGTCATCAATTCTTTGTACGCACTCAACATTGATACAACATTGATAGGAAAGAAAACCCATTGATATGACGTGGAATTTAAACCAGTTCCATTCGTGAATTCCAGTAGGCATGCAAAGAAGCAGAACCAGGGAGTAACCTATATCGTCATAATTATGCCAAGTGCAGAAAAGTGCCTAGTCACGTATATGAATGATTAATTTTGTGACGTCAGATTTTCAAATCATTTATTGATTGAAACACTTGCATAGTGCAGAAAATGGGAGCTTACGTATACGAACGTCAAACGATTGATTCTGCATGTGTGGTCAGAGTTTTGTTTCAAACTATTTCTTAAACTGTAATTAAAACACTTCCAAAGAGTAGTCCATAGGCTTAGAAAATAATCGTGTTTGAGGGACTAACAAGGCTTTATGTAGAATGTATTGACAACAACCCCATTTCTACGAATATGAATACGAATTCGTTTGACATTAAATAATTATCATTATATAGTGCTCTTACCAGCTCAAAGAGCTACTTAAAGCGGTGTCTGAACCTGAAATCAGGACTTAACTCAATCCATCTAAAGACGTCAACTTTCAGGCTGACTCGTTCATTACAAGAGAGCAAACAAATCATGGGCAAAAGAGCTCTGATGTAGGCCGACCGGGACTAAATGAATGTAGGATAAATATTGACTATGGCTGGTGAGGTGGTTCCGTGGTTAAGGTGCTTTCTAAGGGCGACGACATGGGTTCGATACTGACATCAGCAAACAAGTCTGTGCATGACGAATCTCTTGAGCAGCTCATTTTGAATGGGTAAGGTCGCCATGCAGACGAACCAGACGAATCCAAGAGTTTTAAAGCAACTCGGATAGCGCAGTGGTTCGAGCACTCACTACTGTGTCGCAAGTTAAGCACTGTCCAATGCGGTTAGCACTTGGATGGGTGACCGCAAAACGTGAAGCGACAAATAACAACGCCCCCAGTTGACTCAACTGTGACTGAGTACCTACTCTCTTAAGGGTGGGGAAGGTAAAGCAGCGAGGGAGAGAGATGGGCATCACCCTCATTACGCTGGCCCAAGATAAGTGTGATCTCCAACATCACGCTCCCCTACGGCCACAAGACTATGGGACTACCTCTACCTTTTTTTAAACCAAAGAAAACTCTTCTATCCTATCCTATCCCATAACTCGAAGGTCGTTGGGGCACAACACATGATCGTTTAACCAGAGTACTCCATCTTTCTCTGTCCTCAGCAACCCTCATGGCTTCGCTCAGTGTCAAGCCAGTCCATTCTCGAATGTTGTCCTCCCACATCTTTTTCTGTCTCCCTGTTCTTCTGCCTCCTTGATGATCGTCAGAAGAGCTTTAAAGAAACATATTCGCTCGATGAAAATGCTGGAGAGAAAGAGCGAGAGAGCGAGAGAGAGAAAGAGCAAATACAGACATTGACAAATACAAATACAGGAATTTTAAAACATTTTGAGAAAAAAAATTGAGAAAAAAAACACATTAACAATCAACATTGTTTGAACAGCAAATAAATGGAGGCTGGAAGAGTGAGCAGAAAACCCCAGTTAGATGATTGGATTCATGATGTTCAGCTTCATTATTAAGATGGTCTTCAAGGTAGTAAAGTCAGTCTGGACCAGTTTGATTCAGTTCCCTTCGGGCACTGCCGTCTACAGATTCCACGAACTTAGTGTTACGATCGAGCACACACTTTGGCCTATAAAAATACATACTTTTAGTCAAAACAACTTTTCTACATGTATTTGTTGACCTTTTGGAGTCAAATGTATTCCAGTAACTGCAGTTTGGGTGGCGCGGTAGTGTGGTGGTTTGAGCACACGCTAGCAATGTTTCATGTTAAGCCACCCTCGGGACGGGTTAGTACTTGGATGGGAACCCTGTTTGGTAGGCAACCTCCACACGACACAAAAAGATGGAAACACGCGCACGACGCACTCCATTCCACCCAGCTGTGAGTGGGTACCTGGATTTGTTTAGAACCGTGGAAGCAGCGTGGAAGAGGAGATAGGCGCAGCGAGGAAGAGGAAACAGGCACCCTCCTCATTAAGCTGGCCTAGAGAAAATGGAGTCCCAAACGTTTTCCTCCCCAACGACGGAAAAGTTATGGAAACACCCTTTACCTTTACCCAAATGCAGTTCTAACCTTCAAACTTTCACTGATAACGGCTAAGTTTTGAGTTTTGAGTTTTCCTAGGCCGCGTTTATGAATTCTACTACAGCATTATCAATAAGGGTGGTGGAAAGGGAAAAGGGTGGTTGAAGGTGGGGTGGGGGGGGAGATGGAATCCTTTTGGGTATCTATTTCTATTAATCAACCAGTGACAAGCTGATGGTAGTATTTCCGCTATTCGCCTACACATGTTTTCATTATTGATTTTTAAAAACATTTTGACAATTTATTTTCCCTTTTTATCGGAAAATTCGAGGCCGCCTCCCCTGGGAAAGGCGTAGTCGCAGCCTGTGGCGCACCAAAACCCAACCTAGCTAATATTAGTTGTTGTTGTTGTTGTTCTTGTTCTTGTTCTTGTGGTTTTATTAATTTTGCTGGGGGAGCAAACCGGAGTACCAGGAGAGAAACCCCGAGACGTTGCCCGAGTCGAGAATTAATATTCGGAGAAACATAACGCCCAGATGCTGGATCGATCCCACACCTGTCAGACGCCATTGGTTTTTGGCCTGTGGACAAGGCAAGTTAGTCCCGCCTTAAACCACTCGGCTACAACGCTCGCATTTTGCTTTGGGATGTAGTTGGTTCAGTGACGTACGCGACGGCAGAGCAATTGAAGCTTTGAGTTTAAACAGCAAGCGATAAAATTGCAGCCTGCACAGACAGTGGTCCGAAACCGGTTGACGTCCTGGAGACATGAAAAAACACACACATGACTTTGAGAGACAGTTGGCTCAGTGGTGTATGCACCAGCAGAACAACCCCTTGGGGTCATGAGCAATCTTGCCACTGTAGATTGTTCTAACCTATAAAGGGAAAAGTGAAAGCCCCAGTTGAAAACCTGTCTTGACTTTGTAGGCATGACCAATTCACTGCGGCAACAGTACCCCCGTTGGGGTGCCGGGGGTTTCAGTATAAATAGTATCCCCACTTTCTGGAAATTTAGTGCTTTGAATTCCCACTGTCGCTGTCTTCCTCATTTACTCTTTCCCATTCCTGCTCTGTCCTATCAATCTGCTATACTATCTTCTTCTTCGCTAGATCAATGACCTACCTTTTTTCTTGAAAACTCTTCCTGGACAAGACTCCTTGTTTGTGTATGAGGTCTGTTGGATCAGCTTGGGAGTGTTGGACGCTTCCTGCCGGGTGGTCACTAGGGCTTCCTATGATGTTATTATTTAGCAATATAGGCATTTTATATGTATATGTTTTGTTAATAATTTATAATGATGTTTGTATTCTATTTTGTTTTTGTAACCGGGGGTTCGAGTAGTTGGGGTAAAGCCTCAGCCGTCCCCTGCGTGGGATGTCTTTATTGTAAAGTGACTGGCCGGTGGAGGGCTTTCAATTTTCCCACTAGGGTTGTTTCAGCAGATCTTTTATGCGGATCGGGGGTTGTCCGGTCCTGATTTGGCTCGGAAGAGTCCGCTGGACCTAAAGCAACAAGCAATCAATCAATCAAAAAAAAAAAAAAACCAGCAGAACAATCGAAGCATTAAACGTAAAGTCATAATACTGCACCCCGTACAGGCAGTGTTTCCAAGCCAATTGACGGCCTGGAGTGCCGAAACAAAAATAACATGACTTTGAGACACAGACACTGCGCCCCTACTCCTTCGGATGAGAGTATAAACCGAGATCTAGGTTCTGCACGCACGCAGTCCATCGCGCGGGCTTCAAAGATCCTGACGCTCATGTCCTAGATGGGTGAGTGGGCGCTTCGGGCGGCTTGATTTAGATCTTGTATCGGCCAGCGCCTTGAGCAGCTCTTGGGCTGCGAAAGCGCAATATAATAACGATTACATTAATAGTATCCGAGTTTGTTTCAACCGTTCACCTCTTACCATAACGGTCTTATGGGTGACAAAGAAGGATGTAGGAACACCGTCTAAAGAATTATCACAAAAAGTATCACAAATCTCTTGAGAAAATTATAGGTATGCGTCAAATCCAGGTTCATTTGTGCACCAACGTGCAAAACGGACCCGGTACCCACGGACTCACCTTGATAGTCATAAGTGTAACAATTGAATGTAGATAAATTGCCAGGTTTAAAGCGCTGCTAAGGTCGTAACTGCCTGAATAAATCGCCACTAAACTTTTAACTAGCCATTTAAAGCGCACTCATAACGTGCTAGGCGTTGCATCTACGCGCCGTTTGTCCTGTCGTTAGTGTCGCAGGCCGGTCAATAGAATCGATCAGCGTGATCGAAGATAATCTCTTGCTGTGGCATGGTTCGCTTGCTCTCTAGCATAATTCTGGAACTCTTCGGCGTGGCGACTCCGTCGTTGGGTGTGTGAGTGGTCGAGCGTGAAAAAGGGACATAAGCTGAGCGTTAAATAGGTGAGAGACACAAGCTATTGCTCTTACCTTAAGACCTCAGGTTGAATCTCACTTCACAATTGTATATATCGCATCTTGTCAACGACTTTAGAAATCGCTTAAGTTTTCATTGTTTAATTTTTTTAAAGCAGTTTTTGAGATGAAAACGTTCGCCATCAACTTCGTTATGATGATTTGCAGGTGGACCAACGTTCCCTGTTTAGTATTCTCTTTTAGAACGTCGCTCGCTCGCGCGCACCCAGGTTGGTATCAGACGCTCAGTTTGCAACAACTCCACAACGGACATAGTAACAAGTGTGTGATTAGAGAGAGGAGAGAGAGAGAGAGATTTTTTCCAGCGAGCATGCCAGACTCCAAGCCGGAGCCACACAAAAAAGGATCATGATGCATTGTGCTATTAATAGCAACAGCGCAGTCAGTGGCAGTGCAGTCCATTAGCCCCCATGGCCCAGTGTCCCGGAAACATTGTATTCCTAGTCATTTGTGCTTCTTGTTAACCGCGCAACTCACGTTCCGAGCTTCTGACCTCGAAGATACGTACGACAAGAGCAGAGAACGTGCAGACTATTTATTATGAGCGCGGTAATTGCCCGCATGGTAATGTTTATATTTCTAGGCATGTCTAAGTGTTCAAGGTCTGTTCGACAAGCGGTTTTAGGCATGTTCAATTGTGCATTTCATTAATATTAAGTCTGCCAGGGAAAGAAAAAGCACAACAAAACAAATAATTGTACGCCCGTTTTAAAGTGCCATTCCAACTTGTCCATGATGATTTTCGACCTGAGCAATTATTGATATAACTACTAGTTGAGATAAGAGACTTTGTGGAATTAAGTTGAACTGGTTTGAAGCAGAAAGAATCTTCATCAGCAGAAATCAGGAGAAATGGTTGTAGGATCGACATCACAGTCATGATTTTTTTTTCGGCAGCGTCGAGAAGCATTAGCGGGCGCTGTAGCATTAGCCCTCTCCTCATCCTTCTCATCAACATGCATGAGCAGCTGCTGCTTCATCAGCGTTGTATAGCGCTAATTAGACAATAGGGCTACGCGCTACTTCATCATGAGAGCGAGCTCAATGACAACCTTAAGAGTCGTTGGTTTGTGTTGTTAGCAACAGACTGTCTATTAGGGATCAGAGATGTGTTTAACAAAACTTGATCGCTTCCTTGTTCTTGTTCTAGTTCTACTTGTTCTTGTTTTTATTGTTCTTCTTGTTTTCTTTTCTTCAATTGGATAGCCACAGTCAGAACACTGTCAATACAGTTGTTACAGTAGATTATCATTCAATGCTTTGCCGTGCCTTCTGTCATACCACCAGAGAGTGGTATAATATTATCTTTACTTGAAAATTGCGATTTGTGGAAGATTCCCAGCCACACTGTGGGATTTAAAGTGTATTTGAGCTGTTAAACAACTAGTCAACCGAGTACTTTATTTCTACTTATTGTTTACGGTTGTTTTAACTACTGCAGTGACATCAATGGTACTTAATGATGCCTACAGAAACCATTGCCTGGTGATTTCAGTACTACACTGGACCTCATAATTGTTTTTAAAAGAACGTAGACAGATAACAGAATTAGATTAGTTTATGTTACAACAGCGCGGGGACTTTTAAAACACAACTTTGAGGGTGCCACTTTCCCACTGTGTTATTAGTGTGCTGATTGTAATGTGTTAGATTTTACAGAAGATAGAATACACAAAGAAACGAATGGCAAATCGAAAAGATACGTTTGATTACTTCTGTGTATGAGCTGTTTGTTACGTCGCTTGGAAACCGAGCAGGCGAATTCAATAGTATTCAATACTATTACATTTTGCCGTTTAATTAAAAGAACGTTTTCAGCGTACACGTTCTTTGACCGCCGTCCAGAATCCCTTTTAAGATATTACTTTGTCTTTTCTTGGTAAAAGAAGAACGACAAAATCTTCCAACAACAGCTAGAACAACAACGACAAACAAACAACAAACAAACAAAGAAACAAATGAGACGCAATATCAGAAGCAGACGACCATGTCCAGATCATTAATGCGTTACGCAGATATGTAGCCCTAATCATCCTTGTGACGAAATTCAGGACAGAGATCTAAAAATAGACAGGCTAATTAGTAAAACGTGTCAACGTAATACAGACCCATTGACATTGCAGTAGTAATGCTATGTAAGCAGTTTGGTACCACAGACCCAATTGCCACGCAACTAAAGCACTGCTTGGCAAGCTCCTAGATCAATAGCAGATACGGAATAAATTGCGACTGCAACCGTATTTTTTGTCCTGTCTAATTGTATTAGTATCGCATAGGAATTTTTTTTTCAAAAGATGTACGCCGGTTTACTCGCCATCCCTCGAAGTATACTATTAGACATGTGCGTTACGTAAATTCTTCTTCTTCTTCTTCTTCTTCTTCTTCTTCTTCTTCTTCTTCTTCTTCTTCTTCTTCTTCTTCTTCTTATTATTATTATTATTATTATTATTATTATTATTATTATTATTATTATTATTATTATTATTATTATTATTATTATTATTTTCGACAAAGATATGCTATTTTCCTTACAAGGTCTATTCATTCTCTTTTGGAAGAAATAAAAACCAACAAACACAAAAGCAAACAAAATCACGTTGAACAATATGCAATTATAGTTTTTGATAAAAGAAAAAAGAAAACCGCAACACAACTCTGTTGTAGTTTTTTTTTAGGACAAATCGAAAGAGTTCTGAAAATAAATGTAATTTGTTTTACGAATGACGTAAGGCCCACGTGGGTTGTAGGATTATATGAAGAATTATCGAGGCCTAAGAACCGGAGGACAGGGAAACACAACAAAGTTTCCATGGCAACAGTCACGTGACTAGAAGCAACCGTAAACCGGTAACCAAGTCCGGACGAGAGTGCGGGATGACGCGCGCGTGACAAAAGGAAAGTAGATGGAAAGAAGAAGTAACATTACTGCGGTATAAACAGTCTTTTAAACTCAGTCCGAACAGAAAGTGTGATGAGTTTGAAAAGCAACTTGTGTTTGTGCTTGTGAGTAGCGATATAACAGACAGCAATCTGCATTAAAAAAAAGTTCCCTTTTCTAGCGGTGTACAAATTTACTGCTTGTAAACTTAGTTAAAATGAAAGTGCTATTACATTTTCCAATCGGTGCGATTATGGGTTACAGATGTTTCTTCCGAAAGATTGTATTTTTGCATTAATTTACATGTACTAAAAAAACTAAAGGCAACTACATCGTTTAGACAGCTTCAATCTCTTCTCTCGTAATTATTTGAATCGAAAAGTTTAAACGTATAAGAAAGAGTGCGTGAACGAGGTGTTGGACTAATTTGAGGAGCATCACGAAGGTGTTTTAAACTGAAATCAGACAGAAAGGGCTGTCAGTTTACCAGTTCAAATTGTAGGTTTTTGTGTTATTGACGAGTCTATAGATAGCAACCTGCATTAGCCGACTTGTTTATTTTAATTGATTTTTACACAGTTCATGAATGCGAGTAGGGAGTTAGTGGGACACATTTATTTCGTCAGTTTCTTTCGCTTTCGTCAATACTGTGCAAAAGTATGAGTGTGTGTCTTCGAAACTTTATTTTGCTGTTACATTATAAGGAATTGTGATATATATAATAGACTGTACTCTTTTAAAGTGTATACAATTGAAACCACCAATCGGACATCCAATTGTGCCTTCCTTTGTGGTTGAAGTGTTTTAATGCTAACGTCAGCCATTAGAAGTTACGACACAAGTTATGTAGATCTATTTGTGCATCTTTGTGATAAAAAGTAACAGCCTTTTTAAAAGAACATTATTCTATATTTCTCATTTCTTTCAGTTAAACAGTATCAACCACGAATGATCATGAAAAACTTGTAATAAACGAACGCGGAACGAACATTGCAATTCTTGCTTCACCGAAGACAAAAACACTAGGAGGAGGAGTTTATACAAATCCAAAAACAAATAAATGTCCGGAGTTTAAAGAATGCTCCTTTTATTAGACAAGTGAAGCGTCATTTTAAAAGATTTTAGCCATTTTTTGCTTTCTACATTGATTTTTTTAAAACTATTTTTTAACTGCGTTAGAAAGAGTTTGAAGCGGAGCAAGTGCAATTTCCCCTTGAAGGTTTCTCTGTGATTTTGTTCTCTGCATGGATTGCGCAACTATACTCTTACCTGCACGGTCAAAAGAAACATTCCTGCTGTTCGTGTTCGGTAGTAATTGGGCTAAGTAGACAGAACCAAGTGCTGGATCAATACAGCTGGAGTATCGCTCCCCATCGTGCTAAGACTAGTCATTCTACGATTCGGCTTGTGGTTATACCTGACTACAGGCGACAGTCACCATAGTAAATTGGCCACGGACAGTGCACAGCTGGTTTCGTCGCAATAACCGAAAACAGCACAAAGCAGCTGTTTCCATCGCAACTGCCGAAAAAGCCATCACTTGTAAAGGCCATGCCAATTCGGTCCCAGATGCTCTTGACTTGAACTTTTAATGCTTTGTTGACAAATGGATACCGGCTGTTAATAAGATTTTATATCGAAAATTGGAGCCTTTAACTTGCTGCTAAATTAAAACATCAGAGTTGTTCAGCATTTACGGATGTAACTGTATAACAATTTAACAGCCGATACTCTGAAAGGGATCAAGGAAATACCAGCTGACATCCTGATAGGGATTGTGTATTATGTGAGTATCAACACACTCGAATATCGAGAGCAGTGTAGTTCTTCTTCACCACCACTATCACCACCACCACCACCATGGCTTGCAGCTGCTGCGCCACGCTGAGAGTCTTCTGGCAGATCGGGTTCTTAGGTTTGGCCTTGTTTTACGTGGGGACCGTGATGATTATCCTAGGGTTCGCTGCCCCCATCTGGTCCACCCTCACCTGTCGCCTTAGCAACGAGACGGCCACCCTTAACATTGGGTCCGTAGGCATGTTCCAGGATTGTTTCCCCAAAGTCCTTGAAGGAGACCTGGGAAATCTGCAAACACGCACCTCGTGCAGTGGCCTGGAAGGTAAGGATGAAGAACCTTTAATACACAGTAATACATTACAACACAATACAATACACTTTTATTGTGCACATTCCAAAGTAGTACTATGAGTCTGCTCTAGTTGCACTACAGTGCACTGGTGATTACATCACAGTACACGTAAATGTAATGCTATGCAGCGCAAAACATTAAGCACGATCTAAAAGTAGATTCTGGTTTGGAATTCACGTGGGGACACAATTTTGATTAGCATGTATCCGCGAGGTCATGCGCAAGCAGATTACAATATGAACCAAGTTTGTTCTCGAAATAGAATGGAATAAAACAACAGCCCTTAAAACTCTTGTTATTTGTATCTATACCTGATTTTTCCACTCGCATTGCACTGATTGGTATCGAAACGGTGAGATGACTGATAATTTATACAGTGTTGTAATCAATTCTTAAAAGTGAATGTATACGACACTCGCGCTTAAATACAAACACTGTTAACAAATAGATCCAACTATTTGATTCATGCGTGTGATTAAATTAATCATTGGGCAGTGTACAGTATAATAATTATGCACTGTAACCTAAATACGATAAACAGTTTCAAGTTATGAACAACTTAAGACATCTGCCATTCTAGCTCGCCGCCACTCTAGCAGATAATCTTTTCCGCTAAGACTCATGGGATTACACTGCAAAGTCCAAACAAGCAGTGGGATCCCTTAGAGGTCAAAAGGATTATATCTTAAGCAATATAATTAAACTGGGGTACCCTGATTTATTAATATTACTATTAAAACCATAATTATGCCATTAGTATTAGGTCTGCTATGTTGCTACCCTTTTAGAGATGGCGTGCGGTTCATTTTATGCTTTAGTGTAAAGCTGTAAAGACTGTATCCATGCAGAAGAAGCCTTTTTTGTTTTTAATTAAAGCGAACATTTAGAAAGTTTTATTCGACATTTATTTTTTATTTCTTCTGCTTTAAGAGAAATGTTTTAATTTTCTGACCTGTAAGCTTCAGCTATAGAAATCGAAGTCCTCATAGCGGAATACATATATATAGAGAATCATTTATTATAGCGTGTTGTATCTTCTTAAAAGGTTTTACCCTCTCTATAGTTTTTTTCCCGTCTATTGCAGAAATACAACAGCAGGCACTAACCAAGTAGAATGGATCCGAGACAGCAAACAAATATTTTAAAACAATAAAACGAGAGTGGATTCTCATTATAATAGCGGTAGCGGTAGCAGTAGTAGCATACAACCCATAATCGTGGATAGAAGGGTAGGAATCAGACTGCATCTTTGGAGAAACAAATCGGCCGCACAAATGGTTTATTCCAAAACCGCGTACCAACGAAACTATAATATCTTCATTTACATCGAAAGATACGGCCCTATCACTGGGAAGACATTGATATTGGTCTATTATTTTTATACGCGGAACTTTCAACTATCATAGGCCCATATCGCTTCGATTTTTAAGGGAAGACTACATGAGCGAACTTACGCGATTTGAGAATAAATCGTTTGAGCGGCTGATTGGTTTCCCAAAAGACACGGTCTTCTCCCACCCTTCCTATTTATAATACATCTGCACGATCGATGATCCACTTTCCTTTGGGCTATCGCGGATCCATTTTACTTGAGTAATGCGCCCCTGTAAGAAACATTAACCTAGAAAAAAAGCTATAATAAATGTTAGATATTGGGAGGCACGGTGGCCTAATGGTAGAGCTTTGGCTTGTGGATCTGAAGGTCCCGGGTTCGAGCCCAGGCCGGGGCATTGTGTTGTGTCCTTGGGAAAGACACTTTACTCCCGTTTCCTACTCCTTCTGATGAGAGTATAAACCGATGACTATTCTTTGTTCTTTGTCGCATACATTCCATCATAACGGACTTTAAATATCCTGACGCTCATGTCCTAGACGGGTGAGTGGCCGGTGACAGGAACACACCCAGCATGCACTTAGGTCCTTCTCCCCCATCCCTGGCTGCCCAGGATTGTGCTCAGTTGTACGGACGTCAGACCATGCGCCCAAAGGCTGCGGGCTGGCGTCTCGGGCAGATTGATTTAGATCCTGTATCGGCCAGCGCCTTGAGCAGCTCTTGAGCTGGTAAAGCGCCATATAAGAACGATTAATATAAATAAATATAATATTAATATTAATATAGATGAACGTCCCCGGACACATGAAGCGTATAGGGGACAGTATTGCTATAATAAATTAGTATGCCCACCTACTTGTACTGATTGGCTACCCACGCTGACAACCAATCAATCCGAAGACTGTATTTAGGTTAGGCCTAGCTTCGCGCGTACGCGAAGAAAGGGTGTGTGAGATGAGCTAGATCTGAAGGTGGTGTCAGGAGGAGAAGAGGAACAGGTGGGGTGGGAGGGGAGGAGATTTGGGTAGTGGTTGGCCGAGGAGTAGGACACCGCATGAGTTAATATTACAGACTGCCAACTCCTGCCACTAGCAGGCATCAATCGAACCGAGTTGATCTGCATGCACAAAGAGGGCGGGAGACCATAGAGTGAGGCATTCGGTCCACACCCTCTTACAGTTGCAGAATATAAAAGGGTAAAAATGTATTGGGAAAATTAAAAAAAAAACTACTCTTAACGTTTATGTAACTTCGCTCTGTTTCTCCGTCTCTCTCTCTGTCTGTCTGTCTCTCACCCCCACCCACAACCCTCCTCTCTCTCTCTCTCTCTCTCTCTCTCTCTCATTTCTTCTTCTTCTTCTTCTTCTTCTTCTTCTTCTGTTCATTAGCATTCAAATAACTGTTCGTCTTGACATTCTATCTTACCGAATCCTGATGATCAGCTGCTAGTATCCATTATGTGGGGAAGAACAATTATCCCGTAACCTCCCTCTCCCCTCCACCCTCTCTCTCTCTCTCTCTCTCTCTCTCTGATATACCATGGCACCGCCAAATGTCCATCTAACGCCTAGCCATCTAGGTCTTAGTACCGCATAACATGTTCTTTGATAGTTTTAAAATTGAAAAAAAAATGGCGGCACAGCCAATAATGCCTATTAACCTAATACTATTTAATTTTAATCGTTCTTATCTAGGGCTGTCCAGCTTAGGAGCTGCTCAAGGCGTTGACTGATGCAGAATCTAACTGAAGGCGCCCGGATCGTTCACTTGCATCCTTTTTGGGCGCATAGTCTAACCCCTGGACGACTAAGCATAATTCTGGGCGACCTGGTATATGGGAGATTGGACCTAATATTTTATGAGTGTGTCTGTGTAGCCGGCACTCATGCGTCTAGAACATTAGCGTCAGGATCTGTAAAGACCTCGGTTTATACTCTCATTTGATGTCGATAGCATAGCCCTGGTGTTTGTTATGTGCCATAGACATAGATTCTAAGTGGTGTGGAACACTCGTTCGGCATGCGAACTTCGACGGTGAGGGGAGGGAGTTGGGGAGGGAGTGTTGTTGTTTTTTTCTTACAAGATTCGGCTTTTTGGGTTATGACTCTCCTTTTTACAGTGTTTCACGTACCCTTTCTGCCTTTGGCGCCGCTGCGGCACGTTAACGAATCCGATCACTCTGACAAAAGAAATAGACTGATGAGGAGGCGGGGAGGAGGAGGAGGAGAGGGAGAGGAAAAGAAGGAGGAGAGGGGGTTAGTAAGAGGAGCGAACACGGGAGGAAAAATAGAAAGGAAATAATTAACAGTACATCAAAGCTCCATAGTAATAAACGTCACAAAGCAGAACAAGGGAACAAAACAGTTCTGATCCAATTGGATTGACGGGGACTCACAATAGGTAAGCTAGCCATGACGTAGGCTGCACGTGATCAAAAGTCTAGTTTGATGGTGGTGATTCGGGTTGGAACGGGATTGGAAGCAATTTGGAGAGAGAAAAGGGGAACAGAGAGAGAGAGAGAGAGAGAGAGAGAGAGAGAGAGAGAGAGAGAGAGTGAGTGAGAGAGAGAGAGAGAGAGAGAGAGAGAGAGAGAGAGAGAGAGAGAGAGAGAGAGGAGAAAAAAAACCATCAAGGTATAAAACCAAACCCCCCAAAAAGTGGACTCCTGACGGTGATAAACTACCCTAACACGAAACAATATTTTTTGCAGGTTTCCCATATGGATGCAAACTAATTTAATTGTTTACTCCAGGTCTCACGCGTAATTCTTATATTGAGGGCAATGATGAATTGAAGAAGTCGCCTCGCAACGATGAAACATAAACAAGGTTACTAATCCTGTGCAAACAGCCTGCGAATGGCCTGGGCGGGTATAGCGGGAAGGGGGAGAGAAGAAAATGAGAGGGAAAAGGAGGCACGAGGTGCGGGACCCTTGGAATTATTAAAATGATGTTTTAAAATCAGTTACCATAGTGAAAACCATGTAGATAGATACTAAAGTAATTGCAACTCGCGATGTTATCATAAAACGTTGTTCTTATATTTCAAGCCGTTTGAGTTTTATAAAGTCAATTTATTGTTGTTTATATTTTAAATTAAATTACATCTCTAATTACTTATTTTCTTGTTTATTTGGTCTTTTTGGGTTGGGTTTATTTGTTGTTCTTTTTTTGGGGGGGAAGGGGGTGGGGGGGGGGAGTATAGGGGAAAGATGGTGAAGCGGGTGGTATAGTTGAAGAGCGATGGTCGTGAATTTTCTGGGGAATAAATAAGTTTCATCATAGAGCGCTTTTTCAGCTCAAGAGCTGCTCAAGGCGCTGGCCGATACAAGATCTAACTCAAGCCGCGCGAGATGCCCACTTGCTGCCTAGGGCCCACAGTCTGACGCTCAGACGACTGAGCACAATTCTAGGCGACCGGAGTTGGTGGAAAGGAAAACTACACCGACTAATAGCAACAGTAAAATGGCCAGTGGTCACAGCCAATGTTTATGTCCTGGTCACCTGGAATCGAACCCGAATTATGGCGAGGCTGCCCTTTGTTTGTTGTTGTTACTGTGGGGTACCCGCCCCCCCACCCCCTCCAACAATTTATACATTTTATTTCAATGATCGATTTCTAGATATTTGAATAATCGGAAGTTGGAAGGTATATCATTGGTTTTGATCTTCCTTTAATTATGTTTTACAGAACAAGATACAAGATACAAGATTATTGCTTTAGGTCCAGCGGACTCTTCCGAGCCAAATCAGGACCAGGTTTTACAGAACAAGATTTTCGTAAACTCCGTTATGTTTTGTTTATTTGTTTGTTCGTTTTAATATCGCACATATTATATTTATTTCATACACGTGCTTCTAAAATGCATTTTGATTGGAAATTAACAGTGAATATTCTTTACAACAGAAATAAACCCACACTTGTCGGGAAGGCTAATAAAACGATATGCTTGAACGGATCGAAGTTAAACTAGCATACCTTAATTTGGCGTTAATGATTTCATCATGGATCACCCAAAGCAAACGTAGGTCACGTCAGAATTGCGTTTTGCCTTTAGGGTTTGTAGAACTTAAGAACGTTGGTTAAAGTGAGTCTCAGGCCAGTGTTTTAAACTTAACTCTAGATAGTATAGCGATGAAACTCACAGATACGCGAATTAAAAAAAAACAACAACTAACAATTGTATCTGTCAGTCGTCAAAAATTACAGCGGAAAACACCCGAAGGCTGTTACGCTTGCTTGGCCTACCTAGCCATCAGAAGAGGTTGTACCTTATGCAGTCTTTGGTACAATACTCTTAGACTAGTATGATCTGAGTCTAACTGCGAGTAACTTTCACTGTGATGTGTTGCAAAGGCATCTTGCAAACTGACTACATAGCAGACGACCTTTCTTTGGATGTTTAGATTAACATTACGCAAACATTAGGCAAAAAATGTAGACCGTTTGATTTATGATTATATAATGCAAATAGTCATCTCTTAGCGGGATTAGATATGAATATTTGTTTTTTCTGTTTTGATTCAAGGTTCTGATTCACTTTAAGTTCTTGCACTCTCAACCTCCGTTACTCTGAGAGATTCGATCGGTGCCATAGAATTTTTTCAATCATCGCCGGAGATCGATCATCAACTGCCCCGATCCGGCAGCGGTTGGTGGTGTCTAATATTTCACGCCTCTGCAAACTGGTACCACCACACTTCCTAGCCCTGTTGCTAAATTGCTTTATAGACCGATATTTCAGGTGCTGAGGTTGGGAGAAGAGAGGAAAGTAGTTGTTGGTGGCAACTTATATTTAGCATCAAACACTGCTGGTAGCTAAGATTGCTTTATATACAGACCCTTTAATTAGGTAGGAAGAGGAGGGAGGTGGGGGGGGGGTTAAAGGGAAGAGGGTGGATGGGGAAAGGTGGAGGGGGCAGTTTGTTTGATGGCAATGTGCATCTAAACATCAAACCTCTCTTGTAGCTAAGGTTGCTTCATTAGACCGTTTAATTAAGGACGGGGAGGGGAGGTTAATGAGAGAAAAGAAGGGAGAAGTAAGATGCGTGGGTGGGCTTGTTGTTGTTGTTGTTGTTGTTGTTGTTGTTGTTGTTGTTGGCGGCGGCGATGGAGATGCGTTCACGTCAAAACAATATTTTGCAGCTAAATTTGCGTTTTGACTTATTCATTTGATTAATTTAGAAGGTGGGGGGAGAGTTTGATGATGGCCATGTACATCTAAACATCTAAAACACTGCTTATACCTATAAAGTTGATTTATGGATCCTGATTTGGCTCGGAAGAGTCCGCCGGACCTAAAGCAATAACCATGTAATGTAATGTAATGTAACGTTTAATTATAGATCGGGAAATGGAAGAGAAAGGAGAGTGTGGGTGGAGTAGTTGTTGTTTATGGCGATGTAGGTGCATTCACATCAAAACAATGTTTGCTGCTAAATTTGGGCTAAGACTTATTATTTAAGAAGGAGTGGGGAGGGGGAGGGTGGGAATTTGTTGATGACAATGGAAATTTGACTTCAAATACTACTTAATCTTGTGGTAAGACTGTTTAATTAAGATTGGGGATGGGAGGAAGAAAGAAAGAAAGAGAGCGAGAAGGGGGTGGGATGTGGAACGATGGGGAGGGCGGAGACGTGGGCAGTAGATGGCGGTGCAGGTACATTTAACATCAAACACCGCTTGTAGCTAGAGCGGCTTTAAGATCCATTATTTAGGTGATCTTGCGCGTTGTTAGTAGAGAAAGGGAGATTTAGTTGGTGATGGTGATGTTCGGCACATTTAACACCAAACGTTGCGTTCTTTAAACCCACTGGATCCATTATTTCATTGTCTTTTATTGGTCATTGATAGGATGATGATGTGTATGTTGTAGAGAGTGATTGAGTGTTTAAGCCGCATCCCCAAAACAAAATCCGAATTCTTTTGAATGAGCAGTAATGTAACTTTGACTTTGACTTTGGTTACATTTGCTTTGAGACCATTTCATTAAGAATGGAAAGAGTAAGTGTGTGTGTGTGCGTGTGTTGATTATCTGTCACATTTTATTATATTTATTACTATTATTTTTAAACCTCAGAGTATTTTAAATTGTTATCCAATTCATTGTTATTGTGATTATTCATTATTCATTACGGTGGTGTAGGCTACGTTGAACACCACCCACTGTTTGCAGCTTAACGTTCTTGAAGATCAATATGCTAGGTGATCTTTCCACTTTGGAGGGGGAAGGAGGCTGTATATGTGAGGAAGGAGAGACTGAAGGGTTGGGGCGGTAGGCCTCTACATGATGGTTTATGATGGTGGTGGCAACTGTGGACCACATAGATTAAAAAAATCCGAATACTAGGACAAGGAATGTATTTATGATACGAATGCATGGTGATGACTATTTAAACATCAAACAGTGTTTGTAGGCAAATGTAGTTTACTTAAGAGGAGAGTCTGGGAAAGGGGATAGCAGACCTATCCATTCTTCTGTAAGGTGTTAATCGTTCTATGTAAAGGAAAATTATAATACTAAGCTATAAGGTTTACTAACGTACTTTGTGATAAAAATCGCTAATATTTATTTAATATTAACACTGGTTGTGAGCAAGTTTAATTTTGTGAAGTTTAAAAAAATTTGTCGAATCCATTTTGTCTTTTTAACAGTTTAACATAATTTGTACAGATTAATGTAAGGGAAAAGGATGATATGCATGTACAAGTGTACATGCTGCTGCTAGTGATCTATCATTCTTATGTGAAAGAAAATCAGAATGTTTTGTCAAGAATGTGCTCTGTAATAGGAATCGCGAAGATTTAATATTAAATACTGGTTGTGAGCAAGTTTAATTGTTTTAAGAAAAGTTAAACGGTAAGCGCATAGAGGCTGTTGCTGTAGGGAAGGAGCTATCATTCTATGTGCCAAAATTCAGAAGGTTAGGGCCAAAAACGCACTTTGCTATAATGGAATCGTGACGATTGAATATCAAATTAATACTGGTTGTTCGTACGTTTAATTGTCTTAAGAACAGCTAAAAGGATGAGGTGTTTTAAGAAGAGTTAAAAGGATGAGATGCAAGTGTGTACATGCTGCGACTGGTCATAGATCATTCTATGTGAAAGGAAATCAGAATGTAAGGACAAAAAACAAACAAACAAACAAATAAGTAGGACGGTGGATAACTGCTCTTGGTGCTGGAGCTCCATTTCTTTGTGCTAAAGGAAATCACAATAGTGGTGCAAAGAATGCAAGCCTACTTTGTGATATGAATTATGCATGATTGGTAAATGTGAGATTTGGCATCCAAACATTTGCCTGTTTGCCAAGAACCCACGACTACAGTGGGCCAAATTTGTCTTGGAACGGGAAGTAATGGCGAATGCAATATAATGATTTTGTAATGGTAGGACGATAAACAGTGAAAGGGAAAAAAACATTTTGATAGATCGGTTGTTAGAGATGATGTATGGACATGATTTGATTTTGATTGATTTATTATTGCTTTAGGTCCAGCGGACTCTTCCGAGCCAAATCAGGACCGGACAACCCCCGATCCGCATAAAAGATCTGTTGAAACAACCCCAGTGGGAAAATTGAATGCCCTCCACCGGCCAGTCACTTTACAATAAAGACATCCCACGCGAGGGACGGCTGAGGGTTGACCTCAACTACGCGAACTCCCCGATTACAAAAACAAAATAGAATACAAACATCATTATAAATAATCAACAAAAAACATACATATAAAATGCCTATAGTGCTAAATAGTACATTCATAGGAAGCCCTAGTGACCACCCGGCAGAAAGCGTCCAACATTCCCAAGCTGATCCAACAGACCTCATACACAAACAAGGAGTCTTGTCCAGGAAGAGTTTTCAAGAAAAAAGGTAGGTCATTGATCTAGCGAAGAAGAAGATAGTATAGCAGAGTGGTAGGACAGATCGGGAATGGGAAAGAGCAAATGAGGAAGACAGCGACAGTGGGAATTTAAAGCACTAAATTTCCAGAAAGTGGGGATACTATTTATACTGAAACCCCCGGCACTCCAACGGGGGTTGACTGTTGCCGCAGTTAATTTGTCATGCCTACAAAGGCAAGACAGGTTTTCAACTGGGGCTTTCACTGTACCCTTTATAGGTTAGAACAATCTACAGTGGCAAGATTGCTCATGACCCCAAGGGGTGATGTATGGACAAAGCAGAGAACTCGGAAAACGAAATATCATGGGATGGTGGTGTGGGTGGTGGTGGTGGTTCAAAGATGGGTGGTGGTGGTGATTCGAAGTCTTTGTGATTCAAAGTTGTGTAGGTTTGAAATGAAAAACACAGGTATAATAGCCCCTATTTTCATTTCTTGAGATCAACTGAATTAGGGTTTTACGTTCATTGGAAGTTCGAAAGGTAAATCAAGTAGAGAACTAACGTGCTGGTTAGTGATGACAGCATTCTTTGTCTTGGGGAGGGGTTGGAGAATAAGAAAGATCATAAGGAGACTTAATTTGTTAGTTAGTTAGTTAGTTAGTAATTGTTTATAGGGTCAAGGGGACTGCAAGGAGCCGAGTCAAGGCCACAGCTTGTTTGAAAGAGGACTCACCCCCAGATCCATATAAAAGATCTGCTGAAACAACTTTAATGTAACACTGAAGGCACTCCACCAGCTGGCCATATTACAATAATGCAGGAGACGCTGAGGCTATACTCTAATTTATCGAAACCCCGTTTACAACAACAGAATAGAATATAAACATCATTATAAAATTATAACTAAACACATACATATAAAATTCCTAAACTGCTAAATAATAATAATACCATAGAAAGCCCTAGTGACCATTTGGCAGAACGCGTCCAATATCCCCAAGCTGACGCAACAGACCCCATACACAGACTAGGAGTTTTGGGAGAGTTTTCAAGAAAAAAGGTAAGTTACTGGTCCAGCGAAGAAGATAGATGATAGTAGGTTGATAGAACAGGTTAGGAACGAGAAAGAATAAATGAGAATGACAGAAACAATGGTAATTTAAAGCACTAAATTTCCACAAAGTGGGAATACTATTTATACAGAAAACCCCGGCACCTCAACGGAGGTTTAATTTGTTACAGATCTGTAGACTGACATCTAATACTACCTGAAAGTGCAATCCAATTTGCTTTTGGCATATCCAGAGAAATTGTTAGAGATAGTATGAACATTGTTAGAGCAATCGGAGAATTAGGGCCGGGGTGGAAATAAGAAGTATTCTGAAAGAGACTTAATTTGTTACAGACCTATAGACTGACATACAACACTTCTTATAAATTCAGTCCAATTTGCTGCGAAAAGCAAATCCAGAGAAATTGTTGGCGTTGCTGGCGATAAAATTATGAGAGCAATCTTAGAGTGAGGTATTAGGTGTGTACTTAACGGCAAGATGTAAGAAGTGAGAAAACATTAACCTAATTAAAGGGAACTTAATTTGTTACTGATCTGTAATCATTCACCAAAACACTGTCTGCCGTTACATTGTCTAATGGATGATGCAGAGGAAGAAGAGAAGAAACAATAACATGGCTGTTAATGGTGACTGATGTAGACTACGTAACTTGAACATCAAAAGCTACAGTTCGTCAATTATTCTTTGGACCAGCTATAAAGGTGATTAAAAATTACATTACCTTAAGTACAATATTACTAATAATAATACTAATAATAATACTAATAATAATACTAATAATAATATTTATTAATATTGTTATTATTATTATTATTATTATTATTATTATTATTATTATTAATATTATTATTATTATTATTATTATTATTATTACTGTATTCGCGATGCGAGCGTATATATGGTTATCTATTATTATTATTATTATTATTATTATTATTATTATTATTATAAATAATATATAGAGAGAGTAGAGATGAGGTACTACGTATATATAGAGAGTAGAGATGAGGTACTACATATATATATATATATATATATATATATATATATATATATATATATATATATATATATATATATATATATATATATATATATATATATATATATATATATATATATATATATATATATATATGTGTGTGTGTGTGTTCTCGTCTTCTAAATCAAATTCAAAGAGCGGAGATTTTTGCAAGCAGCAAACTCTCTCACATGTTACTCAAACTCTTACAGATACAACAAGCAGGCACGCATCACTCAGCCATGTGGTGCACATATACAGTACATATTCATACAGGGCGATCGCTATTACAAAACGAGGGAGAGGGAGAGGGGACTAGTTTTGTTTGTTTTCAAATTAAATTGGCTGCATCCAATACTAGTAAAAGCAACATACGAACATATGAGCATAAATATTCTAGGATGGGATTGAAAATTGTAAATGTGAAGGCTGTCTGTCCAATCGTGTGCATGTGACGCAACTAAATAATAAATAAAAACCTAGGGTCAGATGCATGAAGCGTTCGTAGGCCTATATTGCAACGGTTGACGATCATCTCTGCAACAAAATCAGGTCAGTAAAATCTCAGAAGATGCATTGTTAAATATTAGTAATATTAGTAGTATAATGCTTATACGACTACTAGCCAGTAAAAGTTGCCACAGTTCAAAATGCGTTGTGAGAAATGCGTTGTTAGAAATGAATTGAAAATGAATGATGACAAGACGGATCTCATTCTGGTCGGTACCAGATCTAAGCTGGAGAAGGTTGCAACTCATTCCATGGTTCTTTCTGTTAGTGAGATTACATTTTCTGATTCTGTGAAAAACCTTGGAATCCACCTAGACAGCTGCTTGTCAATGGAGACCCAAATCAGTCAGCTCTGTAAAGCTCTCTACTTCCAGCTCCGCAGAATAAGTAAAATCCGTCACTATTTGTCTGTTGATGATGCAAACAAACTGGCTGTCTCATTCATTCTTTCTCGGTTAGACTACTGTAACGCACTTCTATCAGGTGTGCCTGACAACAAGCTTTTGAGGTTGCAAAAGATCCAGAACAGCGCTGCGCGTATATTTCTTCGTCAGCCCCGTCGTGTCAGTGCCACCCAGTTGCTCACAAGATTGCACTGGTTGCCCGTCAAAGCTCGTATTGAATATAAACTATCCATTCTCTGCTTCCAAAGCCTACACTCTGAGTCTTTCCCATCATATCTCTCTGATCTGCTTCATCCATACACACCTGCACATTCGTTACGTTCTGCAAGTACCTCTCTTCTCACTGTCCCAGGCTATTCCTTGATTACTTTTGGAAAACGTTCTTTCAGTGTGCTTGGGCCTTTGACTTGGAATTCTCTTCCTGTATCTCTAAGACAAGTTCAGTCTTTCAGTCACAACTTTCAAGAAACTCCTCAAGACTCATCTATTTAATAAGTACCTTTCCTGAGTCCCTCACCTTTGGTTGCCTGCTACCCTCTCCCTCATACGAGTTTTACTTAAAACTGTTATGTTTTTAAGTATGCATTAATTTATCCCATGCATTTTATCTGTTTGATGCTTGCTTTTACCTTCCTACTTATTTGTGCATGTGCGTGTGTGTGTGTGTGTGTGTGCGGGTGTTCATTATCTGTCACATTTTATTATATTTATTACTATTATTTTTAAACCTCAGAGTATTTTAAATTGTTATCCAATTCATTGTTATTGTGATTATTCATTATTCATTACGGTTGTCTATTGTTATGTTTATGTGCATTGTGTTTTTTTTATGTTTTATGCGCTGTGAGCAGAAATGTTGTCTAATATGTGCGCTTTATAAATAAAATTATTATTATTATTATTATTATTATTATTATTATTATTATTATTATTATTATTATTATTATTATTATTATTATTATTATTATTATTATTATTATTATTATTATTATTCCTTGGCTTAGTCCCAGATTTTTTTGTTTCAGACTATAAGCACTGCTGTGCAGGATTTCGCTGTCGTATGAGATAATGGGGAATTATTTAGTGCGTACACATTTCTCCACAAAGAAGCTTTGCGATAGTGTTGTTGGTTGGTCAACAAGTCATGATTCAGTTTGCATTAAATTACTGTAGAGCTATCCAGTCAGCCTTGTTGCAAACTCATTGATTCTGCCTTGTTAGCGTGGGATTTCAGCATAGGGATTTCCTGAATGTCAAACTTTTAAATGTTGTCAAAAGCAAATAATATTTTAAAATCGTTATTTGAAGAGACTCTGTTTCGTTAATTTCATATGATCTAGAACATGCTCTAAATATCAAAATATCAGTAATTTCACGTTTCGAAAAACGTGTTTGTTTGCGCGTCATACGGCAAACACGATCGATGATTTTGACTAAATATTTATTCTGTTTCGAAGCAAGACACTCAGAGTGCGATGCGGAATTTAATCAGGTTTTACTTCCAGCTCTTTGTTCCATGTTGTGTTTACTCTTATAAGAATGGCAGTTCGTTGTTAGTGTTCATTATTTTGATATGTGGTTGAATGCAGAATACAGAATTTGCTCAGCCAATCGATATTGGTAGACTGTTACACACCCATACACACTCCACACAACGCCTTTACAGACTTCATTTAAAAGGTCTTGCATAAACAGTTGCAATAATAAGCGCAATCACAATGGACATTTCAAGTATAAAAAATGGACACGTGTATATACTACTGTGTTGAAGCTATTTTCAGAGCAAGAGCCTAGCATTTGTTGTTTGTGAAACGTTATAACGGTACCAGGTTTCATTTGTATCAAACTTTGTTTATGTATCAATGGCCTATATGTCAAAACCGTTCAGTTTGCGTTTTGTTGTGTTAATTGTCATAGAATAGTCAGCTTCAACGTTAAAAAACTCTATCGATGGCGTGTTTGCACTGGCATGAATTGCACTTCAGTGTTAACGTTACATTTAATGTTTGATTGAAAGCTCGTGTGGAGAACATTAATAGCTATAACTGTTGGATTTAATTGGATTTTCATGTTCACCAATGTGTACGCTTGAATGTTAGTATGTGAAAACTATAGGTTCATAACAGTATTAGATAAAACCGTTTTATTTTTTATGTTGTTGTCGAGCGTCGCCGTAGTTGTTGTTGATCTTGCGGTGGTATTTTTCAATTTGGATTTTCGAATTTATGTGTCTGCTATACGTGCGAAATTGTGCTGCCTTCTCAGCGAAAGCAGAACAACTGCCGTTGCAAAGCAGCGCCATCCACAACATGGGAAGTGGGGGTAGTGGGAGGACAGGATCTAGTGCCTGCTGGGTATGTTGGTGAATCTGGCACTAACTCGTTAAAGACATGAGTGTAAAGAGGCATAGAAGGCACACAGACTAAACCTCGGTTTATACTCTTATCCGAATGTGGGTTATCCTATGTTCCTATTCTATTCTATCATATTCTATCGTATCCCGTAAACTCGAAAGTAGTTGAGGCACCACAGATGATCGTTTAACCAGCGTACTCTATCTTTCTCTGGCCTCAGCATGCCTCATGGCTTCACTCAGTCAAACCAGACCATTTTCAATTAGAGTCCTCCCACCTCGTTTATTGTCTCCCTCTTCTTCTGCTTCATTGCACAGTGCCTTGCAGGATGGTCTTTGCAAGTCTTGCTGTCTGGTGATAAAGCTATACCATCGGAGTTTCCGTTTCTTCACCACTGGGAGCAGGTCATCGTGTTGTCCAGTAGTTTGTGTGATGGTCTGTCGGACTTCGTCGTTGGCGATGTGCTGGGAAATGCCCAGAAGTCTTCTGAAGCCCCTCATCTCCGTGCTTTGTATTCTTCGTTGCAGATGTGCTGTAAGGGTCCATGTTTCGCAAGAATATAGAAAATCGTGGGTTAGCGATGATGTTGATGTAAAGGCGCTGGTTTTGAAGCTATACCTTTTGCTTATACATCAGAGTATGTTAACAAAAATTATGCGATTGAATAGTACTGGAAATAGTATATAGCTGCATGTGTCTGCTTTGAGATAGGTTGGCATTAAGTTTATTTCCGTTATCTGTGATAGTCTTACTAATACTAGAAATATTACAATAATACTCCTTCGGATGAGAATTTAAACCAAGGTCTACTCTACGGTGGACGTACACATCCCCCCGCACGGACTACCAAGATCTTTACGCTCATTGCCTAAACGGGTGAGCGGGCAGCACATGAGTTGGGAAAGCGCTATTTTAACAACAATTAAATACAAACAACTGCTGCCCTGACAAGCCTGAAGTCCATTTGGAAAGACAGGACCATCAGTCTACATTCCAAGGTAAGGCTGCTGCGCGCCCTTGTCATCTCCATCTTCCTATATGCTTGCGAAACATGGACCACCACAGCAGATCTACGACGAGAATACAAAGCATGGAGATGAGGTACTACAGAAGACATCTGGGAATGTCTTATACCCAGCACATCGCCAAAAACGAAGTCCGAGAGACCATCACGCAAGTCATGATGACATGCTCACAGTAGGGAAGAAACGGAAACTCCGATGGTATGGCCACGCCACCAGAGCATCAGGCCTTGCAAAAAAAAAAAAAACATCCTGCAAGACTAGGTGCAAGGAGGAAGGAGAAGAGGGAGACATAAAAAGAGGTTGGAGGACAACATTCGAGAATGGACTGGTTTTACACTGAACGAAACCATGTGGGTTGCTGAGAACAGAGAATGATGGAGTACGCTGGTTAAACGATCATTTGTGGTGCTCCAACGACCTTTGAGTTACGGGATAGGATAGGATAGACAAATAAATAAATAAATAAATAGTTAAAGTATGATTTCATAGAGGTCGCATTTTATGTGGGTGCTATAGCCCACTGTTTTCTTTTTCAACAAGAAAGGCGTGATATTTTATTTCCTTATCAACATGAAAGGTGTGATTGAAGGCTTTTCTATGAAAACTATCATTTATCATTTGACTAGGATCATGCTTTTGTTTGTTTGTAACTTATACCATTAATTTAAATGTGTGATCGATAGCTTGCAGGGTGCGTGAAACTATAGCTGCCGCTGTTTCCTAGTGGATGTAATCGTATTTTTGTGTTAGCGCTAGCCATGGAGAAGATGGTGATCGAAAGCTGTAGTATGGAACAAAAAATAATGGCGTAATTTCCTGGCTGTCAAATAGTGTCTTTCATGCAATGACTATTGTGAAACGAGCCACGAACTCGCTTTTGTCTCATTATCATGAAAAATTACTGAAGATGGCATAGTAATCTACATGAGTGAGGATAGTATCTTACTCTGCATGACTGACATTTACAGTACATGACGGACAGTCATAGTCCGAATAGATTGAGCGGCATGCCATTTCCACGCTCTTTTGAAAAAAATTAAAGGGAATAACGTTTGGAGTTCGGAGTGTATGAGTAGGTGGAGTGAGGGAAGAGGAGAGGGATGGAGAGATCGAGAGGGAGGGAGAAAGGGGGTGAATCGTTTTGGTTAGGGGTGGAGTGAGAAAGAGAGAAGAAGAAACAGGAAAGAGAAGGTTATGAAAAAGCAAATATGGGATTTAAACTGCGAGTTTACTCTGGCTTTCCACTTAGCCTATCCCATACTATCCCGTAACTCTTTGCAAGACCTGATGCTCTGTGAGTGACCATACCATAGAAGTTCCGTTTCTTCACCACTGTGAGCATGTCATCGTGTTGTTCAATGGTTTGTCTGTCTGACTTCATCGTTGGTGATGTGCTGGGTGTAGGAAGTGCCCAGAAGTCTTCTATAACACCTCATTTGCATACTTTGTATTCTTCGTTGTAGGTCTGCTGTGAAGGTCCATGTTTCGCAAGAATATAGGAAGATGGAGATGACATGGAAGCGCAGCAACCTTACCTTGGAGTGTAGAATGATGGTCCTGTCTTTCCAAGGGATCAGTTCTAGGCCCTGTTGTCTTCATCATTTACACATCTCTGTCTCACATCATCAAGAACCATGACACTTTCCACCATTTCTACGCAGACGACACACAGCTGAAAAACAGTGATACTCCTCAAAACCTTCCATCCATTCTGACCAAAACTTCTGATTGCTTTGAAGACATTTCAAACTGGATGACAGTCAACAAGCGCCAACTCAATGCAAACAAAATTGAAGTTATGCTCACAGTTACCAAACACAACCTGTCTTCTTCATCTGTAGACATTGTCACTCTTGGCTAGACCACTATTCCTATGCCATCTTCTGTCAAAAACCTTGGTGTCGTTCTTGACAACACCCTCTCCATGTCAGAATTCATCCGCAAAACCTGTCAAACATGCAACTTTCATCTCCGTGGAATAGGCCTTGTCCGCAAACATCTGACCACTGACGCTACTGTCAAACTCATTTTCTCTCTTGTTTTGTCACGCTTAGGCTATTGTAACTCTCTTCTGACGGGACTTCCTTCTTCTTCTATTTATCTGCTTCAACGTATTCAGAACTCAGCCGCACGTCTGGTTCTCAAAAAGAAAAAAAATCTGACCATATCACTCCCCTTTTACATTCACTCTACTAGCTTCCAGTGTCCCATAGAATCATCTACAAAATCGCTAATTCAGTTACAAGTGCGTCCATGGCTTAGCCCCTTCCTACCTCACCCAGAACATTCAATTCTATAAGCCTTCTAGGAATCTTCGTTTTTCCTCTGACACCTTCATTCTTCACATACCCCGCTACAAACTCTCCTCTGCTGACTGTCGATCTTTCTCAGTGCTTGGCCCTTCAACTAGGAATTCTCTTCCCTTCTCTCTTCGCAGCTCTCCAAACATAGCTCCTTTCAAATCCAAGTTGAAAACTCATCTCTTAAATGTTTTTGATCTTGCCTCCCATCATCATATACCGCCCCCCCCCCCCCCCCCCCCGTCACTCCTTCTTAGCTCTCCCCTCATCACTCCCTCCCTCGTTTCTTATTCGTTAGCAAGTGTCGGATTTTATTTTGTATGAAACCGGATGTTTAGAATGAATGCGTGAGTACTCCGCTTTGAACTGATAATTGTTCCTTTGGAAAAAGTACTATATAAATATCCTTATTGTTATTATTATTATTATTATTATTATTATTATTATTATTATTATTATTATTATTATTATTATTATTATTATTATTATTATTAAATGGGCTTCAACTTTGTCAGGGCAGCAGTTGTTTGCGCTATCCAGGAGAGGACTTCCTGTCGGGACCCATTGTCCGATACAATTATTCTAAAATAATTTGAAGCGGTGCACCGTGTCGAGGTATTGTACTTGGACTTTGATGTCCGTGTTGATGCCATTGGTGTTATTAGTCCTCATTTTGGTCTTCTCTGCAGTTATTTCCATTCCGAAGGCTCTGGAGGTGGTGTCAAGCTTCAGTACCAGCTGTTCAGGCTCTTGTTCCTAGCCAATACATCAATGTCATCCGCAAAATCGAGGTTGGAGATTGCTTTACCCCCTATGCCGACTGCGCCTTCATGGCCTGCAAGGGCATCTGACATGATGCGCTCCAGAAAGATGTTGAAGAGTGTTGGATAGAGTAGGCATCCTTGACGCACACTGATTGTTGTTCTGAACCAGCTCCCGATCGCGCTGTTGTGGAGGACTGATAGCCTTGCCATACAGGCGTTTGATGACTTCAATAATGTCAGGGCTGATGTTGTACACTCTCATGGTTGCCCAGAGAGCTGCATGCCAGACTCGGTCAAACGCTTTTTTTTAAAGTCTACAAACACATGATAGAGATGTTGTTGGCGCTGTAGGTGTTTATCACAGATTATTCTGAGATTCAAAATCTGCTCAATGGTACTTCGCCCTGCTCTGAATCCTGCTTGTTCCTCAGCTATGATTTGTTCAGCTTGGAGTTTCAACCTGCTGAGTATTATTTTCAGGAGGACTTTGCTGGAATGACTGATGAGGCTGATGGTGCGGTAGTTTTGACACTCCTGAACGTTACCCTTTTTGGGAAGAGTGACGACAAGCGACTGGGTCCATTGTGTAGGTCACTCCCCACTCTGCCATATATTGTTACAAATAACGCGAGGGCGCCAATCATCTTTTCTTCTTCTGCTTAAAGCAATTCTGCGTTTATGTTGTCACCCGCGTTGACTTCCCCTTCTTCAGCTATTGCACTGATGCCTCAACATCTTCTCGGAGAACTGGGATTATTTCTTGTTCTTCTCTGTTCTGTGGACATGCTAGAACTGATGGGTCTCCGTTTAGTGTGTGGTGGTAAAGTTCAGAGAAGTACTCTGTCCATCTATCCAAGGCTTCTAGTTCTTTTGTAAGGCACAAACCAGTCTTGCTTTGAGTCTTGCTTTGAGTGACCTTGGGCTGTTAAAGGTTAACCACAGTGCTCGGTCAAAAAGTTTCTGCTGAAAGAACCTTGTCATACGCTTCACAGTCTGGTACGCCTTCTTGCTGTTGTTTTTTTCACATTGTTGTCTATTTCCTGGCATTGATTTTCTGTTCAGTTCTCCTTTGCTGTACGGTGCCTTTTCGGATATCACTGTTGATTTTTCGGTATGCATCAGCTCCATGTGAGGTGTTTTTTTCCTTTTCATCTCTCTTCGTTTGTCACACAGGTCCAAAAGTACAGGTGTGATCCACAGTTTCTTCTTTGGTCGGTGCTTGCTAGGGATCTCAGCCTGGATAGAATCGCGCTATACAAGTGTTCATCATCATCCTCATCATCCTCCTCCTCATCATCATCATCATGATTTTTTTCTAATTCTATTTTCTCCCAAACTACTGTAAGAGGGATTTGGTTCACGTTTGGTATATACGTAGACTTTCCCGCCTCCAACGTAAAACCAAACTTATGCAAAACGAATGACGTAATTATTATGACGTCACCGTTGAATTATTGTAATTTTTTTGTTGCATACAAGATGTGTGTGCGTGTGTGTGTGTATGTTTGTGTGTGAGTGTAAATAAGAGCAAATGAGGGAACTCTGCACCCCTTAGAGTCCAGCACTGATAATAATAATAATAATAATTATTATTATTATTATTATTATTATTATTATTATTATTATTATTATTATTATTATTATTATTATTATTATTATTATTATTATTATTATTAGTGTCCAACTTGACACTATAGTAGTGCTTTAAATATATTTACGTATGAATTTTTTTTTAATACTAAGTCTTGACATCCTGATTCCCATGCATCTTTCTTTCATTCCCCTCCTCTCTTCCACCAAACTCCTTTTCCCGCACATATAATCTTTCATAATAAACTCAACTTGACCGATCTCTCTCTCTCTCTCTCTCTCTCTCTCTCTCTCTCTCTCTCTCTTTCTCTCTCTCTTTCTCTCTCTCTTTCTCTCTCTCTCTCTCTCTCTCTCTCTCTCTCTCTCTCTCTCTCTCTCTCTTTCTTATTCTTTGTCTGGCTTTGGACCCATAAGCTAATAAAATACAGCGCTAAAGGACATTTGTTTGGCGGGATTGAATGTACGAAAGGAGCTTGAACTAGGGTAGGTAGGCTACTGCACAGAACCGACTGAAAAGAATTGCTCAGAAGACCTCAGGTATATTCAAGAAACATTGTCAGCGTGACACCACCAGATAACGAAGAAACTGTCACACAGTTCTTTGGGAATATTTGAAGTGAAGTGAGTGGAATTAATACCCCGTTTTCGACATCTTGGATACCCAAAAAGCGAGCGTGAAATACTTGCACTGAGTCAGACATAATATCTCTAGATTCAAACAGACATGACATAGGTATAATAGGTATATATAGCCAGAATAATGCATTTATAAGCAGACCTCGCCTACTGACGTATTCAACGTATACTGTCTATACAATTGTGGCAAATTGACACTAGAAATTGTATACTAAGAATGCAGATGTGATTTTAAATATTCATTACATTGCATAGAAAGTGGTATGTACATATGACGAAGTTCGTCTATTCGTATGTAAATGACAGAAAATTGCTACAATTACTGTGAATAATAGAACATTTTGCCTTTTGTACCATAGACACAAAAAATTATTTCATTAGACACACCGTTCGAAGTGGAATGTACAGTGTACATAATCGCAACTCACAAATACTGGTACATATATATATATATATATATATATATATATATATATAATATATATATATATATATATATATATATATATATATATATATATATATATATATATATATATATATATATATATATATATATATATATATATATACATGTTTACATTCATTTATTCCTATAGGCTATGCACTATACTAGTGCTTGTATATCTATTATATCCCACCGCCGTAGCTCAAGTGGTAGAGCGTTCGCCTGGCACACCGATGACCCAGGTTTGAATCCCTTGGTGGGCGATATAAAATGTGGCCATTTTCACTGTCCATTTTAGCAGTATGATTGCTCTGATGGTTCAATGTTGATTCAGGTCTCTTTCCCTGGGATGGGTAGCCCCGTCTGCCATATCGCCAATGGTGTGTGTAGACGTTAAACCTCAATGTTCTCTCTCTCTCTGTCTCTCTGTCTCTCTCTCTCTGTCTCTCTCTCTCTCTCTCTCTCTCTTTCTCTCTCTCTCTCTCTCTCTCGCTCTCATATCGTTTACACAAACACATATATAGATATCCAAGCGATGAAACAGATTTTCGGCCCCTAGTAGCCTAATATAGTGCACAGACATAAATTATTGTACTTAGGTATAAAATATTGGCGTAAAATAAGCATTCAGTTTAAAGTGGCACTTATGTTATTAAACCATACAGTTCACATGATTAATTTGAAAGGAGGGAGATTATTATCAAATCTCTTTCTTATGTTTGAATCTCTCTCTCTCTCTCTCTCTCTCTCTCTCTCTCTCTCTCTCTCTCTCTCTCTCTCTCTCTCTCTCTCTCTCTCTCTCCTCTCTCAGCAAGCAAACAAACAAACAAGAAAAAACCCTACTGGAAATGAAACCGTGCAAAATGCAGAGATGTCCTACTAGTGATGTATATTAAGAGTACACTAGACCTCACCTCAGCCTGCTTTTGATGGATCGAGAATGTACAATAATCCAATTGTACAACAGAACCATATGCAGTTTATGAATCCATTTTCTCTCCCCACATGATGTATCTTCCATACTTCCCTACCTTCTTTCCCTTTCCGCGCTCTATGAGGCGTTGACCACAATAGGTTATACAAGTAATAACATACACCAAAGAAATAACTATAGCACATCAATGTGTGTGTGCGTGTGTGTGGGTGTGTGTATGTATGTGTGTGTGTGTGTATGTGTGTGTGTGAGCAAAACGTAGCATGACAATGGCCTGAGAGCTGGATGGATTTATATTACGTATTTATAATACTATTATGTTCAGAAACATTCCTGCAGTAATTTCATACTGCTATTACAGGCATTGTCACACAAGGACACTGATAATCTCTCCGAACATCTACTTAGTGACTTGCTTCAAAGATTTTAGTACATATAGAACAGTATTTTACTGTGGCATTGAAAGTATTGTGTAAGCGTATTGTGATTTGAAATTCCTGTCTATTGAATCTAGTGGGTTTTTTTTGATAATTTTAATTGTTCATGTCAATTCCCATGTAACTTGTCATATAATTATAGTGTATTATAATATTCTGGTTCCCTCGTACGCATCCCTCCTCTTTCCTAACTAATACTGACTTTGTAAATTTTGTCCCTTTAAAAAAAAATAATTCTTCTGCAAAACCTCTTCCCCCAAACCCTGCCGACCTTCCTCGTTTGAGTTATCTCTATATAGAAGAAATGTCGCTTACAACATGGCCTTCCAAAGATGGTTTTCGAATTGGCCATCTTAGTGTATGTCACGCAATCAGCAAAACGCATGAAGTAGCATCAATTTTAAACAATCGTAATACACCATTTCATATATTTGGTTTTTCTTAATCCTGATTATGCACTAAGACTGTTGATTTTGAAATAGTAGTACCAGGTTATTCTTTAATAGTACGTCACAAAACAAAAGATCAAGAAACTGTTGTTTTTTTTAAATATATATTACTGAAACACTTAATTTCAAGCGTCTGTATCACCTTCAGCAACATCAGGTGGAGTCTATTTGGCTTGAAATAAATATAAAACATTCAGCCCCAATAATCCTCGGATTCTTATACAGACATCCTGATGTACATGTAGACTGGATTAATAACTTGTTTTCTATGATCGATGATCTATTATTAGATTCTAAAGATTCTTTTCATTTTAGGGGATTTTAATATTGACGTGTTTAAACCTAACTGGATTGATACTATTAAACTTTGCAACGTTGAACAATTAGTATCAGGGCCGTCTTTTACGTAAACTACAATTATATGGCATTCATTCTAAATCACTTGAATTTATTACAATCGTTTATTTCTGACAGAGAACAGGGTTTATGTAAATAAGCAAACATCACAATGTGAAATTGTTACAGCTGGAATACCGCAAGGCTCTATTATAGGACCGTTGTTATTTTTTATCTACATAAATGATCTCACCCTTCATGTCTCTACTTCTTGTGAACTCTTCGCTGATGACACTACATTATATTCTCAAAGTACAGACTTGAATAATATATCCCCCTTATTACAGAAAGGGCCTAATGAACTGCAGGAATGGACTGACTCCAACCTTATGGCCCTCAATCCAGACAAAACAAAATCCATGCTAATTACAACAAGACAGAAAAGACAAAATTTATTTATAAAACTTTCTCCACTAAAAATTTGCCATAAAATAATTGATGAGGTATAATGTCATAAACTTCTTGTGTAACTTTAGACCACAATTTGCCCTAAATGAAACATATTTCAAATGTTAGTAAAACTATTTCTAAAAGGACATATCAATTATCAAGCATTAACCATCTTTTAAATTTACCTTCTCGTAAACTGCTTTATTGCGGTCATATTCAGCCATTTATTGATTATTCCTATACTATATGGGATTCTGCTTTTGGCAATGAAGCCTTTACATAGAATTCAAAAACGTGCAATTAAAAACGTTATTTTTAAACAAAACATATCTCCGGATGACTATAAACGAATCAGTAGTCTAACTCTTGCCAACAGGCTATCATTTAATAAAGGGGTTTTCATGCACAATACCCTTTAATGCAATGCACCTTCCTATCTTTCATCTCCATAAAAAAAAAAAACAAAAAAAAAACTACCAGATCGTCTACAACTTTAAATGTTCCAATTTCAAGAATTGATCTCTTCAAAAATAGTCTTGCTTACTCTGGTTCTGCTTTGTGGAATAACCTTCCTGAAGACCTCCACACTCGAGCATCTACATTTAGAACACTTCTCCTAAAACCCATTACAAAATTAAGTGAATATTAATTATTTTTAATGGGCATTACCAAAACGATTTTTTTTGAAAATGATATTATCTAATAAAATCACCTTGTTTATTTGTTATTGTTCCATGATGTTAATGTTATAAAATTAATTTGTTGTTGTTAACAGTCATTGTTATAAGCCCTAAGGGCAAGATGTATAAGAAAAAGCGCACCCTGCGCTTACTCTTTTACTCTTGGAAAATAAAATTGTCATCTTATCAAATCTTATCTTATCTTATACCTCTCTTCTCCTTTCCTGTTTATATCCTCCCTCTTCTTCGCCTGTTTCTTTCCTCTTCCCCTCCATCTCCCCACCCTCATCGCGCCCTTCACAGTCCACCAACACACCCACCTCCTCCACCGGTACCGTAGCCGTAACAAAACAAATTAAATCGATTGTCGGGCGATTGCGTCCCCTCGAGCCATTGTTCGAATTATTTTCCCAGCAACTTGATTCTTTTTTTTATTAAAAATAAAGCCGTTATACTGTGAGTGCATTACATGCATTTACATTCGTGTATTGATTTTTCCTTTTTCTGCGAAAAATAACATTACTGACATTGAAATAATATTCCATTTGATTTTGTTATTGTTCAGTAAACAAATATGACTGTCATTGGCGAGTCATTAACGCAATTATTTTATATTACATTATTTACCAAAAAGAAAATAAAGATGACGACGATGGTGAAGGCGACCATGATGATGATGATTATGGTGACAACAACGACGACGAAGGCGACTATGATGATGATAATGATGATGTCGACCACGGCGAAACTTGTGTGTATTGATGGGGAATGTTAATCTGCTGCCGCTGCTGCTTCTGTTACTACTGCTGCTGCCGGTGGTGCTGTTGTTGATAAGGCAAACTCAAAAACAATTGTCTGTTTACGGTAATATAGGGGACAAAAATAGGGTTGGCAGGTCGACTTTAAAAAAAAACCACAACCAAAAAAACAAAAACAAAAAAGCACTTTTTCCACCTCGGGTGCGATTTATTTGGCTTTCTTCAATTTTTTTTCCTTACGGTCTTCCAAAAAGGTTCGGGCCACAAAACTAGGGTCGGTCGGGATACCGTAAACAGACTTTTTTTTGTTTCTTAACGTTCCACATTTTTTTGTTTTAAAATACCTTGTCTGAGTGAATGTAAACAATTTTGCTCAAAAAAAAACACAACACACACACACACCCACACCCACACAAACACACACACACACACTCACACACACACATACGCGCGTGCAGGCTCACGTACGAACACACGTACGAACACACACACACACACACACGCACACGCACAACCAGATATATATCAGTTATATAAATATTATTAATATCCTGAATTAATGATGCAACCACGTCTAATATTATATTCTAAAACAGGTATTAATAATGCTGCACTAGCGGTACGCGAGAAGGCCAAAGAATTCATGCTGAGTGTTCGAGTTCTAGGGTGTGTGCATTTGCAAAATTGTTTCAGGCACAGGACAATACGACAATACGACAATACGTTATTAGGCCCCAGTCTTCTGAGCATGTTTCGTCGCCTTGGGTGGCCTCAGCGTCTTCCCGTGAGCGATGAGATATTTTTTTTTTTAGCAGCCTCAGTCACATCTTTAAGCGTCTGCAGCTTTTGTAATTCTAAGTAGGTCGCCAGGTCCTTGTGACAGGTATTGAGGAATTGCTCCTTCACGATCAGGTCATGGAGACTGTCGTAAGACTGCCCTTCGCCTGACAATTTCAAAGTAGGGAAAACTGCAGAGTCAACATGCATCTTTTTTCGAGCTCAGGAACGTCTTCAATTAAGTCCGCGCCACAGACAGGCAAAATCAGGCAAGTCGCCCAGCCATTGAAGAAGAATGTAAACAACATGCGGCGTCCGTACGGACAGAAAGCACATCAACCACGCTGACACAGCATCAACCACGCTGACAACAGCAACATTCTTCAATCCCCCATGGGGGTGCCGGGGTTTCTGTATAAATAGTATCCCCACCTTCTGGAAATTTAGTGCTTTAAATTCCCACTGTCGCCATCTTTATCATTTGTTCTTTCTCATTCCTACTCTGTACTATCAATCTACTATACTATCTTTTTCGCTAGACCAGTCACTTTTCTTTAAAAACTCTTCCAAAACTCCTCATATTTGTGTATGAGATCTGTTGGACAAGCTTAAGAATATTGGACGCTTTCTGTCAAATGGTCATTAGGGCTTCATATGATAGTATTATTTAGGAGTGTAGACATTTTATGTGTATGTGTTTTGTTGATATTTTATGATGTTTATGTTCTATTTTGTTTTTATATACGGGGGTTCGATAAATTAGAGTATAGCCTCAGCGTCCCTTGCGTGGGATGCCTTTATTGTAAAGTGACCGGCTGGTGGAGTGCCTTCAGTGTTACTACTAGGGTTGTTTCAGCAGATCTTTTATACGGATCAGGGGTGAGTCCTCTTTCAACCAAATTGTGGTCCTTATTTCGTAGTCCTGATTCGGCTCTTTGCAGTCCGCTGGACCCTATAAACAATCAATAACTAACTAACATTTTTGAAACCAGCTAGTGAAATCGCTTCAGTGAGCTCAATGTTCTAACGGTCATGGCTTTCTAAAGACATAATTTTCCTGTTGAAATTCTCCCCAAGGTATGTTCACCTCCCAAGGCTGCAGTACTGTACTCTTTCTCCTCCCGTTTGAAGTGCTCATCCTCCCGTTGTGCTACTCTCGCTGGAAGCATCCAATGATGCATGAATAAAATACGACTGTTCTTGTGCCTTTCAACGCTGGCCGTTCGAAGGTTCACAGGTCCCTCACTGAACATTGAGGTTTAACGTCTACACCCACCGTTGGCGATATGGCAGACGGGGATAACCACCCCAGAGAAACAGGGGTAGGGACCTGAAACAACACTGAACCACCAGAGCAATCATACTGCTAAAATGGACAGTAAAAATTGCCACATTTTATATCGCCCACCACGGGATTCGAACCTGGGTCATCGGTGTGCCAGGCGAACGCTCTACCACTTGAGCTACGGCGGTGGGACGGTCCCTCACTCCCTTTCAGCTAGATTTTTATCACAGGCGCTTGTATCTTGGACACGCGAGCACCTATGCCTGACCCCACTTCACCATTAACAGGCTGCAGACTACACACCCATGCACCATTTAGTTTGTCCCAGCAGCATCACCCACTGTTTGGGCTCCTCTAAAACTATATTTGTGTCGGGCACAAATTACACATATGCCTACGTAGTTAATGTGAATTGCGAAAGCCGACAGCAGCTTCGATTTTCAAGCCAGCTAGTGAAATCGCTTCACCACAAACCATAGACTTTCCATTGCATTTTATTTTGCGGGAACCCTAAACTAAAAGAAAGTATGATCAGTGTCACCATCAAAGGTAGATTACAGTTATTGCAGTATAATAGTTTGATGGCATTTTGTACTACTGTACCCTCAGGAAAGCGGCGGGCGGTGTAGCCTATGCAACCACCAAACAGAGATTGTATCGCAAGGGCTGAATGGGTGCACAAACTGCCAAGCCTTCCATTGGGCTAGGCATAACAGAATCGAGCTAGGCATAAAAGAATTGTTGTTGTTGTATATTCGTAAATTTATATAGAAAGTGTAATGTTAATTATATATATAATCTGTACTGCATTTAATTTGAATACTCTCTATGTAATCGGTATTCCACACTGCACTGAATGAAATATGTACTGTATTGCATACATAATCCATTCTACTTTGTGTAATCTGTACTGCATTTTTTTGAAATTATTCTGCTCTGTATTTTGTATGTAATTTGTACTGAATGATGTATGTCCTGTAGTCTGCATTGCATAGTTAAGATAGGAAGAATTTTGTATTATTTATTTGGTATTAATTGACTTATTTTGCTACTTAGCATAATTTTTTTAAACAGAAAAAAAATAGTTCTTCCCCCGCGATTGTGTTAGTTACGTCAAGTCCAGCCATGTCAAGAAATCTTTATTCACTCAAAAATGCAGTGACAATGTATACATGTTTATATTACACATGTTTCATGCGGAGTGGGCCTTGTAGGGAGTGAGGAATTGTTACCTGTATCAAAGAGCTTATTATGAACTGATGAGCGTTTAGAAAAATTGCTTCCCATATTCGAGCATGCAGAATGCCTTGATTCTGGTTGTTTTCATTATTTTCTCTGAATTGGATGATGTCTCATTCTATGTATAATGTGCATCAGAGAACCTGAATAAGTGACTTTCATAATGTGTCTTTCCCGGCAACATTTTCACTTGTACAAGACACATTACTTTGATCTGCTTAATAGCCTGTGGAACGCGTATTTGAAATTTTGACGTCACACTCTAACCCGATATATTACTGCGGATTTGATTGGTCAATTGTTCAACCTTAAGCCAATGACAACTTTCTTCTTATCAATAGTAGGGCAATGCTTTCACTATGTGGGCAAGTACATTTTTCAGCGGGAAAGTTAAAAATGACATGTTGCTTACCCGTGGCAAGCTCTTGTTGAAAAAAAAAAAAAACATAGACCACAAAGTAGAACTGCCGTTATTTTGACAAACACTTGAAACTCTACGTACTTTATTTTGACGGACCCCGTTATTTTGATGTCATAACAGTGTTCCGTTAGGGTTAGGGCTGTGTTAGGCTTATGGTTAGGTTAAGGGTTAGGGTTTGGGTTAGAGGTATGGTTGGGGTTACGTTCGGGTTAGAGATAGGGTTATGGTTAGCTTAAAAAAATGGACAAATTTGTAAAAATGTCAAAGTAACGTATGTAGAGTTTCATGAAAGTCATCTCAACGGCGTTTCTACACGGTTGTGTGTGTGTGTGAGAGTGTGTATGTGTGTGAGAAAGAGAGAGAGACACACAATTTTAATGTCAGGCGCCAGGCCCATAACAATGTAGTTCAAATAATAATTGTGATAAATAGGTTAAATATTATTATTTAAAAAAAAAAGACATTACGAGCACAGAAATGACAGGGCAACGAGAGGGGAGAGAGGGAGGGGTGTTTGTGTTAGTCTGTGAAGCATGCGTGTTGGTGCGTGTGTTTTTGTCAATGTGTGTGAGTGCGTATATATATATATATATATATATATATATATATATATATATATATATATATATATATATATATATATATATATATATATATATATATATATATATATATATATATATATATATATATATATATATATATATATATATATATTTTTTTTTTTTTTTTTTCTTTTTCTTTTTCTCTTTCTTTTTCTTGTTGTTTTTTTTTGCTTGTACGTGCATGCGTGCGATTGCGTGCATTTGTGTGTAGGCGTGTGTGGGTGTGGTGTGTGTCAGTGGTCGCGCGCACGTGCTTGCTTGCTCTTTACAGCAACTAGTCCTATGTTGCCTATAAGTATAATGAATTGCACTCCCTCTTTAAACGAAGCAAAACACCATAATACTGAACTACCGCTGTTTGGAAGATTTACCGTAAAGGTTTATGCACACAATTCTTGTTGTGACTGGCTTTAGAAGTGGTCAGTCACTATTTATACAGTAGCTGTGGGCATTATAGATCACTGCACCGCAGAAACAAATGACCAATAATATAAAAGCAGATGGGTATAGGTATAATAATAACAACACTCTGTTCTTGATCAATACGTTATTATGCAATTCTCTTGGGAAAGATAAACATACCAAGTACCGTGATTGGTGAAAAGACGAAAATTTTGTTTTATAAGCCTATTTTATGCGTGACTGTACTCTTAAGACATATCTGTCTTATTATTCTACTCGGATTCCTGTTCGTTTGTGTTCATATTAGTAGACCTATATGATCCCTACACTCTTTAAGTCCGTAATGCAGGATACTGCATACGGAATACAAAATGTACGGAATACAGAATAGGAGCACCCAGCAGTAGACCTACTCATAAATATTGGGACCATGTCATTTTCACTTTTTTTCCTTATTAACAAAGTTATTTATTTATTTATTTGCTGGTGTATTACTTATATTTATTCATTTATTTATCTATTTGCTGTTTTATTCGGTAATGCATTCAATTCTTCGTTCATTTCTTTGTCTCCTCATCAAGCTGTGTGCGCATTGTGCTACTCGATAAACTATTACAAACACTTTTTGTATGATTAATTTGGTTACTATGGTGAGCTCTTTATTGCGAGGTAGATCTCTTCAAAACCGGGAAAAGTAAAGCCAGCGAGGATGGTGTCAGAAGTGAGGCCTTCAGAAAACAGAGGTTAAGTCACGCCAAGAGAATGTACCTGCCTCATTCTTGAGTCCTGTAGGGGCAAAAGGAGGTAGACTTTTAATATCCCTAAAGGCCCCGGGTGGGCGAGCCCCCGGTCCCGCACTCCTTCTTCCTACCTTCCGACCACAAAGTGACGTGAAAATCCTTTACCTTTGCATGGTTTTACATTGATTTTATTTCTTCGCGACACGTATTATTACCGTGCTGTGTTCATGCGACAGTGCAAGTCACATTGATCCTGTATACAATACTGTTTGTAACCTGTGTTGTTTTCTCTATATAGCAAGCCAAAAGAACGCACTTAAACATTAATAGTGTTTGAACCAAACTGTATACGTATGTTTTCAGTGTTGGAATGCGCAGGATCAAGCAGCGCTCTTGCATGGAATACAACGTCCAAGATCTTGTTATGTCTATCATTGGGCGGCTGTGTCCTGGTGGGAGCCTTCGCCTACAAGACGCGGTGCAAAATGCCCAAAAAAGGAAAGAAAAAGAAGAGGAGTGCAGCCCTATACATGATGATTATCTGCCCTGGTAAGTTACGAAACTAGCCTTCATCATCATCGTCATTATCATCATCATCATCATCATCATCATCATCATCATCATCATCATCATCATCATCATCATCATCATCATCATCATCATTGTCGTCGTCATCGTCATCATCACCACCATCATCACCATCACCACCATCACCACCTTCACGACCAATACCACTACTATTTTAATCTGAATACAGTTGAAAGCAAGTGAGCAAGAAGATACGTAATACAAAATAAGAATATATATATATAATCTGTAGTGCCCATCCAGTAGACTACTAATATAATTGTTGTTTTATAACAGGTTTGCTGGGGATCGTCGGCAACATTATATACGGCGTCGGCGAAGACTTGGAAGACAACAAGTACAACAATGTCATCGTTCGTCGACACTTAGCGTGGGCTTACGTCGTCTGCTTGGTCGGGAGTATCCTCATTGTCATCTCCGGCTTCATCATGCCTTGCCTGGACGGAATAGAGGCTAGACGTGACGACAAGAAGATGAGAGCCCGCAAGAACTTGAACAAGAAAATACGCACCCCTTCCCGCAGAGCCGTTTCGCCTGTTCCCTCGTCCTCCTCCACGGCCAAATTTACCGCCCTCCCTCCTCTGTCCGTTTCTTCCTTTCAGCTGACGAATTCATTTTCCCCCAAGCAAACCGCCCCCAACACAACTCTCATTGACGGCTTAAGGTCTGACGATCGTGATGCTCCAACGCCTTTCATCATTTCAGGAAGATCCTTCGGTCCCGTACATGCTGAAGTGCACGCTGGAGTGGAATCGGAGACAGCCAGTCCCAACAAACAATCGCGGCAAAATAGCGTCAAATCCTCTGATGAATCGCGACAGGACGTCAAATCTTCAGGCAAAGGGTCCCATGGCGACGTTAAATCTCAGTCTCCAGCTGCTGCTACTTCTTCAAGCCGTCCATCATCTGGATCGCACTGGCGTAAGAACCGTGTGGCCAGTGACGACAGCAATGGTTCTAAACCTGATGTGAAATCCGACCCTCCGTTGTCTCCTGAAGGTCCTTTCGTCATATCTGGCAAAACCTCGCCTGGCGGGGATTACGGTGGCGACGCGAGACCTACAACCGCCGTCTCAATGGGAGCGCCAGTGGCCGTACCAGCGTGGGGAGGGATGCACGCGGGGGAGCAGGTGCAGGTCGAAGCTGAAATGAATTTGAGCCCTGTCCACCTTGGTGGGACGAGGTCAGCGAGACAAAAAAGCGTGTCTGGACCTTCTCTGAACCCTCTGTACGTTGAGAACGTCACGGCGGATGATCTAGAACATGGTCATGTACAGTAGGAAATGCACATAGACACCATTTAGTTTTATTATAAATTGACATTAATATGAACGACTAACTGTTTTTTGCGTATGTGAGAATGTTTATAGGATAATAATATAAACATCCAATCATTTCATCACGAGAATAAGTTCATGTCATATTCTGTAAAATAATTAGGTGACTATAATATAAACATGCAGATAACCGACATCTCATTAGACCACAAACCTTAATGTGATACTGATGACTTCAATATTTTGTATATAATAGGAACAAATGAAGAACTAATAATACATTTACCAGGTGCAACCATAATTGGATAATTTCAGTGTTCTGTGTGATCATTATTGAAACTTTGGAGGATGACGTCAAGCGAAAAGGACTTGTTGATAAAACGCCATGTATGAACAAAGCTCATGTACGACGGAAGAGCGTAAATGACGGTGTGGTATCGTATTTCCAATGGTTCATCGTCCAGAGAAGAATGAGGAGAACTATGAAATGGAGGAGAAAATAAGGAGGGGAAGAGATGGGGATGAGGAGGAAGAGGTGGACAAATGCTACACTGCCATGGCTCTACGGAAAGGGGTGAGGATGCGCGTGCAAGGGGAAGCAACCGGAGTGCTATAACTCTACATTATAAATCTAGGAAGTTGGTAGTGTTCTCTCCAACCCTATCTTTCACCTCTCACGGCCAACCCCCCTCCTCCCGCACCAAGCCGAATTCATCACACACACACACACACACACATACACACTCACACACACGTTTCTCGATAAACGAAGCGATTGTTGACGCGGTGACTGTAAATATGGCGGCCTGCTAGCGCCAAAACCTGATAATTACAAATATCATGAGATAATTACAAATATCATGGAATAATTACCATTATCAAGTGATAATTACAATTATAATTGGAAAAATTATAAATATCTTCGCGTGATCCTGTTTAATTTTTTGCGCAGGCTCTAGCAATCCGGCTGGATTTCACTTCATAATTACATTTTTTACGTGATCATGCCTAATTCTCACTAAGGCGGCTTACTAGCGCCAAAACGTGCATTTACAGGTGTCAGTGATAATAGTAATTAACACGTGTTCTATGTAAATCACATTATGACGGCCTACTAGTACCAAAAGCTGATAATTACAAATATCATGTGATAATTACTACTATCAATGACACATTTACAATTAACACGTAAAAATTGTAATTATCAAGTGAAAATTAAAATGTTCGGTTTTGGCCCATTTCTAGACTGATTGCAGAGCCAAAACTGAAAATTAAACATCATCATGTGAAGATATTTGTAATTTTTCAATAATAATTGTAATTATCCCTTCATAATTGTAATTTTCCTATGATATTTATAATTATCTCATGATATTTTTAATTATCAGGTTTTGGAGCTAGGAAGGCGTGGCAAATACTGATAATTAATAATTAACACTGTGGATTTCCTGGCGGGGAGCATCACAACCAAATAGACTACATCATGGTCAAGAAACGCTTCAGATCAAGCATCAACATTGGCAGGACACGTACTTTTCCAGGAGCAGACATCGGAAGTGACCACGATCTCGTGATGATGTCTTTCCGGCTCCACTTGAAGAGAGTAAATACAGCAAAGTGCACTAGACTGAAGTTCGACCTGGACAAACTGCAAGACCCGGAGGTGGCAGAACTATTTCAGGCCACAATTGGAGGGAAATTTGCACCACTGCTCATTTTGGGGGCTGGTGAAGTAGATGTCAACACCATGACCACCACCTTCAACTCAGCTGTGACAGATGCCGCCACTGAGATCCTTGGCAAGCACCGACCAAAGAAGAAGCTGTGGATCACACCTGAACTTTTGGATCTGTGTGATAAACGAAGAGAGATGAAAAAGAAAAAGAACACCTCACAGGGAGCTGATGTCTACCGAAAAATCAACAATGACATCCGAAAAGGCATGCTCACAGCAAAGGAGAACTGGATAGAAGATCAATGCCAGGAAATAGAGAACAGTCTGAACAAGAACAACAGCAAGAAGGCCTACCAGACTGTGAAGCGGCTGACAAGTGTCAAACAGCCCAAAGTCTCCACTATCCAAAGCAAGTCTGGCATATGCCTTACAGAAGAACAAGAAGTCTTGGACAGATGGACAGAGTACTGCTCTGACCTTTACAACCATACACCAAATGGAGACCCATCAGTTCTAGCATGTCCCGAGAACAGAGAAGAAGAAGAAATCCTCCCAATTCTCCGGGAAGAAGTTGAGGCAGCAGTGCAAGCGCTAAAGAAAGGGAAGTCAGCGGGAGTGGACAACATACCCGCGGAACTGCTACAAGCAGGAGGAGAAGCGATGATTGATGCCCTCACCATTATCTGTAACAAGATCTGGCAGAGTGGGGAGTGGCCTATACCATGGACCCAGTCGCTTGTCATCACTCTTCCCAAAAAAGGTAACCTTCAGGAGTGTGAAAATTACCGGACCATCAGCCTCATCAGCCATCCCAGCAAGGTCCTCCTGAAAATAATACTCAACAGGTTGAAACCCCAAGCTGAACAAATCATAGCTGAAGAACAAGCAGGATTCAGGGCAGGGCGAAGTACCACTGAGCAGATTTTCAACCTCAGAATAATCTGTGAGAAATACCTACAGCACCAACAACATCTATATCATGTGTTCATAGACTTCAAGAAGGCGTTTGACCGAGTCTGGCATGCAGCTCTATGGGCAACAATGAAAGTGTACAACATCAGCCCTAAAATTATTGAAGTCATCAAAAGCCTGTATGACAAGGCTACCAGTGCAGTCCTCCACAACAGAGCCATCGGGAATTGGTTCAGAACAACAATTGGTGTGCGTCAAGGATGCCTACTCTCTCCAACACTCTTCAACATCTTCCTAGAGCGCATCATGTCGGATGCTCTTGCAGACCATGAAGGCACAGTCAGCATAGGGGGTAGAGCAATCTCCAATCTTCGTTTTGCAGATGACATTGATGGATTGGCTGGAGAGGAACAAGAACTTGAACAGCTGGTACAGAGGCTTGACACCACCTCCAAAGCCTATGGAATGGAAATAAGTGCAGAGAAGACCAAAATGATGACCAACAACACCAATGGCATCAATACGGACATCAAAGTCCAAGGCCAATCCCTCGACACAGTGCATAGCTTCAAATATTTAGGAGCCATTGTATCAGACAATGGGTCCCGACAGGAAGTCCTCTCCAGGATCGCACAAACAACTGCTGCCCTGACAAGGTTGAAGCCCATTTGGAAAGACAGGACCATCAGTCTACATTCCAAAGTAAGACTGCTGCGCTCCCTTGTCATCTCCATCTTCCTATATGCTTGCGAAGCATGGACCCTCACAGCAGATCTCCAACGAAGAATACAAAGCATGGAGATGAGGTGCTACAGAAGACTTCTGGGCATTTCCTATACCCAACACATCACCAACGACGAAGTCCGACAGACCATCACACAAGCCATTGGACAACACGATGACCTGCTAACAGTGGTGAAGAAACGGAAACTTCGGTGGTATGGCCACGTCACCAGATCATCAGGCCTTGCAAAGACTATTCTGCAAGGCACAGTGCAAGGAGGTAGAAGAAGAGGGAGACCGAAAAAGAGGTGGGAGGACAACATTCAAGAATGGACTGGTTTGACACTGAGCGAAGCCATCAGGGCTGCTGAGGACAGAGAAAGATGGAGTATGCTGGTTAAACGATCATCTGTGGTGCCCCTACGACCTTCGGGTTACGGGACAGGATAGGATAGGATAGGAACACTGTGGATTGCCTGTATCTTTGTAAATTACACAGAACACGTGTTAATTTCAATTATCTCGTGATTATGGTAACTCGGTTTCGGCGCAACGTGAAGAGCGCCATTCAGACACAGCTTTCCATGTTATGCAATCAGTACACACTGACCGACACACCTCTCTCTTTGGTTGTCAAATTTGTGGTGCGCGAAGCTTTGAACCCGTAGTGTTATGTGATTAGCTAAAAACCAAAAAAAAAGATAAATACTTATCATTGAATAGTTTATCAAAGGAGATGTTTTGAGAAAAAGTGCCGCAAGATGTTGGCTTATACGGCTCTGTGTGGTATTTACGTTCCATACGACGCTGTGTGCAAGACAACTAAACTTAATCACTCAGGATAATGCAGGTCCCGGGACTATGTGAAGAAGACAAATTCATCTAATCCTTTTCAGGATAATACATCATTGTCCCGTAACTATGTGAATAAGATAATTTAATATCAATGTGAATAAGATAATTTAATCTAATCCTGTCATGATATTACTACAGTATCCCGTGACTATGTTAAATAAAGATACAAGTGATGAGCATAATTGCCAAATAATACATTTCCTGTAAACATGCGAATGATGAACATAATCAATTCACGGTGACATATCCAGCATAAAAGCTATGCTACTAATTAGATTCACATTTCCGTCCAGAAATCTTAGCTATCATGGTTTCTTAGTTCAGTTTTAAACTGTAAGCACGAAGCACAATAACCTGTTAATTGTCTCAGAACCGCCTTGCTCCAATATTATTTTATTTGGCAATATTTCGCTCCGGTGCAGCGCTCTGTTCATTATCGTGGAATAAACGAGAATGTATTGTAATGTCAATGGAAACTTGTCACTCCATGTATTGTCAATGGAGATTTGTCACTTCAAAACTCTGCGAAAGTTATGACTGGAATACCGATCTCATTTTGTTGTCCAGTATGTATTATTTGCCAACGACATTGTGGTTGTTATAATGAACTATTTCTACATCCCTTTAAGCGAGAACTATAGTTACAAGTTACTGTGGAATAAACGAAAATTTCTCTGTAATGTATGGACACTGTCAAATTCTATTTAAAAAAAAAAGAAAAAAAAAGGCGATGACCCTCATTTTGTTATGCGGTTGGTTGGTATTAATTATTGCCAATGACGGTAAGTGTTAGGCCTATATTAACTTTCTTTTTTTACACACATTAAAAGCTGAAACTATATTACACTATACTATACTATACTGTACTATGCTATACTATACTATACTATACTATACTATACTATACTATACTATACTATACTATACTATACTATACTATACTATACTATACTATACTATACTATACGCCGAATTCGCAACAACAGTATCAAATGACTAGTGTGATTGATTTCAATAACGAGTCCGTCGTACTTCATGTATGTGTGCTGATGTTAAAGACAAACAAAGAAATAATTATTTCAATTAGGCTACATTTAAAGTGTGTCGGCCTGATGTATGCGTACATTATGATTATGTCCATATAAACGGTACACTTTTCAAAGCTGAAGTTTGACATGCACCTGCTAAATGTGTTTAAGGTCAAACATAAAACTGTATGATTTTTTTTCAAACCTGTGATATCAACGGAATTGTTGTTCTTTTTTGTACTGTGTTTATGGATGGTTCAAAGAATGTGTAGTTTGTAATGGCCTTGGTTAATGACACCACCACCACCACCACCATCATCATCATCGTCATTATCGTCGTCGTCGTCGCGTCATTATGTGAAAACGATTAGATAGAAATCGGCCATGCGCCGGATTGTATGTGCGTGAATGAAGTTAAACTATCAACCATGCAGTAGATAGTTTTTACCTTGATATTTGGTATAAATGCTGTGTGATTAATACAGAATCATTAATAACATTGCTAAAATGGAAATTAAGATGCTTAGTACTTCCTGATCTTCATTGTTGTTTGTCTGTACTTTACTATTGTTAGCGTTATTGATGTTTTTTATCATTAGTGTTATTGTTGACATTATTTTCATGGCTGAAATTGTTCTTGTTGAAATTGTTAGGCCTATGTTTGTTGTTCTTGTTACTTTTGTAACCTTGAATGTCTTATTGGCGCCTTTGAATCGTTGAAACAGAAAGAATTGTCTGTGTTATAAATCAATATTTTTTAAAATGTTGTTGTTGTTAACTGCTGCTGTTGTTGTTTGCATTCCCATGAATTCTGTCCCTGATGCATAGACGTACGTACACGTCGTTTGTTTCTGTTTGATTAGTATTTAAGAATTGAGTGACTGTGAGTTTGTGTAATTATTCGAACTTGATGTTAAATATGTTCATATTTAGTAATGAAATAATTGAGTAACGAGGAGAGTTAGTAAATAATTAGGAGCAGATTTTCCGTTTGCATGGCTGTGAATTTGACTTGAATTTGTAATGTTTCAGAAAGTATTTCCGGAGTGTGTGCGTGTGTGGGTAATTAGGAAATGGCTATATTGCGTATGTCATATGATTAATAATTCAGAAAGGATTTCCGTGTGTGTGTGTGGGGAGGGGGGCGGTGTGTATGCGCGCGTGCCTATGAATGATACATTGTAAATGACTGGTGGACGTTTTCTGCAAAAAACAAAATCAGAACGGAATTTTTTTTATTGGCCTGTTGGAATTTTGCTTTGAAAGACAGAATTAGAACATTGTATAATATTACATATGGGGATATAATTACGATTATTATACAAAGATGACTTTCTTTCGGACATAATTTGCATAAGTTAGCATTAGGTTAAAATTGTGATTGTTTACTTGTTTAGTTTTATTAATTTTGTTTAATCTAACCTTACTCACCCTCTACCCCGACACCTTTCCTTGCCCCAATTAATCTTCTCTCCATACCCTCAGCCCCACCATGTTTAAAATCATTTAGGTTAAAAGACGTTGAGTTAACAGACAGAAACCAAAAAAATGACTGTATTGTGTGTATCATGTGAATAATAATTAAGAAATGATTTCCGGAATGTATATGTGTTTTAAATGATTATTACCTATGAAAATGACTGTACGTGTATACTTATAAATAGTAGATACCTACAGATATTGAGCAACTGTGCCTATGGCCTGTGTGCAGGTATCATATTTAGAAGTCAATTTTCTGCTGTACTGTTTAACGGTCTGAAGCTGATTGAATGTAGGTATAAATAGTCATTAGAAAATGTTTTTACAAGCAGCGAGGATTTGTTATACTTTAAGAAAACACTCTGTGCTGAAATAATTAGTAAGTAAAGCAGTTGTGTGTGTGAGAACGACAATGGTTGTATGCAATTATGTTAATGTAAGTATTAAATAACATGCCCTGGTTGTGGATGGCTTTAATTAAAGGAAAAACGTACCTGAAATTTTTTAGGCATTAAATTGATTTTGCATTTTCTCTCATGCTTGTTGAAGTGGTCATTTTGTTCTACAGGTTACCTGCCAGTGTGGCATTTTTGCACTCTTCCTGTCCTTTTCTAATCAACACAACACAACACAACACAACACAACATAATAGCAGCATTTAAAACATACACCCCCACATGCACGCGCGCGCCTACACACACGCACACACACGCACACACACGCACACACATACACTCTCTCTCTCTCTCTCTCTCTCTCTCTCTCTCTCTCTTTCTCTCTCTCTAACTCTCACAAGTGTATAACTATAGTGTAGAATTTACACTGGATTTCTTAGTCGTAATTACTCTCTCAAATGAAATGAAGCGTGCATGTACGTGTGTGTGTGTGTGTGTGTGTTTGTGTGTGTGTGTCTGCGGTTAACTCTTGGTCTATATAAAAGCCTGAGAATAACACCGTGAGAACAGCGCTGTCAAACAAATATTCGCGTCCGATTTTCGCGCTAAACTAAACAACAATTATATATTATTTTATTATATAATACAGTTTTTGTGTGTTGTATGATGTTAGCTTTGGAGCGGTAGATTACAACGACCCTAAAACACTTTCTATTTTAGTTCAAATGTACTGCCTAAAGGCAGCAAGATCTAGTCCCAGCTGGCCATCGAATAATATTTGTGATTCAGTGGCTAGTGTATGCTTTTCTATCCCCATGCACACAACATAACATTTCATGTTTACTTCCAGAAAAAGACCCGCGCGCGTGCTTTCTCCCCTCCCTGCTCCCCCTCTCCCCTTACCTCCCCTCCCCACACACTCACTTTAAATCTAAAATCGAACACTGTTTTGAAAAGGGGTGACCGAGGGAGAGCGGGAAACGACTTAGTAAGAAAAAGGTCCAGTTCAGCCAGCGAAACTGAAGACTGGACTAGGAACCCAAGTCCCAGCCATGCACGCAGTATGAGTGCTTTAATGGAAAGAGGACTGGACGGCAAGAGGAGGGAATAAGGGAGGGGGAGTCATGGGGTGTGCACGGTGGGTAGGAGGGGATATACTACATTATGGCGTATCGTCGCTAGCAAGCATCTTTGGAGGGAGTGGGTGGAGGCGAGGGAAGCGGGACACTGCAGTAATGGGACGCGCGTGCGTAGGTGTCGCGGCTAACAACCATTTCCTAGTATCGCCCAGAGAGCGCTCCGACCTTAATAACAATGTAGGACTTTGAGAGGACAGAAATACCTTTCTTAGTTTACCTTCGATCAGATCCACCGCACACTTCTCAAACCCACACACCCACAAAACACTGAACACCGTTCTCTCCCCCCCCCCCCCCCCCCCCCAAAAAAAAAAAAAAAAAGAGTAAATATATTAAATATACTGGTGTGTATATGTGCTTGCAATTATGAGAGAATGTATTAGTTATTGTAACATTATTTGCAAAGTCATTCCCTCGGTCGGCCCTAGCAACGGGGTGTTTTCAACTTCCGACTGGCTTCCTCCCAATGTGAACTTCTCAATGGTGTCTTTATGACTATTGCGCCTATTGATTACTTTTTGATTGTTCTAGATTGCTTATCAATTAATGAAAGCTTGATTAGGAATTTCATTTAGCTTTTTCTCAATTTTAAGTCCACATCTCCTCATTGTGGCGTTACCATTACAATCACCAGTTCGGGCTAGTTCTTGTTATATATGTACTGAAAGACGATCTGGAATATTCGAGACTGACCAATCGATTTCGTCAACTGTTACTGGGGTTGCTAAAGGTGGTAGGCCTTAGGTAAAGTTGTGTGATATTATCAGAATGAAAGCAAAGGATAATTATGATATTAGCGTCGCTGAAAATGTCGAGGGCAAAGGCATGATGATGATGGATGATGATGGATGATGATGGATGATGATGGATGATGATGATAATAATGATGTTTTAAGCAGTCGATGTAGGCCTATATTTTGAAATGTATGTTATCTCCGTCCAATAACGGTCTCCTAAGTTAACTAGAATTATTATATTCCGTTCAATTCCAATGAAGAATCCGTGACTTCTTCATCATCATCATCATCATCATCATCATCATCATCATCATCATCATCATCATCATCATCATCATCATCATCATCATCATCATTACCATCATTATCATCATCATCATCATCATCACCGTCACTATACCAAACACTACTACAACCAGCAACAACAACAGCACATTTAACGACAAAAAAACAACTACATCAAAAACCACAAAACATCGACGACAACAATAGCACCACCACCAACATCAAAACAACAACTTTGTTGTCGGGATACACAGCCATTCCTTTCTCCCTACCTTTATAATTATTCTGATCAGTCACTACTGACATTGATTTATTATTGTGACACGGACAGAAGTGGATAAGAGGTTGTGGGCTTCGGCCACGTATATTAGGCCTATTCAGGCAGAGGCAGTTGTACTCGTGTATGGAGTAAAGAAGAGGGGAGAGGGGGGGGGTGATGGTAGAGATGGATACGGGTGCCAGACTAGTTATTTGTGAGAGGCATGAATTTCATGGCCAAGAGTTTGGATTGGATAAGAGTGAACGAACAAAGTCTTGCTGCTACGAAATGGAAAAAAAACTTTAGTTAAATGCCGTTTCCATTTTAAGCTTAGCGGATCGAGCCTGGGAGTGGGATTGAACCACGCGGCAAGATATAGGCGCTTGGACACCGGTGGGGACGATTTGGAACTTGTGTTATATAGTTCTGCGTCAAGCCATTGGATATGGGGACTCAGGTTGGGCAGTCTCATCCTTTTCATGCCAGCTTTCGAGCGGAGGGTGTGTGTGTTCAGGAAAATTCATCACGAGCCGGTAAGTTGCGATGTTTTGCACTCTGTCTCCGTCGGGCCGGTCGCGAGTCGAAATACTTAATTTTTTTGAAGTATGAATAAAATTATAATGTTGTAAATAATTGTGTTTATATTTCGGAATAGTTATTATCCTCAACTGTTTCAAATGGGCTGATAAATAACCTTCAAGGGAAGCAACCAACGCTTACTTGCTGTGTTAATTGTGGTTGTTTAAATACTTATTTTGTTTGGTGAAAATGTACGGGCAAAAAAGAACACCACAAGAAACTTACTTTTGTGTCAGTAAGAGCTGTACCAGCCTCTGCGGGGCACGCACTGTTAGTGAAGCATCTCTCACGCCTTACAAAACACGCAATGAAGAATAGCTGCAAAAACATTACTTAGTGTTGTTGATATTGCACGCCTTTTTATTCAGAATTACGTTCAATTTCTTTATGTGTATTATCTATAAATATAACAGGTTGGGGTGTATATTGTGTGACGCTAACGTAGGGGAAAAAAATCGAGGGTGGTTACGTCCCATGTAGACTAATTTTGATTGTGTTAGTAATTTACTAAACAGGTATCATCATCGATTTTTAAGAGTATTTACGTTCAAGTAATTTTTCGTAAGTAAGAACAGCAATGATTCTGAATTTTGTATTCCATGTGTGATAAAGATTACATTTCATGTTTCAGCTAGCTTGCAGTGGAGGGGAGATAATCTGCATTGGGGACCTTAGTACAGATGCGCGATGTATACTCAAGTATGCGTTCAAGTTGGGCTAAGGCTGATGATTATTATTATTCTCTTCATCATCGTTGTCGTCGTCATTATATCCTGGATCTTCGTCTTCTTTTGTTCTTCGCTTAAAGTCAAGTCAAGTCAATAATATTCTTTATTCCATCAAAAAGGAAATTTTGGTTTGCCACAAGGCTACATTACATAGGCAAGATCATAAATAATTAATTATCAACAAAATAAACCTGTTGTGAGAATGATTTGAGAGATGGGAATTTACACATGGACTGAAAGCACAAAGACACTCACGCACACACCCGCATACCCACCCATATATACACACCCACACGCCCACTCCACTGCATTTATGCCTACCACACTCTCATCGTCATCCTATCATAACTTACGACCACAAAACCATATCACATGTACACTAATACACTAATACAGTCTAGCACAAATAAATTGCACGGCGCTGGATGGTTTGGGGGGTCTCAGGAGGCGAAGGGAGCACCCGCTTGGGCAACTGGAAAGACAGCTCCTACTTCTCTCTGCGCTATATAGTCAACGGGACGTCATTCTTGTTGCTCTGAAAATACTGAACGGAGACTTTGCTGATTGAGGAAAAATTTAGTTTTCCTTCCATTTTTGTGTGATTATTGAGCTGACTATTTTTTTTTGGGGGGGGGGGGTTAGGGAGGTTATCATTAATATTTTTTTTAAGTGGGGTGGGTTGGGGGAGGGGAGGCTTGAGAAATTGTATGGAATAATCATTGTTTTAAATTTTAGTAAAAGGTGTTTTATTGATTAGTTAGGAAGAGTAGTGACAAAGTGGGAAACAAACATGCACGCATATTCTGACATGCCACGTTAAGTGCGAAACCAAAACCACGTGAAAGGTATGTTATTTAACGTCTATTCACCTGAGTGATTTTAGACTAAGACATTAAAATTCATGTGTAAGCCTATGTGTGTGTGTGTGTGTGTGTGTGTGTGTGTGTGTGTGTGTGTGTGTGTGTGTGTGAAGGGGTGGGAAGGAAGGGGATCCGATGAGGAGTAAGGGGATGTTTGCTAGTTGGGCGTGGATAGAAGAGCAGAAAGTCAAATTAAATAGAAATGAATTGACAATAAATGTAAGTAAGCTTGTATAAGATTGAAATTAAATAAATAAATTTATTATTATTATTATTATTATTATTATTATTATTATTATTATTATTATTATTATTATTATTATTATTATTATTATTACTATTGTTGTTATTGTTATTGTTATTGTTTTTGTTATTATTATTATTATTATTATTATTATTATTATTATTATTATTATTATTATTATTATTATTATTATTATTATTATTATTATTATTATTATTATTATTATTATACGAATTAATTTGAAACATGCATGTTAACTGAATTACTGAGGTATTAAAGCGACGATCCTCTTATCGCCGCAGGCCTGGTGAAATGACACAGAAACGTATTCAGTTCATACATGAATTTGAGAGATTGTCAACCATAGTGAAGGTGATGGTGATGATGATGATGATGATGATGATGATGATGATGATGATGATGAGGAGGAGGAGGAGGAGGAGGATAATATATAAGGAGGAGGATGGAGATTGTGCCGAAGTTGTTGGTTGTGGTGGTTGTTATTGTGGTCGTGATTGTGATCGGTTCATTCTGCATGATTGATTGATTGATTTATTGTTGCTTTAGGTCCAGCGGACTCTTCCGAGCCAAATCAGGACCGGACAACCCCCGATCCGCATAAAAGATCTGTTGAAACAACCCCAGTGGGAAAAATGAACGCCCTCCACCGGCCAGTCACTTTACAATAAAGACATCCCACGCGAGGGACGGCTGAGGGTTGACCTCAACTACGCGAACCCCCGGTTACAAAAACAAAATAGAATACAAACATCATTATAAATCATCAACAAAACGCATACATATAAAATGCCTATAGTGCTAAATAGTACAATCATAGGAAGCCCTAGTGACCACCCGGCAGAAAGCGTCCAACACTCCCAAGCTGATCCAACAGACCCCATACACAAACAAGGAGTCTTGTCCAGGAAGAGTTTTCAAGAAAAAAGGTAGGTCATTGATCTAGCGAAGAAGAAGATAGTATAGCAGAGTGAAGGACAGAGCAGGAATAGGAAAGAGTAAATGAGGAAGACAGCGACAGTGGGAATTTAAAGCACTAAATTTCCATAAAGTGGGGATACTATTTATACTGAAAACCCCCGGCACTCCAACGGGGGTACTGTTGCCGCATTGAATCTGTCTTGCCTATAAAGGAAAGACAGGTTTTCAACTGTGGCTTTCACTTTTCCCTTTATAGGTTTGAACAATCTACAGTGGCAAGATTGCTCATGACCCCAAGGGGTTTCATTCTGCATAATCAACCGAATGGTTCACCGTGTGGCAATAATGCCACCGCAGCAGGTGCGCGTATTGTGAGCGGGTTTGATTACTGTGATTCAGCGCGCTGCGCAAGTCGGCGCAATGCGTGACCTAGGAAGTGCTCTACATAAACAATCTTGTTGTTGTTGTTGTTGTTGTTGTTGTTGTTGTTGTTCTTCTTCTTCTTCTTCTTCTTCTTCTTCTTCTTCTACTCCTCCTTTTTCTCCTTCTCTCTTCTTATTTTTCTTGTTATTCTTGTTCTTCTTTTCTTTCTTTATCTTTTTTTCTGTCTGTTTGTCTTTTTTCTCTTTTTCTTCTTGTTCTTGTTCTTGTTCTTCTTCTTAGAATGCACTTTGATATCAACGCGCATGCGCAATGCAGGTAATCTAACTTTCCTGAAAAAATCATGATGACGAATCTCTCTACCACTTCATCCTGTATTCAGAAATGGCCAGCCAGCGAAGCTGATAAGATTTCCAAAATACTAGAATTAATTAATAATTACTCGAAAAGTCCCAATGTTTCAGGATGGCACTTGTTAGCTACATCTAAGGATGTGATGAAGACTGATTATCAAAAGCTTGTTGAGGTCTACGCAAGAAACGGTGTTAAGGTTTTGCTTCGGAGGTTTATGATACTCAGCCTTGGAAGGGATGACTGCAAGATCCTACTTCCGGCGAACGGAATGGTTGTTCCATCAAGTTCATGTCATGCATGTAGGTATCGCGGTGTTTGCAACATTTAGTACTAAGACACTGGAAAGCTTTTAACCAAACTAACATTACAATTAAGTATTTCTGCGTTTTCAAGTAACGCTTTCTTAACAACCTCAGTATACGTTGGCATAAAAGCAAATGATGGTGTACAGCTGAGTGACGATAATAATACTACATTCATGGAGTGAAGTGTCGACCTTTTGATGTTGCTCATCAGCATTTAATTAACATTACTACTATACTACTACTGCATTAAATGAGTGTAGTGTCGTTGTTAGCGTTTTAGGTGTATAATAATTAATTTGTACTATACTACCATAGGCATTGAGTGAAGTTCAGAACTTTTGAGGTAGCTCTTAAGGGTTTATTTAATCGTACTATGTAATACTACTACAGCCATTGATTGAAGTTCAGAATTTTTTAGAGTGCTCGTAAGCGTTTATAAATGTACTATACTACTAAAATCAAATGTGTAGTGATTCTAAATAGATGACGTGTAATTTTGATACACTGATAAAATCACAAATGCGTTGGTTTATGAGAAGCTCTTGAGCTGAAAAGGGGCTATATAAATGTGATTAAATAAATAAATAAAGAAAGAAATACGTTTTTGCTTTATTCTACTTCATTGTATTTGAAACGATTACAATTTTAAATTGAGTTTAAACATCCTTGTGGTTTTGTCGTAAAGCTGATAAAATATCCTGATCCTTGTTACTCTGAAGTGAAGAAGTCCTGACAGCTGTTGATTTACTGCATTTAGCACTGTTCTTAACACTTGAAATAATTACTGTTTCAAGACTGGAACTTAACTTGTACGAATAAAACTTGAAGTATAGTATGATAACATTTGTCACTGCTGTGTCTTCTTTGAAGAAGATATTGAACATAATTTGTATTCCATTGAGTTGAATGTGTTTGTGTAATTTCAATTCATTTCAATCAATGCATGTAAAGTCTGTTTACAAATTTATTTATCATTATCTTATGTATTTGTGAAATAATTTACTTTCATTATAGATTTTTAGTATCGTGTCCAATTATTTGGATTGATCTAGTCTCTGAATGTAATCTAGTCTCTTGTCGCAAAACACCGTGAGTACAGTCATTTATTCAGCCGAGTGACACTATTGACCAGTAAAAATGATAGGTTTCAATTACCACATCTGACGAGTAAGAGTCATCTTACAAATGGAAACCGAAAGTAGGCTTCAGCACAACTGTGAGATATTATAAAATCCGCCATTAAATCTGGAGAATATAAAAAGCTATCTTTGTTTTTGGAGTTTACTATATAATCCATTGTACATGTTCATAGCAAATCAGCATTTGCAATAGGCAACAACTTGAGCGTTCCCAAGTAGCCTCACAGCGGAAACATTTACTAACAGCTTCTGATTCCAATCAACGCTAACAGTTGACTATAACAGAAACGCCGTGCACAATGGCTGGCCAGTGCATCAACAAGGCTTGTCTGCAGAAAACGTGTCACTTAAGTACCATAAGTATTTTACTATTCTGCCTCGGAGTAGCCTTTTTCAGCGTAGGGTTTATCACAGCCCAATGGGCCACACTTACGTGTCGTCCGAGCGCAGCATCCCCTTCGTCGAACAAATCTGTGGCCATCATCGCACACTCCGGGATCTATCAAGCCTGCTTTCCGAAGATAACGCTAAGAAACTTCGACGGGTACCATGGTTATGAACGACTCTCTCTGTTCACGTTCACTGACTGTGTCGCTCTGGAACGTGAGTGATTGGTTTATTATAGATGGGTGATATTTAGTATCCAACAACCTAAGGGGTGAAAAATATTGAAATTATATAAGAAAGTTTTCCCCTTCATTAGACGTCCAAGGAACTTAAACAATCAGGAAACATATTTTGAAGGATTAGACAATATTTTACGACTACGACAACTTTATTATTTCTATGAGAAATTACAATGTGGTGTACAGAGCATAAACAGTCACAAGGAACAATAATATTAGCACACAAAACAGGCAAGCTCAAATTAAATTTACAAGTTTTATTTGCCATGTTAACTGTGATACATTATCTTACGTTATGCTTTCTGAATGTATGTCGTAATTACTATAGCTTGCAAAAACTAAAGTTTCATGTGTCATATTAAACAACTTTACACTACAGTTGCTGTGCCCCGAAATATTATTAAATATGTGGGAATATATCGGGTGACAATTAAACACCAATTGCTCTCCATTCATACGTTTGTTTCATATTTGGTGTAATGGGGAGTGCTGTTGAAAGATTAGATGTTCCTGCTATGGTGCGTAAATAAGGGATGCATGCGTGTGTGCTCGTGCACTCGTATACAATTTGTTTTCTTAATCTTTTGCCTTACTCTTGCAGGTGAGAAGGTGGAATGTCGGGGAATGGTGGACAGTCCTCCCTTCCTGACGACGGTGAAGTTTCTGCTGGCAGTGGCCCTTGGAAGTAGCGTGGTGGTGGCGGCCTATATTATCAAGACCAGGTGCACCAAACCTAAACGTCCTCACGGTCGCATAGCAATCTGGTTCTACATCGCCCTAAGCTTTCCAGGTACTAACAATAGCACTTCCTTAGGCGAGACAAATGTTAACTTGATGTGTTTAACACAAACGGTGCATCTCCTTTGTGAAAATCTCGCCATTGGCACTTTCTTCACAAATAGCACCACTGTTTAGAACTGTTTTTAGTTATGGTTAAAAAACCACACGCTATACAAACACATTAATTAAGAAAATAGAGGGCTTCATCTGGCTCACCAAGACTGTCCAGAGATTGGTTGGTAGGCTTATGTAGGCATAGCCTAACACAACTCTTGATATATTCCGCAAATGCCAGAAGTCTTGTCGTAACAAATTGTAGTCTAAAATCTTTTCTGGCGTGGAAGAGCAGTATCATAAGTCTTTGGGTGTTGGACAGCAGGTCATACTGAGTCACTACTAACTGACAGAAATTAGATTAAAACAATAGAATCTGGACTATAATCTGGACCCCACTGTATTGCTAACCAGGGTGTCTTTGAACTTTACAGGTATTCTAGGGTTGATAGGAGATGTCGTGTTCAAAGCGGCACAGTCGTTGCAGGACGTGACCCTCACTTCTATCGTTGTCGGCCGCTATACGGACTGGGCTTTTATCGTCAACATCGTAGGCTGCGTTCTCATGATCATCGCCGTCGTCGTCCTTCACGCTATCGATGTTGTAACAGCGGTGAAAGCAGGGCACGACGAGGAACAGAAAGCCATGTTGCCATTGGAGGCTCGTCATTCGACTGCTTCCGGCAAAAGGTCATCTGCCAGGCAGTCTTCAGCTTCCCGGAAGTCGTCTGCTTCTAGGCAGTCTTCCAATCCAACCAGGCAGTCGTCAACACCTGGCAAACAGCAGGGCTCCTTCCAGATAAAATAGCACATCCAAGTGAAGGTGTAGACATTATTTTAATTTTGTCAAGGTAGTCTCGATGCTAGTATGATTCTGGAGAAACAAGCGCGATTGGACAATTCTGCTCAGTATTAACATACACTGATTATCATACTCAATAGCATTTGAGAGCGTAGACCAAACTGCTCGATACGTGGCTGTCACAGTGGAAATCATAAAGTATCATAGTTTAGGTAGGAGAGGATAAAGTGTATTTGTATTTTCTTTATCTCTCCTCATTCTAACGCACAGAACAAAATCGATGCACATTGCAAACCAGATTGTCATTGACACTCATCAAAGTGTATTCATAGGTATGTATAACATTATTGCGCCGAATTTAATATTATAGATAATTTGAAACACAATTCTGTAATTCTGCTGTTCTTTGCCATTTCCATATTTAATGCAAGTATAATTACATTTTTATTTACAATTTCTACCATGTCTATGTAGATTAATATACAAACCAATGTGTGTTCTTGTTGTTTGTTGGAACAACAGTCTGTGTTACTGTTTTTAATTATAATTATATGTACACAGATATGATAAATTGCATCCTTTCTAACGGAGAAATGTATCGTCATATTAGTAGGCTTACATGTTATCAACATGTCTTCACTAGTTCAAAGTGCCCCTCATGAGGGTGCAGGGGATTTGAGTATAAATAGTATCCCCATTTTCTGGAAATTTAGTGCTTTAAATTCCCACTGTCGCTGTCTTTCTCCTTTGTCCTTTCTCACTCCTACTCTGTTCTATCAATCTACTATACTATCTTCTTCTTCGCTTGACCAGTCACCTACCTTTTTTCTTGAAAATTCTTCTGGGATAAAACTACTCATTTGTGTGTGTGGTCTGTTGGATCAGCTTGGGAATATTGGAAGCTTTCTGCCAGGTGGTCACTGGGGCTTCCTATGATGTTATTATTTGGCAATGTAGGCAATTTATATGTATGTGTTTTGTTGATATTTTATAATGATGTTTGTATTCTATTTTGTTTTTGTAAACGGGGGTTCGATAAATTAGAGTATAGCCTCAGCGTCCCCTGCGTGGGATGTCTTCATTGTAAAGTGGCTGGTGGAGTGCCTTCAGTGTAACCACTAGGGTTGTTTCGGCAGATCTTTTATGCGCGTCAGGGGTGAGTCCTCTTTAAGCGAAGTTGTGGTCTTGATTTTGTGGTCCTGGTTCGGCTCTTTGCAGTCCGCTGGACCCTGTAAGCAATGAATAACTAACTAACTAACTAGTTCAAAGTTACATGAATATGTTATCTTCTTGATCTTGTAAGCACTCGATGTCCGTGTGCCTGTGTAACTTGGTACATTGCACTGTCTTCCCACTACAAGGATAATCCGTTTTATATTATTATCATTGGTAATACAGAATATGCTATGTGTGTGTAGCTAATCGTTGTCTTGATTATACGTTTTTGTTGTATCAATTTTTATTCATCAGATTAACATAAGTTGTACTGATTAATTAATTTATTGATTATACGGAACACTGTCATTTATCGCAGTGACGATGCTTCTGAAGATACCATTGTTGCTGCTGAACTCTCTGTATGCTAGACCTATGAAATATGCAGAACACGGTGCTATAATAATACGTTGCGCGGTCATTTCTCGCAGTGAGAATTTCCTTTTAACAGTATTGGTGCTATTTAGAATGTGTGTGTTAGTCAACGCTCACACCGAGTGTTAGTGTTTTTTTTTTGTCATGACCAAGATTCAGTCGCACGATTCACGAGTCTCCGATACTCCGTGTGACAAGTTCATGATATCTTTAAGCTATGCGGATGGCGCAGGATTTCCGCTTGTGAAGTGCTGAAAATGGCAGACAGCATAAAATCGTAACATTACGTCAGTATTATTGAAGCTAGATACTAATGTTGCATGAAGGTTATTTCGATATTGAAAGTCAAGCGACAATGAAAAACTGTGGAAACAATATAATGGTATTTGGACATTACATTACATTACATGATTATTGGTTTAGGTCCAGCGGACTCTTCCGAGCCAAATCAGGACCGCTGGTATTTGGAGAGGATATAGAGATTAGATAAGCCCATAAAAAAAGAGTTGAACAAGTGTTGTTTTTATGGACGATTGATTGATTAATTGATTGACTGATTGATACGCTTTTCTATACAGCTATATGCACGCTATGCAATGGCAAAATACTGCTCATTCATTGAGTCATTCAATCCTCCAAGTCATTAATAGGATTATAAGTTTTAATGAATACTTCGTGAACTGCAGGGTATACCTCAGTTGGCTTGTAACTCCTGACTAAGCGTTTTAGCGAAAGACATGTATAGAACATCCGTTTTATTAGTCTTCCTTGAATAATGTATGCACCCAGTATATATGATTTTACTTCAAAGATTATTCAAGTTGGTCTCTCAGTTAGTGGTCGGTTGGTTAGCAAGAGAGTGAATGAGTTGGTTAGTCAATCAGAAAATTTGAATAAGCCAGTTCAGTTCAGTGGGTAGATTACCGTCCCCGGACACAATAGCGTATAGGGGACTTGATAAGCCATACTAACACATTTTATTTTTATGTGCTGACTCCTACCTCTAACCCGAACATTCCTCTCTCCTAGTCACTAGATATATAGTCAAACGTCATTCATTCATCTATGAAGCAATTAACTGATCCATACGTTTTAACTTTTACAAATTGTTTAAAATGTTTGATTCGATTATGCAATTGTTTCACTTCAATAAATAACTTTCTAACTATCACACACTTCTGGTGCTGTCATGTGTAATTATTATGTTTATATACAAGATTATTAAATAGTTCGGGCAAGTCAGTCTCACAAAGTAATGATTGTGTTGCGTATTATGTTATTTACTTTGTTTGTTGTTCCACAGGCTCTGAAGTCTCTTCTAACTTTTTTAATCACTATCCTAGTTTATCCCATAACTCGAAGGTCGTAATATACCACAGATGATTGTTTAACCAGCGTACTCCATCTTTCTCTGTCCTCAGCAATCCTCTTGGCTTCGTTCAGTGTCAAACCAGTCCATTCTCGAATGCTGTCCTCCCACCTCTTTTTCTGTATCCCTCTTCTTCTGCCTCCTTGCACTTTGCCTTTCAGGAT
>CM072512.1:53031032-53141032 GCA_036898135.1 Oncomelania hupensis | reverse complement strand
GAGTTTAGAATGTGTTTTAATTCAGTTCATGCTATGACTAGCATGTGATGAGTATGGAGCTGATTAATGTAACTGTTTTTGCATCCTTTTCTGCGATTTCAGAATGACAAATTAAAGTTGTTGCAGCCTTACTTATGCAATTAATAAGCTTGAAGTGATGAACACAGTACACAATAAAAGACAGTTAAAATTGTTACACATGTAGTAACTCATTTTGTGAAGAGCGCATCTCTCTCTCTCTCCTTCTTTGTTGTTGTGGACACTAAACAGTAGGCATGTACATGAACAATATTTTCAGCTTGTATATTTCAAAATTTTATTAAGTCAAGAACAGTCTGTTTTGCTTCACAACACACTAGACACTGTCACAATTTTCTATGCCATGATGTCAAGAAACTTGCAAACAAATTAATGAAGCAAAAACAACAAAGTACTTGCGAATGGTTGTACCCTTTGAAAATCCAGCTGAAGGTATGAATACCTTTATATTTTGACTCAGGAGGTATGAATACCCTCACATTTTTCAGGATCTAAAACACTGAGAACGTAGATCGTGTATAAAGTGTGTGTAACAATAAGGACGTTTCTACATCGCCACACACGCACGCTCGCACACACAACTACCCCTCTCAGAACCCTGTGCAACAGAACCACAAACTTACACATACAAATACACATACAAATGCAAACACACACACACACACACACGCACGCACGCACACACCCACACACACAAACACATACATGCACATATACATTAACAAGCGCACATAGCACCGTTCAGGAACGTACTTTTTTATTTTACAAAATGATTTCACACACCAAAATAATACCGAATTATCACAGCCAGTGTAAACCTAGAATGTTTCGGACAGAATACGAACCGTATGTAGAATGCATGAGCAATGAAAAACCAAATTAATATAAGGAATCTTATCTTCAATATTGAACAGCTCTATATGACTCAAAACCTTCTTAGCATTTTCTGTGTAGTTGTCAAGTTTCAGTCACAATAAACTTAGAAAAAAATGCATTGGTTTCATGCTTCTGGTTCAATAATCTTAAAACAATTATTATGTTCTTTTCTTCCAAATGTAAAGACAACAAATATTTTCTTTCAATTATTATGTTAAAATTTAAATAAAAATTCAGGCATTAATGCATTTCAATTAGTACAATGAAAATTAAAATACGAACTCACAATTTTGTTATTAAAACAACAAAGAGTATGCAAAGGTTAGTTTACCTAACAGATAACTCTTTCATATTTGTCAAAATTATTATTCAATCAAAACAATGATGAATAAAATTGAATAGAATTGAAGAAGATGAATTAGAAGACGAAGTTAGTTATTCATTGCTTACAGTGCCTAGCGGACTTGCAAAGAGTCGAATCAGGATCACAAAATCAGGACCCCACTTGGGTGAAAGAGGATTCACACCTGATCGGTGTAAAAGATCTGCTGAAACAACCATAGTGGTAACGATGAAGCCACTCCAACAGCCGGTCACTTTACAATAAAAGCATCCCACGCAGGGGACGCTGAGGCTATACTTTAGTTTATCGAACTCCCGTTTATAAAAACAAAATAGAATATAAACGATATTATAAATTATGAACAAAACACATACATATAAAATGCCTACATTGCTAAATAATAATAACATAGGAAGCCCTAGTGACCATTTGGCAGAAAGCGTCCAATATTGCCAAGCTGACCCAACATACACAAATGAGGAGTTTTGGAAGAGTTTTGGAGAAAAAAAGGTAGGTGACTGGTCTAGCGAAGAGGATAGTATAGTAGATTGATAGAACAGATTAGGAATGAGAACGAACAAAGGAGAAAGACAGCGACAGTGGAAATTTAAAGCACTAAATTTCCTGAAAGTGGGGATAACATGTATACAGAAACTCCCGGCATCCCCACGGGAGGAGTAGTAGAAGAAGGAGAAGAAGAAAGCTTCATTGTGCCACACAATTAAAGATGTAGCTTGATTATAATTATTCTTAAACCGGTCGATAGCATGAATTGAAGGCTTTGTTTCTGAAGAAAGAAACAGCTTTGTTTGTACACATCGGAGCTTTGACAAAACTCCTCGTTCAATGGAAAAAAATAATATCAAATGAATAAAAGTGCGAACTGTGAAACTGCAAGTGGCTGTGAAGAAAAAAGTACGCACCAATTCCGCAATCATACTGCCTTATTAGATAAGTTTTATTTAGCTTTTTTAATAAAACAAATTGAGCTTTTATAGTCCTATATACACCACCTCGTATCTTAGGACGTAAAGCACCATTTTACTTCTACTACTGCTGCAATTTGCTATGGAAATGGGATAACATACGGCTATGCAAGAAATCATGCAAACATATTTGGGGGTGCATACAATTTTGAAGAAAGAATGTCTAGTAATATGTGTACGACTATAATAAATTCACTGTTGAGCGATGAAAGAACTTTATCAAGATTACCCCGATACATTTGAATAAGAATTGATCTGAAAGAAAGCGCCTCCGTTTTGACCAAACATGAACGCAGTGAACCAGTGAGGTCAAATTCTTGAAGTTAGGCTTACAGATAATTGACCTGGGTTTAACGAAGTACCCCAAAAGTGGGATAAATAGGTCGATGTTACGATATCAATTCTGAGTCATAAAATGGGAAATCGATCTGTAAACTTAAAAATAAATATTGAAAAGATTTATTGAGTAATTGAAAGGGCGAATTGAGAGGCGGAGTTGATTGCAAGACCGTGTCGAGAGTAAGTGAAGGGAAGTTACTCACCGCAATCTTTCATTCCACCATCCACCCTATTAACCCAAACCACCTTTGTAGGCCTTTATTGCAGTAAGATTTGTTTTTCTTCTACAACAACAATGTCCATAAAGTCCAAACACAGATTGTCTTTTACCACGTCGACACACGCACAACGTAGCAAGATCTTGCTGAGGCAGACTCCCTACTTAGTCTCAGCAGAAACTAATTAGGCTTACTCCTATCCTAGAAAGATTGTAGATTTACTGGAAGCTTTTAACTCTCGTAACAAGGAAATAATGAACACGCGCTGTCTGGCTCATCTAGGTGTTCTGCGCGGACTAGGTAGGTCCGAATCCGAGTCAATTATGCATCGTCTATGCTTCACCGGGATCAAACTCACTCTGTATGGTTTCGCCATTGATGATAATTATCTTAATTCACAGCCACACTTAGTGTAATACTGTTTTCTTCATGCGTTGACAACTCCACAACACATCATCATGTAATGCTACAAAAAACAGACTTCTCACATAAAAACAGAACTGTATAAATGTTACACATGTGACCAATTAGACAGCAGATTTTAAAAAAAGATTAAAACAAACAAATAAATAAATAAAGAAATAAAAAATAAATAAATAAAATAAAATGAATAAATAAATAAATAATTGTAAGAAAAGGTACTGGATTACAAATGATTGTATTAAATGGTGCATATTTACACTACTATACAAATACGTTGTGTACATCTTTTTAGAAAAGTAAATCAATAATTTAAATTATGTGCCTTAGTGAAAATTATCACAAACTCAATATATACATAAAAACATGTAAGAAAAGAATCCTGAATTAGAAATGAATGGATTGAATGACGCATATTTACACTGCTAAATAAATACATTGTGTAAATTTTTTTAACAAGTAAATCAATAATGTGTATTATGTTCCTTAGTAAACATTTCCACAAAGTAGAGATCGAGTGTGACGTACAAGAACAATTACTGAATAATGGTAGCCTCCTCTTCAGAGGAATAACCAAGAACGTATCACAGGCTGAGTTTACCTAAAACTTTGTACATTGGGGTTTAAATACTAAGAACGTATCACAGTCTGCATTGTACATAATTATCATAATAATTAAAAAATAAGCCTGCAGAGCAAAGTTAAAGTGGTCCTAAGGTCGAGATCAAATTTTCGCAAAAATGTGAATCATATCTCACGCTGAGAGATGATTATTTGCTTATACATTCAATCGTGTTGCGTGTCTAATATTTGCGAACATTGAATCTAATCTTCGTAAAATACAAATATAAAGGTAATTTGCAATAGTCTCCGGACCGCTTTTCGTACTTTGCCGAAGAAAGATAAGCGCAACCATTGTAAGGGCCGCCTAAATAGTGTGGTTGTGTCCCTTGCATTTGGAACCCACTCTCAGATTGAACTATATGCAACATAGCCCCAAACTCATACATTTACGATGATTTTTATGTGTACACTCTGCTGAATTGCATTGTGCATGCAAGCAAGTGCACGCTTACTAAAAAGTAAAAACAGCGAACAGAATTACAAAAACAATTCGTAAAAGTATACAAACAACAGGTAACTAAACAATGGAATCATTCGCTTGTAAACAAAAGTGTATGTTTTTAAAAAAAAGCAACCACAGGAAAATGATCTCTAAATTAATATGTAGTGAATATTGTGAAAATTAAGAAAATTATTCTACGATGCACATTAGTAAATACAGCATTTAACAAACATAATGGACTTAGGACATTATTAAAACGAAAATTATTTATTTGCAAAGAGGGAATGACTTAGAAATACAATATACTGATGACGCAAAATACCTAAAACAAATTATATAACTCAAATTAGTTCACACAAACCAAAAAAATAGTACAAAGCAATACCTGTGTATGGAGTCTTTTCAAAAAGGAAATAAAGGCATGCATCGAAATGAAATTCAATGTGGTTTAAATAAAGTGCCTAAAATAATATGACAGACCATGAATTAATAAATAAATAAAGGAATAAAGCACGAATTTTAAAGTCAAATAAAGAAATGAATCAAACTGTACTATAACGTCACAATTAAAATGTGATTTTCCGTAAGTGATCAACAGAATAACAGTTTCAACTTTTCTAGATATAAACAAGGATAAGAAGTGACATAGACGGTTTCTAAATGTAAATATACTTTTACAGAACCATAACGCTTTTCAAAACGAATATTTTTTTTAATCGGAATTGCAAGGACTTACCTTGTACACTTCTTTTCCTGCAACGGATGCTTTCGCTACGTTAATTTTTTTTGTTTGCGTTCTTTTCTTGTTTATAGATTTACAAAAGGCTGTAATTATCGCAAATGTATAGATCTGGATCAATATTTCATGCGGCTGTGGGGACCGTGTACTGGCCTGACTATTTACTGGTGTTGAATTCAAAAGTCTGTCACTGAGGATGGAGGAAACAGTGGTCTCAAAGGTCTGGTGGAGCTGAAATATAATAGAGCATTTAGAAAACGTTTTGTTCATAAAGGCTATCATTATAGTGATGGGGACGGAGCTGGTGGTGATAGTGATGATGATGATGATGATGATGATGATGATGATGATGATGATGATGATGATGATGATGATGATGATGATGATGATGATGATGATGATGATGATGATGATGATGATGATGATGAAAAAGGCCCCTCCTGCTGACGCAGACAACAACGACCTCCCTGACCAGCTCAACGATTTCTACGCTCGGTTCGATCGGTAGAACACCACCCCCGTCACCGTCACGCCCCCGACCCTGCCTCTCCACTGCCCCCGCCTTTCTTCATTGAAGAATCGGAGGTGCGGCGGCTGTTTAGCCGGCAGAGCTGCAGGAAAGGCGGCTGGCCCCGACCGGATATCGTGCTCCACCCTCCGCCACTGCTCCCATCAACTCGCCCCCATCTTCACCTCCCTCTTCAACTCCTCTCTCGAACTGTCCACTGTCCCCCTCTGCTTCAAGACTTCTACCATCATTCCCGTCCCGAAGAAGGCCAAGGTGGCGTCCCTCAACGACTACAGACCGGTGGCGCTGACCTCCGTGGTGATAAAAGTGCTGGAACGATTAGTCCTCCGGCACCTGCAGGCTCTCACCACGGAGAAGATGGATCCCCATCAGTTCGCCTATCGCGCCAACCGGTCTGTGGACGACGCCGTCGCCTTGGCTCTGCACTTCGTCCTCCAACACCTCGAGTCCGCGAACCGCTATGCTCGACTCCTGTTTATCGACTTCAGCAGTGCCTTCAACACCGTCATCCCCCAGAAACTCTTCAACAAGCTCTGCTCCTTTCGATCCTTCAGATCCCACGCATCCCGCTTTAAAGATTCGTTTTACCCTCACACTGTAAGATCTCTAAACGACGCATCCTCTTCCCACCGCTGATCCCCCTGCCGTGTGCACGCCCTGCTTCTCACTACTTGCTCGTACATCTATATCTATATACTACAGCGACTATTATAATTTAGAATGTTTTTGTGATCACTTTAGACTAGTCATTCGTGTTTTACTATATCTATCTGTTTATCTGTTGGGTATGCTTGTGCGAGTGTGTGTGGTTGTGCATGCATGTGTGTAATTGTGTATGTAGGTATGTGTGCGTGTGTGTAAAAGAGAGAGAAAGAGTGAGAGAGAGAGAAAGAGAGAGAGATGGTGTTAAATCTAAAACATTCTGCCATTGTCCAATACCAAATAATATTCAGATTGTTGTATCTATTACATGTCAATTGGCGAAATAAATTCCTGTTATCCTGTTATGATGATGATGATGATGATGATGATGATGATGATGATGATGATGATGATGAATAACAGGAGGAGGATTTTGATGAATAAGAGGATTTTTATAATAATAATAATAATAATAATAATAATAATAATAATAATAATAATAATAATAATAATAATAATAATAATAATAATGAAGAGTGATAAGAGAAGGAATAACAGCGAAACTTATGGCAGAGCAACCTATTCAACCCGAGTCGAGCGACACTCTTACATTTCTTCTTATAATAAATATATAATTATGCACATTGCTAAATTGTATGTGTAGAAAACAACAAAATATCCCCTCCATAAACACTAACAACAAAAACATTATCATCATGAGCAGCAGCAGCAACAACATCAGCCTCAGCAGCAACATCAACCATCATTATCAGCGTGACCACCAGCGCCAACAACAACTTCATCATCATCGCCCTCATCCTCATCATCATCATCATCATTATCAACAACAACATCAACAACAACAACAACAATGACAACAACAACCACACTGCACTTACGTCGGTGGAACAGGGTTCCAGTTTGTCTTCGGTTCCACGGAAGGTGGTTTTTCATCTTTGGGTTTTCTAAAGAGAAAGAAGATACGCACACCCATAAAATATCAGACATAATTATGAAAATTTTGGCTCGGGTGCAAAGGGCGAAGTAATGTGACAGTAGATAAAAATAGAAAATGTTTTGCAGCTTAACTAATTTGTGTTAACATGTGTTTTAAAAAATCATCTTTGTTAAGATCCGCATAATGGAATCAAAAGAGAGGACTGTTAGCATTCAAAATATACAATAATAAAAAACAAATATGTTCATAAGCCAAAATAATAATAAGTGGTGTAGGAGGAGGGCAGAAAGAAAGGATACACTTGTCCGCAAACATCTGACCACTAACGCCACTGTCAAACTCATTTCCTCTCTTGTTTTGTCACGCTTAGACTACTGTAACTCTCTCCTGGCTGGACTTCCTTCTTCTTCTATTTATCTGCTCCAACGTGTTCAGAACTCAGCTGCACGTCTGGTTCTCAAAAGGAAAAAATCTGATCATATCACTCCCCTTTTACATTCACTCCACTGGCTTCCAGTGTCCCATAGAATTACCTACAAAACCGTTATTTTTTGTTACAAGTGCGTCCATGACTTAGCCCCCTTCTTACCTCACCCAGAACATTCAATTCTATAATCCTTCTAGAAATCTTCGTTCTTCCTCTGACACCCTCATGCTCCACATACCCCGCTACAAACTCTCCTCTGCTGGCCGTCGATCTTTCTCAGTACTTGGCCCTTTAACTTGGAACTCTCTTCCCCTCTCTCTTCGCAGCTCTCCAAACATAGCTACTTTTAAATCCACCTTGAAAACTCATCTCTTCCTTAAATGTTTCTGATCTTGCCTCCCATCATCATTGTCCACCCACCCCATCACCCATTTTTAGCTCTCCCCTTCTCCCTCCCTCCCTTGTCTCTTATTCGTTAGCAAGTGTCTGATTTTATTTTGTATGAAGCCGGATGTTTAGAATGAATGCGTGAGTACTGCGCTTTGAACTGATATTGTTCATTGAAAAAAAACTAATATACATATCCTTATTATTATTATTATTATTATTATTATTATTATTATTATTATTATTATACAGGTATGGTGAGGGGAGAAGAAATGGGGGAGGGGGGAGGGTTCAGAGTCAAGAAAGGAACTTACTTTTCCTTTTCTTCGTTTTCCTCATCAGGTTCCACCTCTCTCTGTTTCTTCCTCCTTTAACAAAAATGACAAAATAAAAAACAAAGCCTGAAACATTTATGAGCTACATAAATTCGGGAAGTTTTTTTTTTTAACTGAAAAAAGGAAGTAGGACATAGTACCGGTCGGAATAATTTCATAGCGCTATAAAGTGAGAAGAAGGCCAGAGACAATTCAATAAGAATACCACACATACGCACTTCTTTGAGCCTCGCTGAAGATGTTCCCAAGAATTTTGCGCTCTTTGCACTCCCATCATCATCATCATCATCATCATCATCATCATCATCATCATCATCATCATCATCATCATCATCATCATCATCATCATCATTCATCATCATCATCATTCATCATCATCATCATCATCAACAACAACAACAACTGAATTGGTTGCCATGCATTTGGGTGTTAAAACACTACACGTTTTAACATTGATCTCTCAAAGTTAAATTAAAACTCACCTGCGGTATAGAAGGAAAGCCAGCAGTCCCAGTGCCCCAATAGCCAGAAGGCCAGCCAGAGGGCCGAGAACCACACCTATGTTCATACCATGGACTGAGCCTCCAGTACTGGCTGACGAGGAAATGTAAAGGAAATTCTCACACTGCTTCCCTGTTGCAAAATACATTTATATGGTTACTAAGTTTCCCACAAGTTTGCAGTATTTTTGGGAGGGTATTCAGCATTGAAGAAAGTGCATGCATTGTTTTTCGTTAGTTTATTTAGGCAAGGCATTCGGGAAAATTGTACGTCAATTGTCACAAAACGCATGTGTCCACGGTCAAAATACTGCATTTAAGAGCAAAATGTTGTATCTGGCGCGAACCCTGGTAATCAATGGTATTTTAATTTATATACTTGTATGCTATCGTCATAAAATCATCGCTCTATATAAGCGTATAGTCTCTTCTAACCTCCTATTACTGCCTACATTTACAGCAGTTGAGGTTGCATCGTAGTTGTAAACATCGTATTCTTCGGCGTTATAAAAAGCGCTGTCAACATATTCCTTAAAGTCAACAGCAGTAGAAGTTCATGTCAACATAATTATTCCTTAGAGTCAACAGCAGTAGGAGCTCATGCACATTCTTTGTTATTTTCAACTCACAACAGCAATTATGCTTACAGCAGGGTCGTAAATCGTTAATCTATCATCATTCTCTGTAGCAGAAACAATCCGCTCTATTGTTGTTGTTGTAACCGATGCCTCGACCACCACCACCACCAATATCACCCTAACCATGTCATCATCATCATCATCATCATCATCATCATCATCATCATCATCATCATCATCATCATCATTATCACCTCTCCAACCACTTCCACCACCATTATCCTTGTCATCAGAATAACGTATAACCATGCCTTCTCTTGCTGCTTATCGTTGTTTTATTGGATGCTGCCAAAGATGGGGGAACGTTGGGAAAGGGAATTAAAGACGGTAAACTGCGGTACAAAACCTGTGAATCCAGCAGTGCAAATGCACTTAAAGTCGTTAGGAAGAGGACTGCATGCACCCGAGTTATTACACGGGGAGGAGGCACATTGTCCGAGCAGACTGCTTTCGCACTGTTTGCCTAAACAGGAGTGCATACGAGTGCATGAACTGTTATAATTTACGTATAGAATGCATAGCAAATACATTATAGTGCGCATATTTAATGTGCATATATAGTTTACTGAGTAACAGTGTACAGTAGGCTATATCATAAAAAAATAGTAAGCGATAGTTGTTACATGCGCACATCAAGCATGCAGAATTTCGTGCACATTATGAAATATGTACTTGTGCACAACGTGGCACAGAACGCATCAAACATGCAATGCACCATGCAAGTGATTGCATATTTGTTTGTGCACAAGTTAGTGTAGGCTTACATATTAAACATGCAATTTAACGTACAAGTTATTAAAGTTATTCGTACTCAAGAAATAAAGAAGTACGCTTTGTTATTAAAAAAAGACAAGAAGAAACAAGACAGGAAAAAACAGGACAAGAAAGGACAAAAAAGAAGACGAGAGAAAAATAAAAGTGGTATTTTAATTTATATATGCTATCGTCATAAAATCATCGCTCTATATAAGCTTATAGTCTCCTCTAACCCCCTATTATTGCCTACATTTACAGCAGCTGAGGTTGCATCGTAGTTCTGTTCTAGATATCGTATTCTTCGGTGTCATAAATATTGATGTCAACATATTTCCTTAAAGTCAACAGCAGTAGGAGCTCATGTCAACATATTTTTTAAAGTCAACTGCAGTAGAAGCTCATGCACATTCATTGTTACTAGCAGTTATTACCCGTGCAAATAAAGTTTTGATGACCCAATTGCTGGGCCTGATGTTATATGCCCATGCCCATTTCAAAAATTTTCCTGGAAGTGACTTTTTTGTGCATTCTGCAGCATTTTGTCATTTTATGTTTGTTTTTAATCTGAAGAAGAGCAAAGCACGAAAATTCATTTGTCTTGTATTGTTGTATAATTAAAAGTATCTATTATATTTCTTTGTTGCGTTGCTGATTTTATGCCCGTTATAGGTTATCTTTGGGTGTCCAAGCTGTCAGCCACTGAGTGAAGTCAAATTTATTTGAGACTATAATGTTCCATTGTAGCCTACATAGTGTATAGTTTATGTTGTGGTGTTGGTACAATAACTACATGTAGGAAATATATCAATTGCCTGAAAGTGGAAGAAATTGTAAACAGGAACTGCTAAGTATTTTGAAAGTAAAATACAATTATAAGTTTATCTTTAATCTATGTCTCTTTTTAGTGATTCACCACTGACAGTGCACTTCAGCCTTCCACTTCCAGAATCATAAACACAACTAAGATATACAGTATATCAAAGATACTTTTAATTTAATTAACATTAGCTCGAAAATTAATTCACATTGTATAAACCATATATTTTTTTTTTGCATTTTATTTGCACACCGTTTTGTTTTTCATTTGCCTCTCCTCCTCTCTTTTTCTTTATTATATTTATCTCTCTTTTATCTCTCTCCCTCTGTATTATTAAATTTAATTTTTAAAAAAAAGGTCCCCAGCGAGATTCGAACCCGGGTTGCCTTAATAAAGGTCAAACACTTTATCCATTGATCCACAGGCCACTATAATTCTCAATCCTTATTTTAGGTCCTATATCATAAAACATAAAACTCGATTTTATTAGTGTCATAAACTTTAAACTGCCTTAAACAACACTATAACGAAGCCGATCGATTAAAAGCGATTTGGAATAAAATACGAAATCCTTGGTAGAAATGGTATCTGGAAATGATGGCAGGGCGAAGGACAAAAATGATTGGTTGGTCTATTCCAAAAATACCGTCTCACACATGTGTTCTGCAAACTAAAGCCGTTTTGCGATCGAAAATAATGTTAAGTTTCATTGAATCGGCAGCGCGTGGTCGAGCGGCGGATGGCAAAACTCGCATGGAAGCAATTATACGGACAGTTCAGCTGTAATCTGCACAAATTCGAGCAAAGTGAAGCTCAAATTTAGCTTCACAACAAAGCCGCTGGTTGGCTAAAACGGCCCCTCGTAATCTAAAACGGCTTGTCGATTAATATATAGATTTTCAATTTTCAACTCACAACAGCAATTATGCTTACAGCATGGGTCGTAAATCGTTAATCTATCATCATTCTCTGTGGCAGAAACAATCCGCTCTATTGTTGTTGTTGTAACCAATGCCCCGACCACCAACACCAATATCGGCCTCATCATCATCATCATCATCATCATCATCATCATCATCATCATCATCATCATCATCATCATCATCATCATCATCATCATCATCATCACCTCTCCAACCACTTCCACCACCATTATCCTTGTCTTCAGAATAACGTATAACCATGCCTTCTCTTGCTGCTTATCGTTGTTTTATTGGATGCTGCCAAAGATGGGGGAACGTTGGGAAAGGGAATTAAAGACGGTAAACTGCGGTACAAAACCTGTGAATCCAGCAGTGCAAATGCACTTGAAGTCGTTAGGAAGAGGACTGCATGCACCCGAGTTATGACACGGGGAGGAGGCACATTGTCCGAGCAGACTGCTTTCGCACTGTTTGCCTAAACAGGAGTGCATACGAGTGCATGAACTGTTATAATTTACGTATAGAATACATAGCAAATACATCATAGTGCGCATATTTAATGTGCATGTATAGTTTACTGAGTAACAGTGTACAGTAGGCTATATCATAAAAAATATTAAGCGATAGTTGTTACATGTGCACATCAAGTATGCAAAATTTCGTGCACATTATTAAATATGTACTTGTGCACAACGTGGCGCAGAACGCATCAAGCATGCAATGTTTGTTTTTGCATAAGTTAGTGGAGGCTTACATATTAAACATGCAATTTATCGTACAAGTTATTAAAGTTATTCGTACACAAGAAATCAAGAAGTACGCTTTGTTATTAAAAAAAGACAACAATAAACAAGACAAGAAAAGACAGGACAAGAAAAGACAAAAAAGAAGACGAGAGAAAAATAAAAGTGGTATTTTAATTTATATATGCTATCGTCATAAAATCATCGCTCTATATAAGCTTATAGTCTCCTCTAACCCCCTATTATTGCTTACATTTACAGCAGCTGAGGTTGCATCGTAGTTCTGTTCTAGATATCGTATTCTTCGGTGTCATAAATTTTGATGTCAACATAATTATTCCTTAAAGTCAACAGCAGTAGAAGTTCATGTTAACATATTCCTTAAAGCCAACCGCAATAGGAGCTCATGCACATTCTTTGTTATTTTCAACTCACAACTTGTTTTGTTGTTGTTGTTGTTGTATCAATTTATATTCATCAGATTAACATAAGGTGTACTGATAACTCACAACAGTAATTATGCTTACAGCAGGGGTCGTAAATCGTTATTCTATCATCAGTCTCTGTAGCAGAAACAATCCGCTCTATTGTTGTTGTTGTAACCAATGCCCCGCCCCGACCACCACCACCAATATCGGTCTCACCATGTCATCATCATGATCATCATGATCATCATCATCATCATCATCATCATCATCATCATCATCATCATCATCATCATCATCCTCATCATCTTAATCATTACCCCTCCAACAACTTCCACCACCATCATCCTTGTCATCGACATCATCAGAATAACGTATAACCATGCCTTCTCTTACTGCTTATTGTTGTTTTATTGGATGCTGCCAAAGATGAGGGAACGTTGGGAAAGGGAATTAAACACGGTAAACCGCGGTACAAAACCTGTAAATCCAGCAGTGCAGATGCACTGGAAGTCGTTAGGAAGAGGACTGCATGCACCCGAGTTATTACACGGGGAGGAGGCACATTGTCCGAGCAGACTGCTTTCGCACTGTTTGCCTAAATAAATACATAGCAAATACATCATAGTGCGCATATTTAATGTGCATATATAGTTTACTGAGTAACAGTGCACAGTGGGCTACGCCATTAAAAATAGTAAGCATTAGTTGCTACACATCAAGCATGCAAAATATCGTGCACATTATTAAATCTGTCCTATCCTATCCTATCCTGTCCCATAACCCGAAGGTCGTAGGGGCACCACAGATGATCGCTTAACCAGCATACTCCATCTTTCTCTGTCCTCAGCAGCCCTCATGGCTTCGCTCAGTGTCAAACCAGTCCATTCTCGAATGTTGTCCTCCCACCTCTTTTTCGGTCTCCTCCTTCTTCTACCTCCTTGCACTGTGCCTTGCAGGATGGTCTTTGCAAGGCCTGATAATCTGGTGACGTGGCCATACCATCGGAGTTTCCGTTTCTTCACCACTGTGAGCAGGTCATCGTGTTGTCCAATGGCTTGTGTGATGGTCTGTCGGACTTCAACGTTGGTGATGTGTTGGGTATAACAGAAGTCTTCTGTAGCACCTCATCTCCATGCTTTGTATTCTTCGTTGGAGATCTGCTGTGAGGGTCCATGCTTCGCAAGCATATAGGAAGATGGAGATGACCAGAGAGCGCAGCAGTCTTACTTTGGAATGTAGACTGATGGTTCTGTCTTTCCAAATGGGCTTCAACCTTGTCAGGGCAGCAGTTGTTTGTGCGATCCTGGAGAGGACTTCCTGTCGAGACCCATTGTCTGACACAATGGCTCCTAAATATTTGAAGCTGTGCACTGTGTTGAGGGATTGGCCTTGTACTTTGATGTCCGTGTTGATGCCATTGGTGTTGTTGGTCATCATTTTGGTCTTCTCTGCACTTATTTCCATTCCATAAGCTCTGGAGGTGGTGTCAAGCCTCTGTACAAGCTGTTCAAGTTCTTGTTCCTCTCCAGCTAATCCATCAACATCATCCGCAAATCTGTACTTGTGCACAACGTGGCGCAGAACGCATCAAACATGCAATGCACCATGCAAGTGATTGCATGTTTGTTTGTGCACAAGTTAGTATAGGCTTACATATTAAACATGCAATTTATCGTACAAGTTATTAAAGTTATTCGTACACAAGAAACCAAGAACTACACGTTGTTATTCAAAAAAGACAACAATAAACAAGAAAGAAAAGACAGGACAAGAAAAGACAAAAAAAGACGAGAGAAAAAGAAAAGTAGTATTTTAATTTATATATGCTATCGTCATAAAATCATCACTCTATATAAGCTTATAGACTCCTTCAACCTCCTATTATTGCCTACATTTACAGCAGCTGAGGTTGCATCATAGTTGTAGATATCGTATTCTTCGGTGTTATAAATATTGATGTCAAAACGTATTCCTTAAAGTCAACAGCAGTAGAAGTTCATGTTAACATATTCCTTAAAGCCAACAGCAGTAGGAGCTCATGCACATTCTTTGTTATTTTCAACTCACAACTTGTTGTTGTTGTTGTTGTTGTTGTTATTGTATCAATTTGTATTCATCAGATTAACATAAGTTGTAGGCCTACTGATAACTAACAACAGCTTACAGCTGGGGTCGTAAATCGTTAATCTATCATCATTATCTGTAGCAGAAACAATCCGCTCTATTGTTGTTGTTGTAACCAATGCCCCGACCACCAACACCAATATCGGCCTCATCATCATCATCATCATCATCATCATCATCATCATCATCATCATCATCATCATCATCATCATCATCATCATCATCATCATCATCATCATCATCATCATCTTTATCATCACCCCTCCAACCACTTCCACCCCAATCATCCTTGTCATCGCCGTCATCAGAATAACGTATTACCACGTCTTCTTTTACTGCTTATCGTTGTTTTATTGGATGCTGCCAAAGACGAGGAAACGTTGGGAAAGGGAATTAAAGACGGTAACCCGCGGTACAAAACCTGTGAATCCAGCAGTGCAAATGCACTTGAAGTCGTTAGGAAGGGGACTGCATGTACCCGAGTTATTACACGGGGAGGAGGCACATTGTCCGAGCAGACTGCTTTCGCACTGTTTGCCTAAACAGCAGTGCATACGAGTGCATGAACTGTTATAGTTTACCTATAGAATACATAGCAAATACATTATAGTGTGCATATTTAATGTGCATACAAAGTTTACTGAGTAACAGTATACAGTATATCATAAAAAATAGTAAGCGATAGTTGTTACATGTGCACATCAAGCATGCAAAATTTCGTGCACATTATGAAATATGTACTTGTGCACAACGTAGCGCAGAACACATCGTACACGCAATGTACAATGCAAGTGATGGCATGTTTGTTTGTGCATAAGTTAGAGTAGGCTTACATATTAAACATGCAATTTATCGTAGGCTACAAGTTATTAAAGTTATTCGTACACAAGAAACCAAGAAGTACACTTTATTATTACAAAAAGACAACAATAAACAAGACAAGAAAAGACAGGACAAGAAAAGACAAAAAAGAAGACGAGAGAAAAATAAAAGTGGTATTTTAATTTATATATGCTATAGTCATTAAATCATCGCTCTATATAATATAGTCTCCTCTAACCCCCTATTATTGCCTACATTTACAGCAGCTGAGGTTGCATCGTAGTTCTGTTGTAGATATCGTATTCTTCGGTGTTATAAATATTGATGTCAACATATTCCTTAAAGTCAACAGCAGTAGGAGCTCATGTACATTCTTTGTTATTTTCAACTCACAACTTGTTGTTGTTGTTGTTGTATCAATTTTTATTCATCAGATTAACATAAGTTATAGCCTACTGATAACTCACAACAGCAATTATGCTTACAGCAGGGGTCGTAAATCGTTAATCTATCATCATTCTCTGTAGCAGAAACAATCCGCTCTATTGTTGTTGTTGTAACCAATGCCCCGACCACCAACACCAATATCGGCATCATCATCATCATCATCATCATCATCATCATCATCATCATCATCATCATCATCATCATCATCATCATCATCATCATAATCATCATCATCATCATCATCATCATCATCATCATCATCACCTCTCCAACCACTTCCACCACCATTATCCTTGTCATCAGAATAACGTATAACCATGCCTTCTCTTGCTGCTTATCGTTGTTTTATTGGATGCTGCCAAAGATGAGGGAACGTTGGGAAAGGGAATTAAACACGGTAAACCGCGGTACAAAACCTGTAAATCCAGCAGTGCAGATGCACTGGAAGTCGTTAGGAAGAGGACTGCATGTACCCGAGTTATGACACGGGGAGGAGGCACATTGTCCGAGCAGACTGCTTTCGCACTGTTTGCCTAAATAAAAATTTACGTATAGAATACATAGCAAATACATCATAGTGCGCATATTTAATGTGCATATATAGTTTACTGAGTAACAGTGTACAGTAGGCTATATCATAAAAAATAGTTAGCGATAGTTGTTACATGCGCACACCAAGCATGCAAAATTTCGTGCACATTATTAAATATGTACTTGTGCACAACGTGGCGCAGAACGCATCAAGCATGCAATGTTTGTTTTTGCATAAGTTAGTGGAGGCTTACATATTAAACATGCAATTTATCGTACAAGTTATTAAAGTAATTCGTACACAAGAAATCAAGAAGTACGTTTTGTTATTAAAAAAAGACAACAATAAACAAGACAAGAAAAGACAGGACAAGAAAAGACAAAAAAGAAGACGAGAGAAAAATAAAAGTGGTATTTTAAAGTATATAAGCTATCGTCATAAAATCATCGCTCTATATAAGCTTATAGTCTCCTCTAACCCCCTATTATTGCCTACATTTACAGCAGCTGAGGTTGCATCGTAGTTCTGTTCTAGATATCGTATTCTTCGGTGTCATAAATTTTGATGTCAACATAATAATTCCTTAAAGTCAACAGCAGTAGAAGTTCATGTTAACATATTCCTTAAAGCCAACCGCAATAGGAGCTCATGCACATTCTTTGTTATTTTCAACTCACAACTTGTTTTGTTGTTGCTGTGTTGTTGTTGTTGTATCAATTTGTATTCATCAGATTAACATAAGGTGTACTGATAACTCACAACAGTAATTATGCTTACAGCAGGGGTCGTAAATCGTTAATCTATCATCATTCTCTGTAGCAGAAACAATCCGCTCTATTGTTGTTGTTGTTGTAACCAATGCTCCGACCACCACCACCAATATCGGTCTCACCATGTCATCATCATGATCATCATGATCATCATGATCATCATGATCATCATCATCATCATCATCATCATCATCATCATCATCATCATCATCTTAATCATTACCCCTCCAACCACTTCCACCACCATCATCCTTGTCATCGACATCATCCTAATAACGTATAACCATGCCTTCTCTTACTGCTTATCGTTGTTTTATTGGATCTTGCCAAAGATGAGGGAACGTTGGGAAAGGGAATTAAACACGGTAAACCGCGGTACAAAACCTGTAAATCCAGCAGTGCAGATGCACTGGAAGTCGTTAGGAAGAGGACTGCATGCACCCGAGTTATGACACGGGGAGGAGGCACATTGTCCGAGCAGACTGCTTTCGCACTGTTTGCCTAAACAGGAGTGCAAACGAGTGCATAACTGTTATAGTTTACTTATAGAATACATAGCAAATACATTATAGTGTGCATATTTAATGTGCATACATAGTTTACTGAGTAACAGTATACAGTAGGCTATATCATAAAAAATAGTAAGCGATAGTTGTTACATGTGCACATCAAGCATGCAAAATTTCGTACACATTATGAAATATGTACTTGTGCACAACGTAGCGCAGAACACATCATACACGCAATGTACCATGCAAGTGATGGCATGTTTGTTTGTGCATAAGTTAGAGTAGGCTTACATATTAAACATGCAATTTATCGTAGGCTACAAGCTTATAAAGTTATTCGTACACAAGAAACCAAGAAGTACACTTTATTATTACAAAAAGACAACAATAAACAAGACAAGAAAAGACAGGACAAGAAAAGACAAAAAAGAAGACGAGAGAAAAATAAAAGTGATATTTTAATTTATATATGCTATCGTCATAAAATCATCGCTCTATATAATATAGTCTCCTCTAACCCCCTATTATTGCCTACATTTACAGCAGCTGAGGTTGCATCGTAGTTCTGTTGTAGATATCGTATTCTTCGGTGTCATAAATATTGATGTCAACATATTCCCTAAAGTCAACAGCAGTAGAAGTTCATGTTAACATATTCCTTAAAGCCAACAGCAGTAGGAGCTCATGTACATTCTTTGTTATTTTCAACTCACAACTTGTTGTTGTTGTTGTTGTTGTTGTTGTATCAATTTTTATTCATCAGATTAACATAAGTTGTACTGATAACTCACAACAGCAATTATGCTTACAGCAGGGGTCGTAAATCGTTAATCTATTATCATTCTCTGTAGCAGAAACAATCCGCTCTATTGTTGTTGTTGTAACCAATGCCCCAACCACCACCACCAATATCGGCCTCACCATGTCATCATCATCATCATCATCATCATCATCATCATCATCATCATTATCATCACCATCATCATCATCATCATCACCCCTCCAACCACTTCCACCACCATCATCCTTGTCATCGTCGTCATCAGAATAACGTATAACCATGTCTTCTTTTACGGCTTATCGTTGTTTTATTGGAAGCTGCCAAAAACGAGGGAACGTTGGGAAAGGGAATTAAAGACGGTAAACTGCGGTACAAAACCTGTGAATCCAGCAGTGCAAATGCACTTGAAGTCGTTAGGAAGAGGACTGCATGCACCCGAGTTATTACACGGGGAGGAGGCACATTGTCCGAGCAGACTGCTTTCGCACTGTTTGCCTAAACAGGAGTGCATACGAGTGCATGAACTGTTATAATTTACCTATAGAATACATAGCAAATACATCATATTTAATGTGCATATATAGTTTACTGAGTAACAGTGCACAGTAGGCTACGCCATAAAAAATAGTAAGCGTTAGTTGCTACACATCAAGCTTGCAAAATATCGTGCACATGATTAAATCTGTACTTGTGCACAACGTGCATGGCGCAGAACGCATCAAACATGCAATGTACTAAGCAAGTGATTGCATGTTTGTCTAGTGAAGATAGTGTATGCTTACATATTAAACATGCAATTTATCATAGAAATTAATAAAGTTATTCGTACACAAGTAACCAAGAAGTACTCTTTGTTATTAAAAAAAAAGACAACAATAAACAAGACAAGGAAAGACAGGATAAGAAAATACACCCCCAAAAAAGAGGGCGAGAGAAAACTAAAAGTGGAAACGCCAAAACAAGAGGTTTGTAATATTTTCAATATTTTCATTATCAAAACCTTTGTCCAGGAAAAAAAATCATCATATATTATCAAATAATTAAAAGAAGTATGAAAACCAAAAAAAAAAAGAAAAAAAAGAAAGAAAGAAAGAAAGAACGAAAGATAGATAGATAGATAGATAGATAGATAGATAGATAGATAGATAGATAGATAGATAGATAGATAGATAGATAGATAGATAGATAGATAGATAGATAGATAGATAGATAGATAGATAGATAGATAGATAGATAGATAGATAGATAGATAGATAGATAGATAGATAGATAGATAGATAGATAGATAGATAGATAGATAGATAGATAGATAGATAGATAGATAGATAGATAGATAGATAGATAGATAGATAGATAGATAGATAGATAGATAGATAGATAGATAGATAGATAGATAGATAGATAGATAGATAGATAGATAGATAGATAGATAGATAGATAGATAGATAGATAGATAGATAGATAGATAGATAGATAGATAGATAGATAGATAGATAGATAGATAGATAGATAGATAGATAGATAGATAGATAGATAGATAGATAGATAGATAGATAGATAGATAGATAGATAGATAGATAGATAGATAGATAGATAGATAGATAGATAGATAGATAGATAGATAGATAGATAGATAGATAGATAGATAGATAGATAGATAGATAGATAGATAGATAGATAGATAGATAGATAGATAGATAGATAGATAGATAGATAGATAGATAGATAGATAGATAGATAGATAGATAGATAGATAGATAGATAGATAGATAGATAGATAGATAGATAGATAGATAGATAGATAGATAGATAGATAGATAGATAGATAGATAGATAGATAGATAGATAGATAGATAGATAGATAGATAGATAACATAATAAATAAATAAATAAATAAATAAATAAATAAATAAATAAATAAATAAATAAAAAAAAAAAAATGCATTTATATATAACGGACATCGAAAGGAACGCACGAAATAATGGTAATAATATATGAATATACAAAATGCACAAATACAATACAATACAATACAACACATTTCAATACAATACAATAAATACATTATGAATAAATATATGTATAAATCAATATGATAATATAAATAAATAACAGCAAATACATAAGTAAATAGGCTAAATCAAATTCAGTAGGCTATGTATCATGCATAACTCATAAATAAATAGCATGAGCCGTATATAGTTTGAACAAAAGATAAATAAGTAGATAAACATAGCGACATATGATGCAAAGCTAAAAAAAAAATGCATAGAGACCTGTAAACCCATGCAGGCAGGCGCACCGGAAATCTCCATCGGGAAGCGGACTACAAACTCCGCCATTTTGACAGGAAGAAGGTGCGCAAGCAGCCTTCTTATCACATGTAGTTCCTGTGATAGTTTGCGTGCAAGATGATATAATCAGTGTGTGCATATAGGCCTTCTATTATTATTTATTATAGGCAAAAGGGTGCAAAACATGCGGTGCAATGACCTTGTAAACGTTCAAAATTATAATGCTCAAATCCTTTCTATTATAATATTTGTTACTTTTGTCTGATTATAGTTATTTCGCCTTTACGAACAATATTAAATAGTTTTTAGCTTGAAGCACTCAGCTCTCTGCATAATATGTAATTATTGCACAAGACAGATTTGCAATCATACAAAAGCTTCCAGAAGTAGAACACAGAATGATTTTTTAAAATATGAAATGAAATACGGTGTAATACACATTTCTATATGAAACAGACCTATAAAGATATGATTTGAATATGATATATGAGTTAATTAGCAAGACGCGCTATTTAAAACATGTTTTTTTTGTCAACTGAGTCATCGTCAACATTTTTACACATCGTTATCGTCTCCGTCGCCTCATAATTGCAATTGCAGTTGAGTGGTCATCATCTTCACCCGTGCTTAAACAACTTTCATTGTCGTCGTTGTCTTGGTAATGGTCATTTTTCAAACAAAGAGTCAGGATTGTCAATGTCGTCAACAGAGCAAAAAGATAGTACACAATCAGTTTCCATCATTGTCTTTGCCGGCGTACACTTCGCACAGTGCGTAACCTATCAACATCGATTTTTGTCACCATCGCCCAAGTCTTCTCACACATGATTCACATAAATTGCCACGGTCACACGTCTTGACCATTTTATTAAAAACACTATTAAAATACATTTTTGTAGTCACCGTCATCGCCAACGTCGCACAAATCATCAAAATCAATCGTCGTCGTCATTCTCACCGACCTTATTATCTTCAACATGGTCGTCACGGTCTTCGTCAGCTAACATCTTCACAAAGTCAAAATGAACACATATAATTTCGGTTTTAATCATCGTCATCTATCGTCATCTTTGCACACAACGCCACAATGAACACCTGTGTATTGGGGCGGACAAGTGCAGGTGAAATTGTTGCCGTCGTTGCTGCAAGCTCCTTCGTTCAGGCATGGGGAACTCGTGCACGCACCTGTCGTACTGCTGTCGCACGCATGGCCTGATTATACAGCAAGATTGTACATTTTACACATGCTGATACAAGAAGCACGCTTGAACATAGGCATGCAAGGTAACATGATCAAATGAAGATCCGCTTGGAAATTTGATTATATACAAAATACAATATTTAGATATGTGCATGGCAAATTACATGATCAGATGAAATGCTACCTGACATTGAATCACACAAAATATGCAATTTAAATGTACTCATGCAGAATTAAACGATTAAACACACCAAAAAAGCAAGCAGATTAAGACAAGCTATGTATTTCCAAGTACTTGCATACATTATTAGACGAATTAAATAAATACACAGACTCAAAAGTGCCTTACGCATGTGAGTCGAAAAGCAAGCTGCATTATATAGCCTCTATAACCTAAACATCTAACATTATACCATTTTGCAGTTGTAATTTACATAACATGTTACAATAATGCATTGTAAAGTAGAAAAAACAGATGCACACCCCAATAATTTACAAGTAAATAAATCATTTTATATTAACGCATTATTGACAAACCTTTTCATTATAATCAATAGGCAGCTGCAATAAAAACAAAATACTATATTTATGGTCCAAAAAAGTACAAAATAACCCTTTTGTTTCTTTACACATGTTTCATTGTTTTAAACGACGCTGTAATTTAAAGCTTCGGTATTATAGGCAGTATTCACAGTTATAATAAATAAAATGATATCTGGACACGTCTGTGATGCGTCTCCCTCCTATGTATATGAAGTGAACTGTTGTAATCAACATGTTATCTATCCTGTTACCAAAATGTGCGTAGGTTTATTAATCCAGAAGAAAAAAGCGTATAGTTACTGTATTCATGTCCATATATGATTCATGTCGATAGCATAGTTAATACTGAACTACATTTGAAACAGTTGTGTACATGTACATTATAACACAATTTTACGTTCACTGATTAAAAACGCAGATATGCATGTATATCAGGAAGCGACTAATAAATAGTTGTTTTTAAAAAATGCAATATGCAATAGTATATTTTGCAGATCATTACCTTGTGCGTCAGCAGTTTGATGAAATGGACAGAAATGTATAATGAAACGATGGAAGTGTAAATATAAGCTTATCTTACCTGCAAATCCGGATTCACACGTGCAGTCGAAGTTTCCAGCAACTTTGGTAGCGCAAGTTGCGTTGTTATGACAAGGGGACGACTTACACATGTCCGTCATGACCATGCAACGTCCACCCTCGTAGCCTGCAGCGAAAACCTTCATTGTATCCTACATAACAGGATGTCTTTGGTTTTGTCTTTTTATTAATTCATCTTTAGATCCATTTCGGCACTTCGGGCCATCACACACTGCCTGCAATGGTATCGCTTACCGTTCAATGCTACAATTGTTTTGCCGTCCTTTCCCTCAATGAGCCAATTAATTAATATAATGTAAAATAGTAAAGTTTTAGCCATTAAAAACAGCGCGCTTTCCCATCAAAGAGTTTTTCAAGGCTTTCCAATGAGATTATTGAAAAAGAAGAAAAAAGGCTGATACCATGTTTGCAGATTTTGTTGCCAGTAATTGGAGCACAATCGTAATGGCCAAGGGTGTTGTTGTCGGTGGGTTTACAAAAAATTTCGCAATTGTCGCCATAATAATATTTGGCGCAGAATGTCGTAATGTTAAGAACCAATCTGAAACATAATGATTAACGGATGATAAATCATAATCATGCTAAAAGTTGCAACTTTACGTCAGTTTCAATCCTCTCTTTCGTGTTACTCGAACGTTATCGCTATATGAGATTTTTAGTCTGAATGTGAAATCACAAATATAATCTAAATCACGCTAGATTATGACTATATCTGCCTAAATAATTATTCAGTTAGCTGTCGTAATTTTTGTTTTATACGAATAAGATAGTCATTTCTTAGCATGAATTAGACAATTTATAAGATAGTCATTTCTTAGCGTGAATTAGACAATGGATTAGTAATTTCTTAGCGTGAATAAGACAATTTATAAGTAGACTATTTTTACATTATGATTAAACCACTGGGAACTGGTATAAATACACTAAAACATTATTTTTATGCTAAAGAGAACGCATCTTTGAAACTAATAACTGGGTTTCATGCGATGACATCATCATCATCATCATCATCATCATCATCATCATCATCATCATCATCATCATCATCATCATCATCATCATCAACATCATCTTCTTCTTCTTCTTCATCTTCTGCTTCCTCTTGTTTTTCTTCTTCTTATGCTGCTGCTATTGCTGTTCCTGCTCCTGCTACAAACTTTTGCTGCTGCAACATTGTTTTGTCCTTTCTTTCTTTCTTTCTTTTTTGTTTCTTTTTTTCTTCCTGTCTTTCTTTCTTTCTTTCCTTCTTTCTTTTTTTTTAAATCTGTCTTCTCCTCCTCCTGTTTTTCCTCTTCCTCCTTTCTTTTTTCTTCTTCTTTACTATGTACTTACTTTACGTTACCGTCGTCAAACGTTCTTGTGACCCAGTTGGGGGTGTCTGAATACTCATCATGGGTCTGGGAGATGGTGATGCTGAAGTTGGCTATTCGTTCTGCATATTGAGTGGCTAGCGTTATGTTTTGGATAGAGGAATCAACCTCTTTCATTTCGACATCAAATCTGATCGTCTCCTATAAAGATTGAGGAAAAAACAAGCAAAACCAAGAACGTCAACAATAATAACAATATCATACAATCAAGGCAATAATTAATTACATATTAGGCCTCAGGAAAATGAGGTACACGAGATTAATATTTTTTTTAAAATATCTGCACCTTAATAAACGCACACCAACAGAAAGCTGTTAAAGTGTGTATCGATCCAGATTAAGCCTACTTAAAGACACCGCCCATTTATACGCTTTTTGATGACCATTAATTCTCTTTAAAGTAATTTTGCATATAACAAGTTCGAATGTACATGCTTACAGGCCCTGGGGGAAAGGATGGGGTCTGTTCATTTAGGTTTGGAAGCAAAAACATAACGAATCTGGCATTTTACACTGTATACCCGCCTTCAGAAACTCTATTTATGCAACCGCTTTTATCTTCGCTTTTGTATTTTAAGTTAACGAATCATGAAGGAAACCCATTTAATATATATGTATTTACTTTTAAGTCATAATTGCAGGGTAAAACCAAGAGCGATCGTGTGCTGTGGGAATCCGTCGCATCCAGCGTTGTGCCAAACGCAGTAATCGTGTTGTTGTTGGTTAATGGCGTGGTAGTAAATGAGGTGTCACAGTTCCTGAAATCACGGCAAATAATACATGTTCATGCAATGTAATAGAGTGCTTTAGAAAAAGAAAGTATTCACAACCAATCGGCTGGGACAATAAACAAAAAAAAACGTCCGTTAAGAATTGGATTTTGAGTTTGTTTTGAAGTTTAATACAATACAATGACATATATATATATAGAGAGAGAGAGAGAGAGAGAGAGAGAGAGAGAGAGAGAGAGAGAGAGAGAGAGAGAGAGAGAGAGAGAGAGAGGGCTTACGAAGCGCTAGTGTTTCCGATGCAAAAGAGGAAGACAGTGTCACAGGCGTCCAGCCAGCATTGTCCAGGTTGACCTATCCCGTCGCAACAAGAACCATTCATCAGTGTCCCTTGCCTGTTCTCGTACGAGATAAACTGGATTGCAAGCCTCCTGCTCATAACGGCATCGCTGGACCTTAATAATCCTAAGAAAACTGCAGTCTGAATGAAATAAAACAGAATAACGTAATAAAAAGAACCATGATGGCAAACCATTCAAACTTACTTCCACACACTCATACCCTAAGCTTAAAAATAGGCATTTTTAAAAGTGTTAATTTTCTTGGCAGTGTTGTGACTCCGCTGTCTCCTAACAAACCAACGGAATGATAATCCACTATCTGAACTATCTGCAAACAAAGCATGATCAAACTCGGCTCCTTCAGCTCTAGATACAGCACAAAACGTGTGTAGAAAACTCGTGAAGCAAAATGACCTTGACCTTTTGACAAATGCGAATTATCTTACATGCTTGGCAGTAGTAAAAGTATCCGTTTAAAAAAAGTTGAAATTTGGTAGGTTATTCTTGAGATAAGCAAAAAAAAAAGTGTGTTTAAACCCCCGCCATACCCCCTTCACCCCCCCCCCCCCAAAAAAAAAAAAAAAAAAAAAAAAAGTGAAATTCGAAGCGGTGGGTCGATCGACTGACCGGAAACCGGACTGCTACTGAAGCATGGCCCGTGATTTGAAGTACATGTATATCAAAACTCTACAAAATCGCTTTAGCCTTTCTTGAGCAAAACGTTTTAAGCAACAATAACTCAAGTGACCTTCACCATTGCGGTACAGCAAATTTGATGGCACCGAAGGCAAGCCACTAACCTAAATAATATTCCTATGAAGTTTGGTTAAAATCCGGTCAGTGGTTCTTGAGATATGGCGTACCGACAGACGGACCGACATTTGGCTCGTTCTGATTCCCGACTTTTCAAAGTAAGACTGGAAATACAAAATGTGCGTCATCACACGTAACATTGGGTTATTGAAAGCCTTCACATGGGTATGAAATTGAATGATTAACGATGAAACAGAATAAACAATGACTTAAGCGCTGAGGAAGAGTTGAATAAAGTCAGAAGGCTCAGTTATTTACGAACAGTGTACTGCCAAAGATCAAAGATGAAATAAGCGCGATGATTCAGATTCAGATTCGTATATTTGTATTGTCCATAAAACACTCATTGTTTGGCCAAACAAATAAACTATATAAAGCATAATAAAATGCGTTAAGCTTCCAAAGGCAAGATCAAGTACCCCTCTCCCCTACACCCTCCCTCTTTTCCCTTGTCTTCTTTGTTGCTCTCTCCTCCCCTACCATATACACACACTAACCCACCCAACCTCGCCCTTTCACTCCTGCTTTTTTTTTTTACCCCGTTTTATTTTATTTTCTGGTCGGAGAGTTCTACCCCCCCCCCCCCCCCCCCCCCCCGCCTCCTCATCACACTATCCATACACGCACATTTAGTACAATCGTTCCTGTTCTGCGGGGTTTTCTTGTCCTCTTTCAGACTCTCTCTCTCTCTCTCTCTCTCTCTCTCTCTCTCTCTCTCTCTCTCTCTCTCTCTCTCTCTCTCTCTCTCTCTCTCTCTCTCTCTCTCTCTCTCTGTGCGTAGGTTGGCACGCGTGCGTGCGTTTGTTTGTGCGTTATTTTTTTTTCAATCTCGTCCGATCTTTTTCTTTTGAATTTTTTTTTCTCATTTGCTTATAATAATAATATTAATACATAGATTTATATAGCCCACATATCTCACACAAAAAAGAGTGATTCAAGGTGCATCTCTTACACTTGTATTCATTGCGGCTTTATTTCATTTTTTTACTATCTGCCAGAGACGTTTTGAATGTGTACTGCTTTTGGTTTATTGTTTGGGGGTAGCACTTTAAGCCTGTTGCTTTCGTGCTCTCTAATACAATGCTTTGTCTTGTAATCTGGTTTTTTGACCTAAAATGTATGTTTAAAGTAAAATTCGTGTTCATCCGGCATAGAGTTAAGCTAAATTGGTTGTTTGTTGCGAATGCAACAGTTCCTAGAGCTTTCAGTGGCAGGATAAAATCCAGGCAATCTAACATCGAATGTTTGCTGCGAACAGGACACTCTCTAACCACCAAAGCGCTAAAATTGATTACTGAATTCGCGTTAATTTGAGACGATCACAAGTGGCTGCATTCTTGACAAAATGATTATGTTCGTTATCACACATAATTATCTCAATTCCTGGGAGCGAGATAGAGTGGGAAAGAACTAATAAACAACTTAAGGAGCATTGCCAGAAAAAAAAATACGCAGACAGGAAAACAGACAACACACAGTAAACGAGTAGGGAAAAAATTTGCAAAAATATGCAAAAGACAGATACAGACAGCCCAATAAACAAACAAAAATAATGTATTGTGCAATGGTTGCATGGAATGAATAATAAATATTGTGTATGAGATTATGCATAAAATACAAATAAATTAACCAACTCAGTCAAATGTGATATTCACAATTTGAGATCTGGTATTCTATCATATTTAAGTGCACGCGAGAATAACTTAACTTTATACAACTCTTAAAGATCTTAAAAAACTATTTTGAAGTAGAGGCGTATTCTTTCTCTTCCATTTTTACTTTATTTGTTTTTAGTTTAATTTAGCTTTAGTTTAATTTTATTTTGTTTGTTTCTTTAAATTTATTTAGTTTTTAAAAAATATATATATATTTATTGCAATTTAAAGCACTCACCAACAGAAGGAGCAAACTGCTAGAAAACCTCGTGCTACAATATTTTCCAGAAGCCATCACGATTAAGAATCATAATCATCACTTTGCAGAAGATTTTGTTTTTAATTATTCCACAATATAAACCGCTTTATTGTGTAAACTATGAGAGATTAAAAAAAACAACAACAACAACCAAACAAGATTTGGCTATAGGCAAGAACTTAATTCTTTCTCACAATATTGTCCTGGTGGATATTTTCAAAACACTCTTTCAAAGTAATCCAAGTCACAGTAGCATAACTAAAACACTAGAAGACACCACCCACGAGTATGGCCGGTCAAATGATGGGACAAAGAGCAAAAGTCTTGCTCTGCGGTTGCCTAGATTCAAAAATCTTAGGGGCTGAATGTCTGGGCCTATAGATAAATTACGCCCTTCAGCTTCGCCATTGGTCCAAAGCGAGTTGGCCCAGGAGCCATTGGCATGGACAGTTTTCCAACGTTTAGATCAAGGTTTTAATTAAAGACAGCATGCAGAGTATACTGGGGACTAACTATCACTACTGTAATGCGAAAGTTTTTTTTAGGTTCACATACATTAAGGTCCCTAAAGTACGTAACGATAAGCAGATAAATCCTTGCTGTAGTTTACGACAGTGGATTTTGGACGCGATAACTGCACACACAAACACACACACACACACGCACACACACACATTCAAATACGCACCACGAGAGAGAGCTGCAACCTGATAATGAACCAGGCCACTCCACCCATATTGCAGGTGGCAGTACCGTTCCCTGGGCGATTTAAAATGTGGTTATATTTACCACTTTAATAAATTGGTCATATTTTGCATCCTATATAGCTAAGCTTTCGTCCTGAAGCCCGAACATTGACCACCATAACAAAGAAGGTTGGAGGAGGAATAGCAGAAGCAGCATTAGGAGCAGAATGCTTTATCATTACATTACATTACATGATTATTGCTTTAGGTCCAGCGGACTCTTCCGAGCCAAATCAGGACCGAATGCTTTATCAAACATTTAATATCTAGAAGAAGAAGAAGAAGAAGAAGAAGAAGAAGAAGAAGAAGAAGAAGAAGAAGAAGAAGAACAACAACAACAACAACAACAACAACAACAAAAACAAGAACAACAACAAGAACAACAACAAGAACAACAACAACATTAACAACAACAACAACAACAACAAACAAGAACAAGAAGAACAACAAGAAGTTTTTTTCCCATATTTTCTGTTATTCGATAAAACATAAACCTAGCAAAATGAAAATCGACGTTCCTTTGTGTCACACGTAACATAGGTCTGCCTTCGTAGTTAGAGTCTTTATAGTAATAGGCTATATGTATAATTGTTCTTGATACACTGTGATCAATATACCTCTCTGAACTTACCCTATGATAAAAAGAATTCAGTTTGGGGGGGGGGGGCATCTAAGCTCTTACACTGAAAAGTTATAAGTTTTCAATTTTAAATCAACACAGATATTAGATACTAAACAATCTAGAAAACAAGACACTTTTAAGCTCAATTCGTCCATTTAGTCAATTTCCAATGTTACTCAAATTTTACAAAAAAAACCTCCTATCCTGTCCTATCCCATCCCGTAACTCAAAGGTCGTTGGGGCACCACTGATGATCGTTTAACAATGCTTGTGTTTTTATTGATTGTTCTCTGTTGTACTGTGCGTGTGCCTGTGTTCGATGTGCCTTGAGCACATTTTTGTTTGGTAATTGCGCTTTATACATAAATTTAATTAAATTATTATTATTATTTTTTAAAGTGCTGTTGAGATAACTGCTGGATACTGAAGTTGGCTTCCGTTGAAAACAAACTCTCCCGTACCCCGTCTAAAATTGAACCCTAGTCGATTGCACGTTTGCCAGCATGGTTGGGCAACACTTACTCGTGAGTTTTTCGGGTATTGAATAAAAATAATAATAATTTAAAAAAAATAATAAAAAAAAAATAAAAAAAATAAATAAATCAAAATAATAATAATAATAATAATAATAATCCCATCCTATCCTAGCTTGTAACTCGAAAGTCGCTGGGTCACCACAGATGATCGTTTAACCAGCGTACTACATCTTTCTCTGTCCTCGACAATCCCCATGCATCGCTCAGTGTCAAACCAGTCCATTCCCGAATGTTGTATTCTCACCTCTTTATCTGTCTCCATCTTCTTCTGCCTCCTTGCACCGTGCCTTGCAGGATGGTCTTTGCAAGGCCTGATGCTCTGGTGACGTAAAAAGAACCACCAGAGTTTCCGTTTCTTCACCACTGTGAGCATGTCATCGTGTTGTCCAATGGCTTGTGTGATGGTCTGTCGGATTGCATCGTTGGTGATGCGCTGGGAATAGGAAATGCCCACAAGTCTTCGGTAGCACCTCATTTCCATGCTTTGTATTCTTCGTTGTAGGTCTGCTGTGAGGGTCCATAGGTCGCAATTGTATAGGAAGATGGAGATGACAAGGGAGCGCAGCAGCCTTGCCTTGGAGTGTATACTGATAATCCTGTCTTTCTAAATGGGCTTCAACCTTGTCGGGGCATAATAATAATAATAATAATAATAATAATAATAATAATAATAATAATAATAATAATGATGATGATGATGATGATGATGATGATGATGATGATGATGATGATGATGATGATGATGATGATGATAATAATAATAATAATAATAATAATAATAATAATAATAATAATAATAATATTAATATTAATAATAATGATAATAATAGAATAGAATAGTAATAAAAATAATAATAAAGGATGCTATCGCGCGCTTTGTCTTTAATCGAATTCAAAGAGCCGCAATTTCAAGAGATCGCTATTACAAAAAGTGTATAATAAATCAATTTTATGTTTGAAATTTATATTTCAGTACCATCTAATACCATTATTGAAGTGAGGGAGAAAACCAGAGAACCCAAGAAAAACCTCTGTGTCCTGAAAAGCCTCGAATTTAAGTCACGTAAGTTCGTCCTACGCGGGGTTCGAACACGCGACCTTCGGCATAGCAAACCAACACTCTATTATGCAAATAGGCCACTCCGTCTGTCTTATGCTTTCTGAGTGTTTCTCCAGGACAAGTTGACACTGCTCTTACTAATATTAGACAACTTTTCTCTGCTTAGCTCTTGGTCGTCTGCACGTGGGTGCACACTGGTCTTCTATTTTTGACTGGCACCCAATGTTTGGCATCGTGGCATTAGGGTAATGTAGTTTATTGTGGCGCTAAGAGCTCAAAATTCTGAGTTCCTATCTTAATGCTTATCGTCTTGCAAAGGCACACTTTTTAAAAATCCTGCTCACGAAGGGTAAATACAAGCCACTGAGAGAGAGAGAGAGAGAGACATTTTTTTTTGACATTTGGACATCGTCCGTTTACTTCCCAAAAAAATAACATTCACATGGCAAATACAACATTCTTCGGGCCACCAGCCCATAGAAAACATGGTTGATCACGTGGTTTTCATATTTACAATGCAAATTTTACAATGTGCCTATACAAGTGTCTTTATCCATCTCATTAGCTGGAAGTGGAAAGCAACTGTTCATAAAACTGTGTTCTTATCTTTAATGCATGAAAAATAAAGATGCTTAGCCTCCACATATAAAATTTAGATCCATTCTGCAAGGCAGAAAGCTTCCGCAGTGGGAATGTTAAATATTTTTCTCTCAGTTCGCTGTACAGTGAACACTCAATTATAAAATGATCCTCGTTTTCTATAGCATTACAACAAGAACATAATACATTTCCATCCATTTCATTAAATGTTAACCTAAAAAATGAGGCTTTCAGAGGTAGAACGCCAAATCTAAACTTAACTAAACAGTCCCTAAAACATTTTATTTGCATATAATCAAGGTAAGCTTCTGCCTGAAAAACATTTTTAAACGCTCTAAAGTGCTGATACTTGTCATTCCTCAGCACAGAACTATCCCATTCTTGCATATAAACGTCCATCATTCTTTGCTTAAATAGGCTGACAAAAGTATTTTCGCATCCCACACTCTGCTGAACCCAAGCATATCCAAATCCCAAGGAGAATAAATTGTTTTTTACTTTAGTTACCCAGCACTTTTTGCCCTTTTCATCCAGGTTTATTAACATTTTGTATGCTTGCTTTGGTAACCTATGTTCACTTAGCTTTAAGAGCTTCAGCCAATAGCGTACACAGCGTACCGCACTATTCACAAACAAAGGATAGCGTCCAGTTTCACCATAAATAAATTTGTTGGGTACTCCCATGGGCACGTTCAAAAATCTTTTACATACAAAAGTATGGACTCTCTCGATATTCTCTAGTCTGTGGACACCCCACATCTCCGAAGCATACAACAAAATAGGTTGTACTTGTGCATCAAAAATCTTAAAGTAACATTTTTTGGAAATCTCTTTTAATTTTGAAATCGTTCTAACACATTCGAAGCCAGCCTTCCTGCCTTTAAGAGCGAGTGCATTAACACCTTTCTTAATACTCATCTTTGTAGTAAATACAAAACCCAGATAATTATATTCGTTTACGACTTCTATCTGCTTTCCATCGAGATGCCAGTTTTCAAATTTTCCCAAATATCCCCCTTTACGAAAAACAATTATTTTAGTTTTGTCAGTGTTAACATTCAAGTATAATCGTTTACATGCGTCATTCAAAATATTTATTTGGTTTTGTAACCCGCGGGGGGGTGATAGATAGTAGCACAATATCATCGGCGAACAATAGCAAAAATAAGTCTATCAAATTAGGCAGTAGCTGAATACCATGCAGTCCATTACTATCTACGGCTGTTGCAACTTCGTTGATAAACAAGGAAAAAATTTCGGGGCTTAGTATGCATCCTTGACGCAAGCCTACTGGACAATCAAAAAATTCAGTAAATTTATCTTGGATTCTGACGCAGGACAACACAGTTTTATAAATAGAAACAATCGCTCTCATAAATTTCCCATTAATATTTTTATAATGCAAAAGAATATCAAACAGTGGTTGGTGTTGTACAGAATCAAAGGCTTTTTTCAGGTCCACGAAGCAGACATACAGTTTACCCCCTCTTTTACTAAAACATTTCTCTACTATAGCACTTAATGTGAAAATATGGTCAGTGGTGGAATACCCTTTTCTAAAACCCGCCTGAGATTCCGTTATTTTATTATGTTTCTCGACCCACCCGACTAATCTTTTATTTAATACTGATGTGTAACATTTGCTAACTAAACTTAATAATGATACTCCCCTATAATTATCAGCAACAGAGGAATCCCCTTTCTTAAAAATAGGCACTATAATGGCTTTGCACCAGTCAGCTGGGTAAGTCCCGCTATCAAACAGAGAATTGAACAACTTCGTCAAAAACAAAACACTTGTCTCCCCTGACAGCTTAATCATTTCAGCCAAAACTTTATCCACTCCACACGCCTTGCCTACTTTCAGTCTCTTTATTGCATCTCTAACTTCTTCCTCTAATATTGGTTTGTTTAAATCAAACAAGTGTCGCTATCATTTGAGGGTGTACCGTCTATTCGTTCTAGAAACGTTTCATCTTTGTTTACTACATCATTTCCGTTAAAAAGATTCTTAAAATGCTCAAACCACTCAGTACCCGTAATATCTTTATTAATTCCACTTTTATTTTTTCCAGAAATTTTCCGTACTTCTCCCCAGAACAATTGTCCACTCCCTCCCAAAGATGCTAAGTATTCTGCTCTGTTTCTTCCAAACTCTAACTTCTTTTTACAAATCAATGTCTTATAATTTTTACGCGCTGCAACGTATAATTCTCTGTCTTGCGCTCGCTTCGTGAACCTGAAATTAACTAATAGTTGTCTCGCATGGCGTTTGGCATCATCACATTGACTGTCGAACCAATGCGCCTGTCGCGGGGCGCCTCCCACTCTCACTCGCTTGGACATACATTCGCTCGCCGCTCGCAGTGCGCCCGTGAACAGCTGGATCGCTTCCTCAACGTTGTTATCTAACATCAAATGTGCCCTATTACATGTTGCTTGAATTGCTTCTGAATTAAACAAGGACAAAAATTCTTCTGTTTTAGTATTATCCCAGATTGTTTTTGTAATCCAATGCCCTTTGCTTTCAGCTACCGTATGTACCTTCTGATGGGTATGCACCGTCATAACAATAGGAAAATGTGGCGAGTCAATAAACGACTCCACCTTCAGTGTGGACAGGAAATCTTGTGTACATAAATCTTTACATACAATAAAATAATCTACTACACTCCCACCATTGGCACTCACAAAAGTTAAAGCATCATCACAATTGAACTTGCATAATCCATTCAAAATGACACAGTCAATTACAGAACATAGCTCCAACAGATTCCTTCCAAATGTATTTATATCACTGTCATCAGAGTTTCTCTTCCATTTTTCCTTCTCATGCTCACCATCCTCATCATCATCATCCTCATCATTCTTTTCAACATTTGCATCCATCCACAGATCATCAAAATCAAATGGTAAAGCATTTTCTAACCCTGTTCTAGCATTCAGGTCTCCAGAAATAATCAGTGAAAAATCATTCAACCTTTCATGTAAATCAACTACACATTGTTCCAATATTTCAATTCCATAACCATTCTTAGTCATTTTCCAGTAATCACTGTCATAGGGATGCACATACATACACACAAGACAAACATCTTTTAATAGACCAAACAACTCTTTTTGTAACAGTAAAACAATCATGTGCTCATACTGTACTTGAATTTCTAACACAAATTCAGAAATAGCTTTCCTCACAAATACCAGAACCCCCCCTGACCTTCTCCCTGCATCGCTTAATTTCACAGCTTTAGAAACAAATATATCATAGCTATCAAAAATGCACATAAGACAGTTTTTCACTGTCAACAAAAGTTTCATTTAATGAAAATATATCAAAATCATTTAGTGCCTGTACAATATCTGGATTATTTTGTTTATTAAGCCACCCCTCGCAATTCCATGTACAGATTGACAGCTTCTTTGGGCTTTGGCCACACCCCTATCTTTTAGTGTCTCTCCCTCCCCTTCCCTCTCCTTTGTAATTGTCCTTGTCCTTCCCTCCTCTGATGCTACTCCCTCCCCTGCCTACCCCCCCAGTCCCTCTCCCCCCAGGCTGCTGCACCCTGATGCCAGCCACGGACCACTGGTGAAGATTGGTTTGACCCTTACCCCCTCGCACGCTCACACCTGCTTTACCTAGTGTACCGTTCATGTCACTTGCAGGCTGTGTACTGACAGAGGCTGCACGCGTCATAGTGCGTGTTGTAACAACAGGACTTGACCTCTCAGAGTTCGCTGTGTGGTCACGTGCACTCGACACGCTGTGACGTCGATTGTTTATGTTTTGTGCCTGCGGGCCATACGAGCTCGAACTAGGTCGCTGTTTCTTGGCAGTGTCACTCGCTGTACCACTAGCACTCGTAGGCCTTCTCTCGTCTTCTACCAGAGCCACATTCTCTGTTCTAAACAGACTGCCATCCTCCCCTTTATCGTTAAAGTTTCTGCCGTCTTGTCGAGTGTCTGCGGGTAAAGGAGGGAAATCAGAACTGGTAGCTGCAAATGGGTCATAGTTCCAATCGTTGGGGTCCAATGTCCGTCTATCATGTGCGTTGTGTTGATCTCTGTGTGATGTCAGACTGTCTTTTCTGCTAATTTGTGTTAAGTGTGTGTGATCGTACTGGTTGTCACTGCTGTTGTCTGCTGTGTGTTTCCTCTTCAGCTCCACAAACTCCTCTGTGTCTGTTAAGTATGTAAGCACACCATCGTTCGTAATGAGTTTGTCAAATCGGAGTTTCGCACTTTCCCCTCTTGCGTGTAGTTCCTTGGCTTTTTCTCGTAGAGCTCTTCGTTTCGCACGGACGGTGCCAGAAAAATCTTCATTTATGAACACATTGCGAAAACGATCACTCCCTTTCAGAAGCCGGGCCTTAGATAGGATGAGAGACTTGTCTTTATATGACAGAAACTTAACAATAATGTTCTCCTCTCTACCGACTCGGTGTGCTCTTTCTATGTTAATCGTTTCTGTGATGCCCAGACCTTCATGAATCACTTCTTTCACCTTCCTTTCACAAGTGTCCCAATTTTCCCTGGCAGATCCTTCTCTCTTAATCCCAAAGAAGACGAGATTATTTCTTCTACTCTGATTTTCAATGGCATCACACTTACTGCGTAGACTGTTTACTTCTACACGTAGGCCAGTATTCTCGCTGCACAGATCACTGTATCTCGCTTCTAGGTCGGCTGTTTTGTTTTTCAGTCTCTCTTGACTCTCATCGATCTGGGCTAGCCTATCTGCAAAACTATCTCTCAGCTGTTGCATGCCTGTTGACATCGTCTGGAATTGCTGCATCTGATTTGTTTCAAAGGTTTGCATCCTGGCGTTTAGTGATTCAATTCCTTTCATAATGCGATCAGTCTGGCTAACCCGGGTCGGAGAATCAAGGGTTGAATCTTTATTCCTGTCGTCCTCTTTTGTTGCTTTTGTGGGGGAGCCATTGGGTCCGGGGTTTAATTCCACGTCGCCGCAAAGTAACAACAAGCATACGACGAACACAGTCACACCGCCAAGGCGGCTACGCAGCACAGTGTCACATCCAGCACAAGAGTACAGCACACAGTGTTCACGAAATTTGCACCACAAATTCCGCTTCAAGTTGTCCGATACTTTGCACAAGAATCGGCCTACTGTTTGCCGATGGTGTATGCTATCACTCGGCATCGTTGGTTGCACTTAACACTTCTCCGAACTGACACAAACTTTGAAAATTCACACTGTTTACACGGAGCTTTTCAAAAATCCGCCATCGCAGATCACAGCAACCACGTGACCCCCGAGAGAGAGAGAGAGAGAGAGAGAGAGAGAGAGAGAGAGAGAGAGAGAGAGATTGTTTGCAATATTCATAGGGTGGTAAAACGTCGGAGTCCTAAAGGCTACCCTTTCTCTGCTACACTTAAGATATGGAACTATTACGATAAAAAACGAGCTATAGGCATCTTACTGCCTCGTTCTGTAATCGACAATTAGTAATATGCAGCGTCTTCTGCTCACCTTAGTCTAAAAAGAAGGAGGAAGGTTGAAGATCAAGTCAAGTCAACACAGTTTTTATTCCAATAAAGTGGACGATGTGGATGACATCCTCCTATCCCGTAACTCGAATGTTTGGGACATCACAGTTAAACCAGCGTACTCCATCTTTCTCCGTCTTCAGCAACCCTCATGGCTTCGCTCAGTGTTAAGCCAGTCTATTCCCGAATGTTATCCTCTTACCTCTTTTTGTAAGAAAAGTGTTCTGTAGCACCTCATGTCCATGCTTTATGTACTTCGTTGTAGACCTGCTGTGAGGGCCCATGTTTCGCAAAGATGATAACGATTACGAACATTAATACAAAACGCAAACAGATGAAATTCAAGACCTATAAGCGTATGTACAATGTTACACTCGATGTTGGTTTTGTTATTATCAGTAGTTGATTCAGCCCCAATGCTGAAATCCTGATATGTGTAACTCGGATTCGTTTATCCACGCAACCCGTTCACTCAGCAACAAGGCAGGAGTCGTCGTATGAAGTTTTCCAACTGTATTCAGCGTACATCAACAACTGCATACAATCGCTCAATCGCTTTTCACCTTCTCTACAATTTTGTACTTTCAACTCTACACAGTGCAACAATTATATAGTTTTTTCTAGACTCCAGATAACGTCAGAATGTTCGAGCGTGACACATTACAACCAATCGGAATAAACTTCATCATCACTGTCTTACGTCATACAACATTCTTCATCATAAAAGAAGCTCTCAGCTTATAGTGGATCTATCTAGATTCTTCGATGATAGTAAACAAGCAACTCTAGAGAATTCTCCAATAATATCGACCAACTAAAATTATCAACGTTATACAAAGCTTCTTCTAACAACAATGCAAAATTCAAATCAAAGGTAAATACACTCTTTTATTGAATGCTTTGCAAAATAAAACGATCAGATCTATCGCGCACGCGTCAAAAACGTAACATACAATAAACAAATAAAGGCAGTCAAGATATGAGTTTAGCTTTACTGTACACTGACTATATTATTTTGGTTAATATAACAAAGTACGTAAAATGACTAAAAAAAAGCTTCTATGGTCGTGACAATGTTAAAAGGAACAATTCCGAAGCTCTCCGCTTTTTTATTTTGTCGGCATAGTAGTCTACTACAGAACAATCTATACTACTCAAAATAATTGAAGGGCCACTCTCATATTTCATTTAGGTTAATTATTTTTTGCTGCTATTAATAATATCGTTTATATTGCTTATTTCAAAACTTATCCTGTACAGTAACATTCAAGACAATCTTATTCTGACAAGTAATCACATGTATGAGTTTTGAACTTTCTGCACTGAGTTGAAAAACAAACCCAATTTGTACAAAAAATGACCTTAATTTACTGTTGTCTTGCTAAATTAAAGCAAAATTTTCAACATTAAAAAGTGATTTGCACACGAAAGGCTTGCATTTTGTGAGTTCAGTTCAACAATCGGCGCTTTTTTCTGGGTATAAATGGCAGCGCTTTTGCTGCTTTTGTAACCATGCCCCCAAGGCGACGATTGACTGATGCGGATAGAGGCAGAGCTATTGCATGGCTTCAGGAAGGGGTGGGGGTGAGAGAAGTTGGCAGGCGGCTGGGAGTGTCCCACTCCGTTGTCCAAAGGCTGCGGGAGCGCTTTAACAACACTGGAAGCGTCCAAGAACCAAGAAGATCCGGATGCCCCCGCGTTAGTTTGTTTGTATGTAGATTATAGTCACACGACACTTTCGCATATAGGTGACTACTGGACCGATTTATACTGACACCAGCGGGCCAGTTGTTGGTAAAGGGGAAAATAATATGATCACACGTTGACCAATCCGGGATTCGAACCAGCGACCTTTCGGTTACTAGCAAGACGCTCTTACCAACTGAGCTACCCGGCCCCACGTCCCCGCGTTACCACTGCAAGACAAGACCATTTCATCACCCTGTCAGCTCTGAGGATGAGGTCCTCTACAGCAAACACCATAAGAAGACAGCTTCACGCAGGCAGCAATATTAACGTCAGCGACCAGACAATTCGCAACCGTCTACACGAGGCAACCCTGCGATCAAGACGACCAGCAGTACGGCCTTTGCTCACCCCAGCTCACCGTGCAGCGCGTTTGGCCTGGGCTCGGCGTCATTTGGTGTAGACTAGGCAACATTGGTCAAGGGTGCTCTTTTCAGACGAGTCTCGGTTCTCCTTGTCTTTCAACGACCGTCGAGTGAATGTTTGGAGGCGTCCACGGGAGCGTTTTGCTGATGCGACGGTGCGTGAGCATGACAGCTTTGGTGGTGGATCTGTCATGATGTGGGGTGGCTTCGCATTAAACTTCAGAACACCCGTGCTCCAAATTCATGGCAACTTAAACGTTATTGGCTACAGGGATGACGTCCTACAACCTAGGGTTCTCCCAGCTCTGCGGGCCATTGGGGAAGGTGCCATACTACAGGACGATAATGCCAGACCCCACCGAGTGGTATCGTCACTGACTTCCAGTATCCCCCCCCCCCCCCCCCCCCCCCCCCCCCACCCCCAATTATTTATAAAATCCCCACCCCCCCCCCCCCCACGAAGCGCGTATCGTCAATGACTTCCTGCAGCAAACAGCACGTCATAAGGATGGATTGGCCGGCTCGATCACCCGATTTGAACCCCATAGAACATCTTTGGGATGTCTTGGGTCGACAGACACGGGCAAACCTCCCTCCAGGAGCTAACCTTGAAGTTCTGGCCCAAGTTCTCCAGAAGAGTGGTTGGGCATCCCAGGAAACATCCTCCATAACCTGATACGGTCCATGAGACAACGATGCCAAGACTGCATTGATGCAAACGGTGGCCACACCCGATACTGACTCTATAGATTTTTGCTTTCTAAAGTTTTGATTTTATAAATGAGGGGTATGTCCAGTTAAATTGAATTTACTCGAATTTTAAGCGACTGATGTCTCAAATCTTTTTTGTTATTGATGCAGAAATGATTGCAATAAAATATTATGAACTAATAAATTGAATTCGTGTTTCTGATTTAAAGAGAGGCCCATATGTCCAAGTGGCCCTTGTATTATTTTGAGTAGTATATGTCATAAGCATTATCCTATAACACACTCTGTAACAGGATGGAAAGGAACAGAACATCTAGGAAAGCGCATATTGAGTGTTCTATTGTGCTCTTATCTCAAGGTGCTACCATATTTTGTGTTCACACCTTCATGACAGAAATAAAGATAACGTTATCACTCTGTAACGATGTGGATTGTTCTCTCTCTCTCTCTCTCTCTCTCTCTCTCTCTCTCTCTCTCTCTCTCTCTCTCTCTTCTCTCTCTCTTCTCTCTCTCTCTCTCTCTTCTCTCTCTCTGTTTTCCTTTGTTGAAAGTATAGCAGCTTTCTGTCCCTGTTCATTTGTGCCGTAAGATCCATCAAGACCACTTTTTTTAATTGTTCAGTATTTTAGCAAACATGCAATAAAACAAAAGATCCAGAGAAGACAGAAGCAATTAAAAATAATAAATTAAAAACAATGAAATACAGCAGCAACAGAACGTACACACAATCAAAACACAACAGTCCACCCTTCAACACCACCCCTACCTCACTCCCTACTATACTCACTCCACCTCATTCCGCTAACCCGCACTTTTCATTCCTCATCCCTTCCCCCAACACCCCACCACGCAAGCAAATAAACAAACACACGGCACAATAAACTTAGATCGCCCAAAACAAATTAAACGGTATAAGCGTTAGCGGTAGCTCAAAAGCTCAACGTGGATCGTAGAAGGTTTGATCAAGCAATAACGGTAGCTCATACCTTTTTTTTTCTTTCTTGCTGTCCAAAGTTAGTAGGCCTACTATAGACAAGTAAAGATATCATGAGAGTATAAACCGAGCTCTAGCCTGTGCACGCACCCATTCGAGGACTTTAAAGATCCTGACGCTCGTGCTCTAGGCATGGGAGTGCTGGTTACATTACATTACATTATTTTTGCTTTAGGTCCAGCGGACTCTTCCGAGCCAAATCAGGACCGGACAACCCCCGATCCACATAAAAGATCTGCTGAAACAACCCTAGTGGTAAAACCGAAAGCTCTCCACCAGCCAGTCACTTTACAATAAAGACATCCAACGCAGGGGACGGCTGAGGCTTCACCCCAACTTATCGAACCCCCGTTTACAAAAAAACAAAATAGAATACAAACATCATTATAAATTATCAACAAAACACATACATATAAAATGCCTACATTGCTAAATAATAACATCATAGGAAGCCCTAGTGACCACCTGGCAGAAAGCGTCCAATATTCCCAAGCTGATCCAACAGACCTCATACACAAATAAGGAGTCTTATCCCGGTAGAGTTTTCAAGAAAAAGGGTAGGAGACTGGGCTAGCGAAGAAGACGATAGTATAGCAGATTGATAGAACAGAGCAGGAATGAGAAAGAGCAAATGAGAAAGACGGCGACAGTGGGAATTTAAAGCACTAAATTTCCAGAAAGTAGGGATACTATTTATACTGAAACCCCCGGCACCCCAACGGGGGAGTGCTGTTTACACAAATACACCCAGCAAACGCTAGGTCCCAGGATTGTGGTCGGTTATGTGGAAGTCAGACGATGCACCCCAAAGTGGGTACCTCGGACAGCTTGAGTAAGATCCTCAATTGGCCAACGCCTTAAGCAGCTCTTGAGCTGGAAGAGTGCGATATAAGAACGATGAAATAAAATAATTATTAGATGGCGTTTGGCGATATTTTGGGGTGGTGTTGGAAGGTTGGTGGGGTTGGGGGTGGTGGTTGGGGGATACATTGTAACCTTTTGGTTGGTGGTAAAAGGAGTGGGGTCGGGAGTGGGGTCGGGAGTGGGGTGGGGGGTGGGGAAGGGGAGAGGGGAATAGAAGGCCGGGGTGGCAGGGGTGTTTGGAGGTAAGATAGGTGTTAATGTAGTTCTTATCGGACAGCAGCAGTGAGTTTGTTATTGTTGTTGTTGTTGTTTTCTTTTTCGTAGCTTAGACGTTTGTTTGTTTGTTTATTTTACGTCTTTTCACTTAAAAGTGATTTTAGACAACATTAACAACAGTAAATTAAAATACAACTAAAACATAAATAAAGGAGACAGGCAACAATCACTTATACTATTCATAATATTCAAAGCTTTACTTTGTAGTAGCTTAGACTTTACGCTCCTTAAACACCTTTCTTTTTCTTTTCTTTTTTATCCATCTTCTTTCAACTCCACCTCCCTCGTTCCCTTCAAACCCTCATCACACTGCTCCCAAAACTTCGCCTTTGGCCGCTTACTCTATCCTTAACTTTTATCTTCAAAGTGTATATATTTTCCTAGTTTACTGCTTCGCCTCATACTTCTCTTCGAGACTGTCATACGCTCTGTGGACGGGAGGGAGGGGGTGTTATTGGGTCATTCCACTGTGGTGTGTTAATACAAGCGTATGCTCACACAAGGAAGTTCGCAATATTTAAATCCGATTTTCTTGTTCAAAAATAATACTCTGCATTGTTTACAGGAGAAGTTTTTGCATTAAATATATTTTGCTTTGGTAGAAAACGTCGACCATACTTTTACAGATCTGTGGCCTGAATAATGTATGAAGAAGTCGTGTAGAAATGTCCTGAAGGGCAATAACAATTGTGCCTATAGTTTATAAGTGACAGATCAAAAAACGTTGCAAACGACTAAAATTGTGACCTGATTTATCAAATTACCCAAAATATAATAATTATAAAAAAAATTATCACCCTTTTTCTCTAAAACTGGAGACATTGTATTTTATATTGTACAAATGTCATATTTGTAAGATACTAAATACGTAAAAATAAAAAAGCCATAGCAATGCTTATTAAATGAAGTTTTTGCTCAGCCACCCAACTTGAGAAAATAGGTTCCAACATTTATAAATTAAAACATTTAACATTACACAAAGACTTCACAATTAACAATTTGAAGCACACCCTTCCCGTATGAATCAACATAACTTTAATAATCTTTTGAGAATAAGCAAATACAAAAAATAACACACACTGCGTAATTTGACCCCAATAATCCTTTTATGGTCTTCTAGCCTGTTTGTGTGGCCAGCGACTTATGGGTGATTTTGGAAGATCAGGTGGGTTTTTTTTTTTTGGATGGGTTTGTCCCATTACGTTTAGTCCCAGTCTTCGTGTGGTAACCAGTCTATGCATTGCAGTATTGGTATACCCAGACTTAAAGCCGTTCTTCCTCAGCTACTTTAATATAAGATTTATGATCTTCATCGTAGTTATCAACGTGGGTGGCACACACACATACATAAAATAAGCTTTATCATTTATCACAACATTTCTGGAACATGAAGATGAATTGGGGCAAACTGCTAGTTCCACAAAAGAAACGAAGATTAATGGGATATTTATCATGACAGCCACAAATCTCCAACGAACCAACATAATAATTCCTTTCTAAAAATTGAACTTCATGGACTTGTATATTTTCTCCACCGCTCCCCAGCCCCCAGCCCCCGTACCCCACCCCTTCCCCATACTCATCCACCCTCCTCCCTCCCCTTCCCCCCAGTTTCGTCACCGTTGTCTTGGTTATTTCTCAACACCTCTCCATCAACCACCAAAACCTACCCTTCTCACAAAAGCACATCTTATACATTCAGCCCATAATACAACCATATTGTATGTATATTATAGTTCTCCCACCCCCTAACTCTCTCTCTCTCTCTCTCTCTCTCTCTCTTCCCCCGACCCCACCTCCCTTCTCTCTACAGTGCCAAAGACTGAAATGTATTCACTAATGAAAAAAAAAACACGTTTGTGTTCGCATCCAGAAAATTGCATATATAGATCTTATATAAAACTTTTACTATGTTTCCGTAGTTATTAATTTCCACCGCACGCAAAAAGTATAAAATTATCCGCCTATGAGTAATAACAGGTTGCAATGGCTGGATGATATTGCCATTACCATTGCTATATTGCGATTGGAACACATTTGAATGCTTGCCATCTTGTCATAATTCACGTGCAAGTATAAACCTTTGATAGAGGTGCCGTTGTTTTAGAAAGGGTGGAAGGTCAGTTCAAATAGGATGAACAAATTGCATAGTAGTGTACTTTTAATGTTTTGGGGAATGGAGAAGGGGGGCATTGAAGGGGTAGAGGTAGGGTAGGGTGCACGAGACTATATAGCCTATAGGTGCGTTCATAATCTTTAAATCTTAGCAAGTGCAGGAACCTCTAAATAACCAATCAGGATAAATCTGTTAAAATCCACTCTGCATGACGAAGCGAGGTTACAGAACGTACACAGAATCATGAAATTCATTTGGGTTCTCCTTAGTTCATTCTCATGACGGACAACACACAGAATAATGAAACTTATATGTGTTCTCCTTAAATGTATTCGCCTGAGCTGCGTCATAGCGAGTAAAGCCTTTGCACTAATACTAGTAATACCTGTTAAATTGAATTCATCTCATTTTATTCCATTTTTGTCAGGTTAAATTCTGATTGTACAATGTAGGTGGGCCCTTTTTTGTAGACCAGCTTTGAGTTCGGTCCCGTTTTCGGCCAACGCGTTGAGCTGCTCTTCGAGCTTGTATGTCGTTATAAAAACAATTATTGTAGTTGGCTATAGTGTTTCTCTTTGAATTTGACCATAGGCCATCGGACCACCCACACAATAACAATTATGTAAATTATGCATCTTTGCAAAACCAAAGAAAAGCATAATAGGGGAAACATAACATTTAAATATGTTAATCAGTGCTTCGACAGTCCTAGAAAATTAAGAAAGAAAACAACGTGATTGCTTCTGTTGCTCCAAATCTTGTGGATCCATACAATGCGTCGTACGAGGTGAATCTTGTAACATATCGTTTGCGAGCGCATCTGCCCTAAAGATCGGAAGTGCCTCAGCAAAAGGTGTTTGTACGGACCTGACCTGGTTAGACGTGATTTTAAAAAAAAAATTGTTCTTATATAGCGCTTTGTCCCACCTCAAGAGCTGCTCAAGGCGCTTGTTGACAACAGGATCTATCTCACACCCCTTATTGCCCGGACAACTGGACAATCCTGAACGACCGAGGGGGAAGTAGGACCTCGCGCCTGTTTTGTATGTGTACGTCTGGCGCTATAGATATGAGCGCCAGGATCTATTAAGTCCGTGCGATGGAATGCATTCGTGCGCAGACTAGTCTCCTCCCAAGAACTGTTTTCTATATCATCGAAAAGTATCCGTTGGGCTACCCATGATTGTCTAATACAGCGGACATTTTATGCATACACACAAATGTCCATCGTTTTGCTAATGGTTTAGATACATACTGGTCTTATTAATCAAGCGCACAGTAATGTTATATTAATATGGTTATTAATATGCCTAGTTTAATTTTCACAAACGCAACTCAAAGCTTCTTATGGGAAACAAATAATGCTTGGGCTCTACAACTGTATTTTAATTAAACGAACTATAAAATGCAAACTAAACGAAACTGCCGAGCTTTGATAATTGTGTATCACGTATTGTGAACAACAATTACTTAAAAAGACAAACACTGGCAGGTTAAACTATGTGATTCACGAATCATAGCTAATTTGTTTTAATAATATGCATCGCGTGTGGGCAGGTCTCGTTCGGATCTCTAACAAGTCAATAGTATTCTTTTTTTTTTTTTTTTAAAAACATAAAACTCCTACTCGCTTCCAGTACTTGACATTAAAAGCTTTTTTATCTTAATTAACTTTGGTATGACACTTAGAAAGAGTCACCTTTAACATGTTCAACTAACAAGGAAGTCCATATATTTTCAAGGCAATTCAATCAAACAGGCCAATAGTCTATGTGCAGAACTCGGAGAAATGCGACTCTATTTATAATCCTGATAGTAATATAAATTTATGTAATTTAACGTCCATTCACGAGCCTTCGTAAAATATAAACAGTGGAAGCAGAAGAGAAATGCCTCTGTCAAAGGCGATAATCAAATGTCACAAAGTTCCTGATGCCATGTAATCTGCATTTATCGTAAAGAATATAATGTTCATTGATTAAACTGTTATACTACCAGGTCAATGAGAGCCCACTTAATGTTGAATTGCGACAAGGATTGTTAATGATGTCAAGTATTGGACAGTCGAGATTATCAGGGTTAAATAAGCTTACAAGTAACCGTGCACCTTCTCCAGTATGGTAACACATTTCGGATACACTGAACGTGCTAAAATAGTATAAATATTACTTAGTTTTAAAGACCCCAATCGATCAGTCATTCTTCAATTATATGACTTGTGCTGGAACAGAGTACACCGCACATGCAACCTCAAGTGTTTTCTGGCAGCTCGATAGCCTATAGATTAAAAACTACCTGTAAAACCATCCCCTCCCCTGGCTTCCCTCACCCCCTCACCCTACCACCAACCCCCTTATCACTCCCACAGTGATCCAAACTCCATATCCCTTATCTTCTCCTTTGGTGATCAGTTTTAAGTACTTTCTCCGTGTTATTGTCTACATCTCATTATGCCTCAGGTCTAAACCACTCACACTTATCATCTTTGTCTTGCTAATCGTTTATCATGTCTCGCAATGTTCGCAGTTTCTATTAGACCATTTTACTTACTGAATGAATGAATGAACATTGAGGTTTAACGTCTACACCCACCATTGGCGATATGGCAGACGGGGATAACCATCCCAGGGAAAGAGGGGTAGGGACCTGAATCAACACTGAACCACCAAAGCAATCATACTGCTAAAATGGACAGTAAAATGGCCACATTTAATATCGCCCACCACGGGATTCGAACCTGGGTCATCGATGTGCCAGGCGAACGCTCTACCAATTGAGCTACGGCGGTAGGCCTTGTCAAAGCATCCAGTCTTGTTTCAAACCCTTCTCTTGCTGTCAGTCAAAACCTGTTGAGGTCCTTTACAACTCCCACTGTTTCAAATCCTTCAAGCTGGCACAGCGCGGTTAATAAAATAACACCACGTTAGTTCACAAGTTGGTCAATATCAAGTCCAAATGATTCCTTCTTTGACCAGGTTGATCAAAGGGGATAGGTGCTACCCTGCACGCATAACTGACGGGTGCGCTCTGTATTCCCAAAGTAATAACACATGCTATCACACGCTTTCTCTCCCCTCAATCGAACTCATACCGCGGTGATCTGAAGAGGTCGGTATTTTTACTGAAAGTGAAAAACGAACCAAGTTTTTTTATCTTTAGATTCCCTGCATCCAATGCTATTTCTGAAGGGAGAGGGGGAGAAAACCCTCGTTGACCTAATAGTCTCGTAGGTTACCTAAGTCACAAAAATTCGTCCCCTTCTGGGTTTCCAGCCCGCGACCTTCGGCATAGGAATCCATTGTCCTACCAACTGCGCTACCCCAACGCGTTGAAAAGTCTCATCGTTAATGTTCCACGCCGATCCTCGCTTTTTGAAAAGCTTTCAACGTTGACACGTTCTGCCAGTGCTGACGCTGTAGATTAGCATCACTGTTCTGACAAAATATTGTATGCATTCTGTAACTTGAGCAGAGAAGGCCAAGGGCGGATCAGCAGGTTCACGCGGGAGGGTGCACTTTTTTTTTGGGGGGGGGGGGGGGGGATAGAGAGAAGTTTTTGTATCTTACCTCAGATTCATAGCAAAGAACAGTTATTCTTTCAAAACAACAGTTTATGGGCAAAACGCCCTGACATACATGTGTTACACTTTCTTTTGTTGTTGAGTTGCTACCTAATTGTACTTAGATCAAGCTGTTGCTCTATAACTGCTGTAAATATACATTTTAGGAATAAACAGGATTAGAATAATATTAACAAGAATAAACGACAAATAAAATAAATTATAAATATCTTTATCTCTATCCCTATCATCATCATCAAACAAAATATGTACATACCACTTCAATGTGAGGTAGGTTACAAAATGGTTCAGCACAATATAAAATGTCTTTTCACAAAATAGAAATACTCCTAAAAACTGGTAACTAACACTAATGCTGTGCAACAACGCTAGGCTGTTGCTTCTTTGACATCTATCTAAATAAAGAGTGACACAATATAAAATGAACTCTTCTACATAGAGCTGGAATGAGAGGAGTGTAATTAAACGAAATAAGCAGAGGTATTCTCGCCCAATTTCCGGTCTTGTCATCATGCGCTAATCATTGACACTGTGCTTGTTTAGTCTACAGGCTGGACAGTCCCCGCTTCTATCAACAATGAGCCCAGAGCACAAGGAAATAAATGTTTTACATTGATAATAAACCTCAAACATAAACGCAAAATGCAAGCGACATATGACGTTTTAGCGGATGTTACACGTCATAATTGGCCGGCGTTCTTTGAAGTTGAGCTGTTACATGTCTAGCATGTGTAGGCCGATTGGTGAGTGTGAGTAAACGAAAGAAGAAAGGAGGGAGGGGGTGGGGGTAACAGGAGATTGAGGCGTGAAGAGGGCAGGGATTGATATGGGAAAGAAAATAGGAGAGAATGCATTATTATTATTATTATTATTATTATTATTATTATTATTATTATTATTATTATTATTATTATTATTTATCATTCTTATATAGCGCTTTTTCAGCATCTTTGAGGTAAATGACGATTATTATTATTATTATTATTATTATTATTATTATTGTATCACTTTGGTGGAAAGACTTTAAATAAATTATTATTGTATCACTTTGGTGGAAAGACTTTAAATACATTAAACAACTTCTTCTTCTTCTTCTTCTTACTGTCCTTTATTATTATTATTATTATTATTATTATTATTATTATTATTATTATTATTATTATTATTATTATTATTATTATTGTCCTCTATTCTTCTTCTTCTTCTTCTTCTTCTTCTTCTTCTTTTTATTATTATTAATATTATTATTATTATTATTATTATTATTATTATTATCATTATGCTGCTGTTGCTGCTGCTGCTGATGATGATGATGATTAGCATGATTATTAGCATGATGATTATTATGAATATTATGGATATTCTGAATATTCTTCTTCCTCTTCTTTTTCTCCTTCCTCTTCTTTCTTCTTCTTCTTTTCCTTCTTCTTCTTTTTTTTTTTTTTTTGGTCGTCCGTGGGGGGGTGCACGTGCACCCGGTGCACCCCCCCCCCCCCAGATCCGCCCCTGAAGGCTGTTCACTCAAATCAAATCCCAGCCGAAGCGTTATTTTGAAATGTACCTTGGTTTTAGCTTTAGGCTAGAGAACGAGAGAAAGCAACTGATGTATTTAACGTTATCTTTTAAAAATAATTATCACCTAAATAAAACAGATATCCGTGAGTTCACCGCCGTAGCATGGTTCCAACCGATTTGTGATTGTGGCTTCAACCAGATGTTATGTTACAGCCAAATGAGCGCTATTTCTGGCCGATTACAAGAAGTCCTGCAGAGTCGCATGTTGAAAGCCGTGAGGGCAGAATAACAAAGAAATATATCTTGATATTGTCGAATTAAAGCGAATTTATTTTAACATTTTGACCAGAACTCTAAACTAAACTAATCCGCAGAGACCTACTGACAGTTCCTACTTTTAGTTATGTGATACCAAGATACCACGCATTGAATGGCTGGATTTATTACGTAAATTACTCTCTCTGTCTCTCTCTTTCTCTCTCTCACTCACTCTCGATTTGCCCCTCCCCTCTCTCTCTCTCTCTCTGGCGCCCTGCCTGTCTCTGTCTGTCTGTTTGTCTCTCTCTCTCTCTCCCTCCCTCTCTCTCTCTCTCTCTCTCTCTCTCTCTCTCTCTCTCTCTTTCTCTCACTCTGAAAATAGCATCGTAAATACTCTGAAGAAAAAGAAAACCCCACCAAAACAAACAAACAAACATAAATACAGCCTCTATATACCCGTGACTTAGTTTACTGTTTGCTTGTATTGTTTCATTGTTAGCCAGTTAATTGTGGTGTAGAAAGGGATACGCGTATAGTGCTTTTAGTGTGTTATACTGCAACTTGATTGGCTCAATTTGAGACGAATAAAGTTGTGTTGTATTGTATTGTACTGTTTTTGCATTGTATTGTATTGTATTGTATTGAAATCTGTTCCATAATTTAATCCTTAACTTTTTTGCGTGTCTACATTTTTTTGTCGTCTTTTTTTTACATGCGTTTGATAATATTTACAGTCAGGTTAAAATTGATTCTGGTGTTAAGCAAAGAAGAAAGGTCCAATAAATATTTTTCACACACATTTTCTGCAATGATTAGAACAAGCATGCATGTTGCCATCTTGCTTTCTTCCTCATCATATATCATAAATAAGCAATAACTATAGACTTTTGTCAGATTAATTTTGGTCCACTTTGTATGTTTTTTTTTAATTTTAGGTTAATCTTTTTATAATTTAATATGTTGTCTAATATCATAGATGTGAATAGAGGTTAAATTAAATAAATAAAGGTACAATATAGTAAGTTGGTGTACATCAACGATAGATAGATAGATAGATAGATAGATAGATAGATAGATAGATAGATAGATAGATAGATAGATAGATAGATAGATAGATAGATAGATAGATAGATAGATAGATAGATAGATAGATAGATAGATAGATAGATAGATAGATAGATAGATAGATAGATAGATAGATAGATAGATAGATAGATAGATAGATAGATAGATAGATAGATAGATAGATAGATAGATAGATAGATAGATAGATAGATAGATAGATAGATAGATAGATAGATATCTTTGAAAAAACAAAACTAGGTTCAATAATCTTGGAGAAAAGAAACCCAACTAGAAGGACATGTTCTCACTAACATCATTCTAAAATCATATAATGATATTAGATATGCGAATGTCTTGAAGACATCTCTTGCTATAATCGGGAAAACAAAATTACCAATATATTCTTATATCTGAATTATTATGAATTGGACAAGAAAACAAGATGGCAAGCCCTTCAAATGTATTTCCAGACATTCCCACACGTAGCCGATAAATGCGATGGTGGTGCTGGTGGTGGTGGTTGTGTTGTGACTCGGCTTTATCTTAACGAAGCAAAGGCAAGACATGGAATAACAGACCACGATCTAAACTATCTGCAAGCCAACATGTATCAAAGCAAGACCATGAGCCATGTATGTTGAATATAACAACATCGATATATGAAAATGAGGAAGAATTTTGCAATAGATAATCATGAAAGACCTTAAAGGACAACAGATAAGTACTACATCATAACGCAGAAACTAAATAACTTAATAATAATAATAATAATAATAATAATAATAATAATAATAATAATAATAATAATAATAATAATAATAATAATAATAATAATAATAATAACAGGTCAAAAGTTCGGAAAGATAGCTAGGAGCAATTCCAGAGATGATGTGGTAGCAGAGACATGGTCGCCTGGCGTGATATTGCAAAAACTTATCGCTTATTGCTCACCCAAAACAGTCCCAAGTTTTCTCTGTTAATCATCGGTGATGATGAGAAATTAATATGAAATTGAAAGTGTCACAGACCAACAAACATTCTTATGAAAATATAAGGTATAATCCCGCTATTTGTGCCACAAAGAGATTCGAAGTTTCATCAATACCATTATTGTATCATTTTTTTGTTATCCACTTTAGTGGGACAGTTCGGGCAATTATTTACTACTTTTGGACAGGACCCTATTGGACGTTGACCAACTTTGGTTGAAACCGCGGTCGCCTCCTTTTCATTCATCAGACATTTTAGTTTGGTACCAGAAACCCGAGAACCTGTGAATTGGCTAGTGTCAGAAAGATAAGAGAATCAAGCCAGATAAAAGTATTGAGGCCATAGTTTGTTGTAAATGGTCGGGAAGTGCCGATCAAACCTCCACTGTCAGCCCAAATGAAACACGTGTCATGTGCGAGACTTAATCTCACTCACAGCGTTAGGAACAAATTCTGGAATATTGAGACAATAAAAATAGTGTTTCCACCTCTCAAAATGGTCGTATATTGCCGACAAACATATACATCAACATAATTATGCCTTTTGCAAATTTAGTTTATCATTTTAAGTTTCAGTATTAAATTCTTGACTATTGAGACCGACAGTGAAACGATCGAGTTGTCCCCTCAAAACGATCTAATGAAAACTGCCTATCAAACATTAACATTAATTGCATGATACACTCGCCTTGTACGAGATATAATTCTCTAATACGGTGTTCAAAATCTCAAATCATCGAGATTGGATCGATTGGCCCTGCTAGGCCAGTGCGGGCAAACACAATTAAATCCCATCTCGCTGATCAAAGACAGTTTAGGAGCAATATTGTCAATGATGTCAGTGATAAGGAGTTAGTTATGCCGCTGGCAGAAGAGATTGCACATGAACTATCAGAACAGTGGTTAAGGACTCCGGTTAAGATTAAACGAAACAATTTAAGAGAGTGCGAGGCCTTAAGGGGTATAATAATGAAACCCTGTTACCCATCGTAGGCAATGCTAAGCCCAACTTTTGTCAGCTGCTCCAATTTTTATCCAGACTTCTGAAACCTGTCGTGATCATCAATTAAGCTTCAAATAAGATACTAAGGACCATACATCTTTTAGTTGTTTTAGCATAAGTTTTATTCGGCAAACAAACCAGATATTAATACAAGGCAAAACATCAGGGCGAGTTGACGGACATTTCAATCACTAAACCTAATAATGTTGACCATACCGAATCCCTCCCAAGTCCACACTGTTCGAAGCCCAACTCAATCTTGAAAGAGAAACCAACGAATTGGTTTTTATGTTAATGTTCAAGGCGATAATCTTGCTGAATAGCAAGCAAGCAGGATTACACGGCAGTATTAATTAAATTATCATCAGATCTTTAAATTGTAAGTGCTTGTCTAGACAATCTGTATCTAATCGGTTGTTTGTTTGTTTAATTGTTTGTTTTGTTTTGTTTCAAAAAATGTCATTTTCTAAAAAGATAAAGCTATTACTAACAAGGGCATAACTAGGGCTTTGATTTTGTTGAACTTTGCAAACACAAGATAAACATCAAACACCACTTGGGCACCAACTGGTCGACTTCCTGATCAACTAAACACTCTCTCACGTCTATTATAGACGTATTTGTAGTTTGTTATTATACGTTCATTAAATGTGCACAACCCGAATGTGTTGTTCATATTTGTTTGGAAAATAAATCTTCTTACAGCTTATGTTTTAACTTTAGGTGAAATGTAAGCAACATTGTTTTCGGTAAAGCTTTCGCCTTTTATAAATAATTAACTACAACAGTGTGTGTCTGTGTGTTGGTATGGGTGTTTTATGCATGTGTATGCGCGAGTATGTGTGTATGCGTTATGCGTGTGTGTTTTTTCGTGCGTGTTACACTCGTTTGGTGTTTTTCTATCAGTAGTTGATTCAGCCCCAATGCTGAAATACTGATAAGTGTAACTCGGATTTGTTTATCCACGCAACCCGTTCAATAAGCAACAAGGCACGGAGACGTCGTATAAAGTTTTCCAATTTTATTCAGCGTATACATCAACTGCATACACTGGCCTTTTTCACTTTCCTTCCTCTCACTTTACACAGAGCATCCATTATATAGTTTTTCTCTGAATTCGAGATAACGTCAGAATGTTCCCGATGACGCTTTACAACCAATCAAACTAAATTTCGTCATCACTGTCTTACGTCATACAACATTCTTTTCGGTCCAAGAATGTTCTCAAATATCTACACCTAACGCGAAGCTTCGATCGACAGTAAACAAGCAAATCTATAGAATTCTCCAATAATATCGACCAACTAAAATTACCAACGTTATACAAAGCTTCTTCTAACAACAATGCAAACTCAAATCAAAGGAAAATACACTCTATTATTGAATACTTTGCAAAGCGAAACGATTAGATCTATCGTGCGCGTTTCAGACATCCTATCCTTCGCGTTTCAACGTAACAGTGCGTGTTTGTGTATATATGCCCTAGAGTGTTTTTTATGCATGTGCAATTTTGTGCGCGGTCCTCTCCAAAACTTACTACGGAGGTTATTTCAATGGATACAAGGCGAACTTATTAAGTGTAGATCCGAGTTATTGGTGTGCCGCATTACTACATTAACCTAGTTACCGGCGCTGCGCAGCGGCTATTATGCTTTCCTTGAGAAAGGGAAGAAAATGTCACCCGCATAGGTTTCCAGGTCCAAATGTGAAGATATATAAACGCAGCTTACCACGAAGACATAATGCTTGTTACCTGCTTGTCCGTCCAACAAACTCATTTATAGGAATTACATTGGGTTTATCCATTGCATAACTATAGTGAATGTATCATTTAAAAAGGTTTTAAATCCAGCAAATTTATGTATACGCATTAAGATGCTACATGTTTCAAAAGTACTAAGTATATAATTCTGCTGGATTTAAAACCTTTTTAGATGATACATCTATATATATAAATTGCTTAGCCGGAAGTCCTTCTTCGCCGCTACTATAAAGTTTGTCTCCTATGGACGCTGATCTGGGCAGGTGCTGAGTGCTGCTGATCGGCCTGCTGTGTGCTCAAAACCAACCAAATCGTTATAGCCGACATTTCCTTACCGAACGTTTAACCGTTTCTGAGATAAATAAATAAACAAAATGTCCACAAACTGCAATAGCCTCATTCCGCGCGCTTCCATTAAAAATCAAATTGAGGTTTCAGCATGTTTTCCCATATAGACCAAAAAATTCATGGTTTTTCTACGAAGCCTTGGTGGCGTAGTGGGTTAATCTTTCGCCTACGGTTTCGGGCATTCCAAGATCGATACTCACGCGGGCCATATTTTTTTTTTAGTTTTTTTTTTTTAGTTTTTTTTTACACTACAATATGGATATTTTTTTAAATTTAGACTTTTTACCTTTAATTTATTATTATTATTATTATTATTATTATTATTATTATTATTATTATTATTATTATTATTATTATTATTATTATTATTATTAATAAACTAATAATAATAATAATAAATTATTATTATTATTATTATTATTATTATTATTATTATTGTTATTGTTATTGTTATTGTTATTATTATTATTATTATTATTATTATTATTATTATTATTATATCAAATTTTCTTTTAAAAACTTGGTGTTTTTTATGATTTCTATTTGTATTATTCTATATTCAATATTATTAGTAGTAGTAGTAGTAGTAGTAGTAGTAGTAGTAGTAGTAGTAGTAGTAGTAGTAGTAGTAGTAGTAGTAGGCCTGCTGTGTGCTCAAAACCAGCCAAATCGTTTTAGCCGACATTTCCTTACCGAACGTTTAACCGTTTCTGAGATAAATAAATAAACAAAATGTCCACAAACTGTAATAGCCTCATTCCGCGCGCTTCCATTAAAAATCAAATTGAGGTTTCAGCATGTTTTCCCATATAGACCAAAAAATTGATGGTATTTTTAGGAAGCGTTGGTAGCTTAGTTAATAAAACCATTCGCCTACCGTGCAGTGCGACCGAAGGTCAAATCTCACCCGGCCCCTTATTTTAATTTTATTTTTTAGTACACAATATGGATATTTTTCTGTTTAATTTAGGCTTTTTACCTTTAATTTAATATTATTATTATTATTATTATTATTATTATTATTATTATTATTATTATTATTATTATTATTATTATTATTATTATTATTATTATTTATAAACTAATAATAATAAATTATTATTATTATTATTATTATTATTATTATTATTATTATTATTATTATATCTTATATCAAATTTTCTTTTAAAACCTTGGTGTTTTTTATGATTTCTATTTGTATTATTCTATATTCAATATTATTATTATTATTATTATTATTATTATTATTATTATTATTATTATTACTTATAAACTAATAATAATAATTATTATTATTCTTATAATAACAATTATACTATCTTATATCAAATTTTATTTTAAAACCTTGGTGTTTTTCTGATTTCTATTTGTATTATTCTATATTCATTATTATTATTATTATTATTATTATTATTATTATTATTATTATTATTATTATTATTATTATTATTATTATTATTACTACTACTACTACTACCAAGGATCGGGATGGGGTGGTACGTGTAGGTAAAATGGGGCTACGGGTAGGTTTAAAGGGGCATGGGTAGGCATAACGGGGATACGGGTATCTATAAGGGGGTATGGTGATGGTCGATTCCTTTCATCCATACCTGCGAAACGATCAACGGGGAAGTATCAAGGAGGGTAAAGTTAGGAACCAAGGGGGTATGGAAGGAATCAAGGGGGTATGGGGAGGTATCAAGTGGGTTCGGGGAGGTATCAAGGGGGTATGATGAGGCATCATGGGGGGGGGACGGGGAGATATCATGGAGGGGGGGTATGGTGAGGTATCAAGGGGGATATGGGGAGGTATCATCGTCCAAATGAAACTCGCAGACAAAAGTTCTCTCTGTCTACATTTTAAACAGCATCATGTGTACCCTGGCTTGCCAGGGTACAAAAACCACTAGTTCACTATAAGTGAGGTCATGCATAAATCCACTGTAAGACCTAAATCTTGTTGGGCACACAAACAGGCAATATTTAGCACTATGTGTGTGTATAAATGCATGTGTGCGTTTGAATGTGTGTGCATCTGTGTGTGTGTTTGTGTGTGCGTGTAAAATCCTATGATTGAGAGAAAGTACATTGAACTAGAACTTATTTTAATATATAATACAATCCAAAAATGACAAGATTTGGCAAGGATAATAAACCAGGAAATCTGAGTGTAATACATCATAGTATACAGTTTTTATTAATCGAAACTTGTGCGACAACTGTGGCTTTGGATAATAAAAAATCATATGTATTAATTATTAAGTCGGACATTTGAAATGGTAAATATGAAAAGTATATGTAGTACTGCGGTGAAGAGAATGCTGTCAAAATAAAATACAGGTAGTACCTCAATGCAGAAAATTTAGTTCTTTATATGTATGTTAGCCTACATTCTTAATTGCGTCATACTGAAAAGCTTTATAGTAACATGTTAGTTAGTTAGTCACTGTTTAAGGTGTTCAGCGGACCACAAGGATCCGAATGAGGACCACAAAATTGGTATTATACTTTTACATAACTATTCAAATTATTTTTTAAAAAATCCAGTTTCTCGTAAACATTCAAACATCTTTCCACAATCAACTTTTCTAAAACATCTTGTTTAAATTTGATGTATTAAAACTTCGCTCTCTTTTTTTTTTATCAATGACGAACTGAAAATAACTTATCACAGCCAAAAAACGCCAGGAACCTGTCGTGTCACTTTGCGAGACCTTAGTAAGGAACCACTCCTTACAATCGTGAAGAGTTGGCGTGGTTTGGTCACATTATGCGGCACTATCCTATCCTATCCTATCCTATCCTATCCCGTAACGCGAAGGTCGTTGGGGCACTACCTATGATCGTTTAACCAGCGTACTCCATCTTTCTCTGTATTCAGCAATCCTCATGGCTTCGCTCAATGTAAAGATAGACCATTCTCGAATGTTGTCCTCTCGCCTCTTTTTCTGTCCCCCTCTTCTGCTGCCTCCTTATACAGTGCCTTGCAGGGTAGTCTTTGCAAGACCTGCTGCTCTGGTAACATGACCATACCATAAGAGTTTCCGTTTCTTCACCACTGTGAGCATGGCATCGTGTTGTACAATGGCTTGTGTGATAGTCTGTCGGACTTTGTCGTTGGAGATGCGCTGGGTATAGGAAATTCCCAGAAGTCTTCTGTAGCACCTCATCTCCATGCTTTGTAATCTTCGTTGTAGGACTGCTGTGAGGGCCCATGTTTCGCAAGCATATAGGAAGATGGAGATGACAAGGGAACCCAGCAGGCTTACCTTGGAATGTAGATTGATGGTCCTGTTTTTTCAAATGGGCTTCAACCTTATGCGGTACTTAAACCCTTGCAAAAAACAAAACAACAACAAAAAAAAAAAAACATTATGCAGGGAACAGTGGAAGCCAGGAGGCTGGCGCTGAGGAAGGGAAAGAAAGAACTGGACAGATGATGCCAAACCATGGATGGAACTGAACATGTCACGCCTCCTGAAAACAGCAACAGACATTTTATTATTCTCCCCTTCCCCTTTCACTATCTCCCTCTCTCTCTGTCTCTCTCTCCCCCCCCCCTCCCCCCGACACAACCTCACTTGAATTGACCAGTTCTAAAACCGCTCTCTCTTTCTCTCCATCTCATTCCCCCGTCAATCTCTCTCTTCCCCCCTCCCCCCCCCCCCTCTCTCTCTCTCTCTCTCTCTCTCTCTCTCTCTCTCTCTGATATACAACCAATGCACGGTGTTTCGATGAGAAAAAAAGAAAGACCTGTGTGGATGAACCTTAAGATTAATTAGCAAAGTGCGTGTCCGCATTGAAAGGTCATGCATGTGCTGCGGACGCCATTAATAATAAGCTTACATATAATACTTTCAAAGTATGTTACACTGACAGCCTGCCGTATCTCAATGGGAGCTGAGTCTAGGTGCTTACTACTAGTAATTGTATAGTTGAATTCACAGACTCCGCTCACATACGAACCTCCTTGCATACGAGAGCCTTTGGTTCCACTATAGGCCTACGAGGTAAGAAACTAGAAACATGGGATGGAGGAGGAGGAAGGAGACAAGGAGGAGGAGGAAGACAACGAGGAGTATGAAGACAATGAGGAGGAGGAGGAAGACAAGGAGGAAGAAGACAATGAGGAGGAGGAGGAAGACAAGGAGGAGGAAGAAGACAATGAGGAGGAGGAAGAAGACAAGGAGGAGGAGGAAGAAGAAGACAAGGAGGAGGAAGAAGACAAGGAGGAGGAGGAGGAGGAAGAAGACAAGGAGGAGGAGGAAGAAGAAGACAAGGAGGAGGAAGAAGGCAAGGAGGAGGAGGAGGAAGAAGACAAGGAGGAGGAAGAAGACAAGGAGGAGGAGGAAGAAGAAGACAAGGAGGAGGAGGAAGAAGAAAACAAGGAGGAGGAGGAAGACAAGGAGGAGGAGGAAAAAGACAAGGAGGAGGAGGAAGACAAGGAGGAGGAGGAAGACAAGGAGGAGGAAAAAGACAAGGAGGAGGAGGAAGACAAGGAGGAGGAGGAAGACAAGGAGGAGGAAGACAAGGAGGAGGAGGAAGAAGAAGACAAGGAGGAGGAGGAAAAAGACAAGGAGGAGGAGGAAGACAAGGAGGAGGAGGAAAAAGACAAGGAGGAGGAGGAAAAAGACAAGGAGGAGGAGGAAGACAAGGAGGAGGAGGAAGAAGAAGACAAGGAGGAGGATGAAAAAGACAAGGAGGAGGAGGAAGACAAGGAGGAGGAGGAGGAAGACAAGGAGGAAGAAGACAAGGAGGAGGAAGACAAGGAGGAGGAGGAAGACAAGGAGGAGGAGGAAGACAAGGAGGAGGGGGAAGACAAGGAGGAGGAAGACAAGGAGGAGGAGGAAGACAAGGAGGAGGAGGAAGACAAGCAGGAGAAAGACAAGGAGGAGGAGGAAGAAGACAAGGAGGAGGAGGAAGACAAGGAGGAGGAGGAAGACAAGGAGGAGGAAGACAAGGAGGAGGAGGAAGACAAGGAGGAGGAGGAAGACAAGCAGGAGAAAGACAAGGAGGAGGAGGAAGAAGACAAGGAGGAGGAGGAAGACAAGGAGGAGGAGGAAGACAAGGAGGAGGAGGAAGACAAGGAGGAGGAGGAAGAAGAAGACAAGGAGGAGGAGGAAGACAAGGAGGAGGAGGAAGAAGAAGACAAGGAGGAGGAGGAAGACAAGGAGGAGGAGGAAAAAGACAAGGAGGAGGAGGAAAAAGACAAGGAGGAGGAGGAAGACAAGGAGGAGGAGGAAGACAAGGAGGAGGAGGAAGACAAGGAGGAGGGGGAAGAAGACAAGGAGGAGGAAGACAACGAGGAGGAGGAGGATGAAGACAAGGAGGAGGAGGAAGAAGACAAGGAGGAGGAGAAAGACAAGGAGGAGGAGGAAGACAAGGAGGAGGAGGAAGAAGACAATGAGGAGGAGGAAGAAGACAAGGAGGAGGAGGAGGAAGACGAGGAGGAGGAGGTAGACAAGGAGTGAAGAACGACCAAAATAACATTGTAGTTTGGGTGGCTAAGTGGCACAGTTGGTTAATGCTGGTTTTCTCTGCCGACAGGAGCAGGTCCAATCCCCGCTGGGGACGAACTTATGTATACGAGACTTTTCAGATAACCGAGAGTTTTGTCCTGGTACTCCGGTTTCTCCCCTACAATAATGGCATTAGAGGAGGTCTATCTAAATTTGTATAACAAAAATAATAAGTTCGAATTCCTTTCCGTCTTGTAATAGCGACTTGCCTTTATAAACCACATGTTTGAGTGATGAATGTATGTTTGCTGTGTGTGTAGAAGTTGTCTGTAGCATGTGAGCGTGTATGTTAGTTACGGATCGCCGTTTGAATCTGATTTATGAATGAGGCGTGTATAGCACCCATTATTAGTTCCCGAGCTATTGTTTTGGTTAGTAGTAGTAGTAGTAGTAGTAGTAGTAGTAGTAGTAGTAGTAGTAGTAGTAGTAGTAGTAGTAGTAGTAAAAAAGATCCGCCGAAGAACGATTGGATTACTGGAACCTCATAAGCTGTTAATACCCTCGCGTAAGTCCTGACAATAATTGTGATTGTGTGTGTATGTATGTGTGTGTAGGTGTGTGTGTGTGTGTGTGTGTGTGTGTGTGTGTGTGTGTGTGTGAGTGAGTGCAGGTAGGCAATTCCCCCTGTGGGGGTACCGGGAGTTTCAGTATAAATAGTATCCCCACTTTCTGGAAATTTAGTGCTTTAAATTTCAACTGTCGCTGTCTTTCTCCTTTGTTCTTTCTCATTCCTACTGTGTTCTATCAATCTACTATACTATCTTCTTCTTCGCTAGACCAGTCACCTACCTTTTTTCTTGAAAACTCTTCTGGGACAAAACTCTTCATTTGTGTGTGAGGTCTGTTGGATCAGCTTTTAGAATATTGGATGCTTTCTGCCAAATGGTCACTGGGGCTTCCTATGATGTTATTATTTGGCAATGTAGGCATTTTATATGTATGTGTTTTGTTGATATTGTATAATGATGTTTGTATTCTATTTTGTTTTTGTAAAAAGGGGTTCGATAAATTATAGTATAGCCTCAGCGTCCCCTGCGTGGGATGTCTTTATTGTAAAGTGACCGGCTGGTAGATTGCCTTCAGTGTTACCAATAGGGTAGTTTCGGCAGATCTTTTATGCGGATCAGGGTGAGTCCTCTTTCACTTCTCTGGTCCTGATTTGGCTCGGAAGAGTCCGCTGGACCTAAAGCAATAACCATGTAATGTAATGTAAGGTAGGCAATAACCTTTAATTTTGATATGCGTTTTTGAAAATGTTGGTATGCGGTTTTGACTAATGTATTTTTCTTGTAGGTCTATTACTTCTGTGCGTGCTACCTACACGCGAAACTACTCGCATATTTGCAATACATTTCCAGTACAATTATCCTACCAATCGGTGAATTCAAAACCTGAACATCGATGTATGAAGCTATTTAATAGACGTATTGAACGCCACATTTTTGGTTTATACAGTTAAAATCCAAGACAAATGTGCATCATGGAGATTAAGTCGATGTTTATGTGTATGTGTTTGTATGTGTGTCTGTATGTGTATATGACGGAGATTGAGTAAATGTATTTTTAAGAGATGTAAACTTTAACTTAAATCGGAGGTCAGTAAACATTTGAATAATGACCAAGGGTTTTAACTTAAATGCGTTTGTTGTCTTTTTTCTTAAAATCGAGAATCCCTTGTATACAATATTTACCCAAACAATAGCTCCGTGTTGTGTTTTGTAGCGTTTTTAGAGATTTATCTAGGCTACTTGTTAAGTGGTTTACTCTTATAGGTGGTCTACTAAAAACGTTTACATTTGTGCATTTCCAGACATATCTGTAAATACTATGAAATAGCCGTAGGTGGGGTGGGTGGTGGGCATCAAAACGAGCCAAATGTTGGTCTGTCTGTTAGGCTTTCGGTTCGTTCGACACCTTATTTCAAGAACCAATGAACGGATTTTGACCAAACTTCATAAAAACATTACCGAGCTTAGTGACTTGCCTCCCCTGCCATTTTTGCTTTGGCGCGAATGTCAAGATCACTGGCGTCCTTTTGTTGCTAAACACGGTTTGCTCAAAATATCAAGTACGGCTAAAGCGATTTTGTTGCGTTTTGGGCATACAGGTACTTCAAATTATGGGCCATTTTTCAGATGTCGGTCATTCTGCCAGTCCGTCGCTACGAAATGTCACTGTCGTTTTCAAAACACACTTTTTAGCTTAATATATAAACAATAACTGAACCGAAATTAATCACTTTTACTTTGTGAAGACTATATCTTCTTGCAAGCTCACTAACACACTCACACACATACACACACACATACAGGCACACACACTTATATGCACATTTTCTCTCACACACACAAACACACACACGTACACACACACGTACTCACACACACGGCAAAACAATAGGGAAGGACAACGTCTAATGCCAGAAACCGGAATAAAAATAATAATAATAATAATAATAATAATAATAATAATAATAATAATAATAATAATAATAATAATAATAAAAACTTAAACATAACATACGCGTGGGTCCCCAGCATACATGTGCATTATGTTGCCATGACCTTTTGACTCTATTCTTTTAATCTCCGTTTGTTCCTTATTTACTTGCAGCGGGGGGAGGGGAGGTTGGGGGGGGGGGGGGGAGAAGGGGCCTAGTGTCTATTGAAACTCTGAAGAGTGTCGTGGAGACAATAACACTGAGATTAGTTTTACTATCTGAAATCGATCGTTACGAAACAAATCTAAACAGACAATACTTTGAGGCACCTTTAATGATCATGTTGATGACAACTTCACACACCCACCCACCCTCCCCCTCCTATTCCACCCTCCCTCCAGCCTAAAGGTAAAAGTGTAAGACCGGAAAGATTGAGATTAAAAAAAGTAGTTTTCTTGTTTCCTTTTGTCTTAACGTTTGTGTCTGATAGGTCAACGAAGAAAACACATCACCCGACACCTCTTAATCGGGTCTATTTGTAGGCCTGTATATCAACTGGTCAGTGAGTCATGTTAAACACACACACACACACGCGCGCACACACATACACACAGACAAACACACACACACACATAAACACACACCCACGCACGCACGCACTCTTACAAGCGAACTCACACAAACGCATGCACGCACATCCATGCTCTCTCACACACACACGGATGCACTTGCACGTTCACACTCACACACAGATACACACAAGAACGTGCTTGCACTCATACTCACATACACACACACACACACACACACACACACAAGTATTTACTCTCTCACACACAGGTACACACTCATAAACACAGATTGCATGCACATTAACTTACTGACTGACTAATTACTATTATCAGGCACAAGGATTCAATTCAGCATGTACAAAACCGATAGCTAAGTCAGAATCGAAGTCACGTAGCCCAAGACGCCAGCTTGTGCTAAGCTAACACCATTGTTCACTGAGCCACTTCCACTCCAGTTACCACAAATTTAAGTTACAAAAGGTGAGGTAAACAACCCTAGAGAGACAGACAGACACAGAGAGAGAGACAGACAGAGAGACAGACAGACAGAGACTGACATATGGAAAGAGGAAGTTGTGAATACTGTATGATTTTAGTAGTAGTAGTAGTAGTAGTAGTAGTAGTAGTAGTAGTAGTAGTAGTAGTAGTAGTAGTAGTAGTAGTAGTAGTAGTAGTAGTAGTAGTAGAAGGTGGGTAACGTGGACCTGGAGGTAAATTGGGCCACTGCATTATCTCTGAAACTAAAGGGAAGTAGATCCTGTTTTTGTTTTCTTAGAGGCGTATATATGAATTATTTCACTTGCACACGTATTATGGCGTTTACAAAAGAAGACACGCGGACGGTGAGCTCAACTTGGTTTGGTTTTTTTTTGCATTGTTTTCTAAAATATTGTTTGAGAGTCTTTGGTGAACATTTGATTTTTAAAGAATAGAATTTGTGTGGATGATGTTGTGAACAATGCCAGGTCATTCTGCAGTATTTTGGTTAATAAATAAACTGTTAGTGCTATTCGAGCATTTTGCATTTGCTGCAAATTCACGAGTACTAGTGTAGGATTAAATTGAATCCCTTTCTTTCTGGTATATGGAACCAGTAGTGCAAGTTAGTCGCCAAAGTTCAAATTACACTCGCATCTTTTTGTTATATATTGAATGATCGCTATTTGGTTTAGATTCGTGCATTAGTGTGTGTTTATGTAGGTGTGTGTATGCAGGTATTTGTGTGTGTGTTTGTGTGTGTGTGTAATAGAAAGAGAGACCCAGGTACAATTTATTTCATAATTGTATGTCTTAGTAGGTGTTTAGACTATGTGCGTATAAATTGAACCAAGGTCCAATTTGCCCCTCTTTTAAGTTCAATTTACCCGCTAGGGTGTCTAAATTAGACTTTCACAACATTTATTTTTAAAATCAGTCTCAGGCATAAACCGTTGACACTACAGCTTTCATCCTTTAAGGTCACATAGGTTTAATGTCTGCCTTTTAAATGACTTTCATATCGAAGAAGTTCATTAATGAGTTCAATTTACCCACTCTTCCCTAGTTGTTGTTGTTGTTATTATTATTATTATTATTATTATTATTATTATTATTATTATTATTATTATTATTATTATTATTATTATCATTAGTAGTAGTAGTAGTAGTAGTAGTAGTAGTAGTAGTAGTAGAAGTAGTAGTAGTAGTAGTAGTAGTAGTAGTAGTAGTAGAAGTAGTAGTAGTAGTAGTAGTAGTAGTAGTAGTAGTAGTAGTAGTAATAGTAGTATGCTTCAGTGGGAACTTGAGGAAGGAGGGTTGTGCGGGGCACTACAATACAGAATACAGAATCCTGCGATTCTACTGCCAGCTGCTTTTAAATGGTGCCGATGTTGATGTTTACTTTTGGATGAGGGATAGAGGTAGCGGGGAGGGGGGGAGGGGAAAGGTAGGCTGGACTGAATATCAGAGCCCATGATTCAAGATAGTATCCCCAAACTCAATCACCGTTACGGTTGGAGCATTTTAGTTCCACGTCCTGTGCGTCCTGAGAAGGCAGCTGTGGCTTAAATTGTGCGGAAAGTAAGAAAAGACAACCCGTGCTTTTAAGGGGCGGCTGTGCTGTACTGTGTTGCTATGCAATGGCAAAACAAATAAAATCCATTTTGGGGGTTCAAAATTGAGTATGTCACCATCTCATAGCGAAGAGGATGAGACGCAATCTTCAACAGCGTGCCTTTTGAAAAACAGGATGACTTTATCTAGCGAGATCTAGACAAGTCATTCATCAAAACCCAACCAGACAATAAGACACACACAAATATGTGGGATTTTATCAACATTACTTTGCGTCGCAAGAGTTGGGTTATTTTGTCATCGTCCGGCATGGCAGTGTGGATGTAGAAGCATGCTGTTATTGCCTTAAAACATCATAACCGGAGTCGCCTTTTTTATTGGCGAAAGGGGCAAAGGCGATTGAGGTCAAAGTGTCTCCATAACATTGAACGTCTATTACACTAATGTTAATGGGTCCTGAGATCCGGGAGCAACGGAGAAATGAATCCAACAAAACGTACGTTATTGCTGTCAACGGCTGACTTGGTAGGGCTAACCTGTGGGAGGGCGCCGGCGCCACGGATTCAGCGTTGAGGAGAGAGAGAGAGAGAGAGAGAGAGAGAGAGAGAGAGAGAGAGAGAGAGAGAGAGAGAGAGAGAGAGAGAGAGAGAGAGAGAGTGTGTTAGTGTGTTAATGTTAGTGTGTGTGCGTGTGTGTTGGGTGTGTGTGTGTCTGCTAAAAAGAGATGATGAGATGAGGGATATGAGTAAAATAGGTTGAGGTGGAAAAGGAATACAGTACAAAATACATAATTATCTAACGTCATACTATTGCACATTATGAAACACCTCGTCGGCTATTTTTGGAGCGATTTCCAAAACCTTCAGGTATGGTCCGAAAAGCGCATCACTACTATTGTTTGTTGCGCTTATATTATCAGAATGCCGTCACCGCTATAACTTGGGTTGGGATGTCCTGATGGCTTAGTGAGTAAGTCACCGGTTTCCTATGCCTAAGGTCGCGGGTTCGAATGTATGTGACTTAGGTACGAGACTATTGAGGTCACCTAAGGTTTTCTCCGGTTACTCCGGTTTCCTCCCTCATTTCAATAGTAAATTAAATGTTGTCAATCTAAAGTTTGAAAAATAAAAATAATAACAACTCGATTTCCTTTCCGTGTTCTAAAAACATACTTTTATACCACATGTTTGAGTGATACACGTATGTGACAGAGAGAGAGAGAGAGAGAGAGAGAGAGAGAGAGAGAGAGAGAGAGAGAGAGAGAGAGAGAGAGAGAGAGAGAGAGAGAGAGAGAGAGAGAGAAACTTTTGAAACTTTTTTTTGAAACTTTTTTTTTGAGAAACTTGTTTTATTAGGGATAAAGATTTTAGACTAATAAGAAGTCTAATCTTCCAATCTGTCCCTTAACAAATTAACATAGTAAATAACCTTTAACATTACCTTGGAAATCATAGAAATCACACACACATGCACTCACACACACATGCACACACAATCACACCAACATCTTCATCATTATCTTTAAACAATGTTAGGCAACCACCCCCCCCCCTTCCTATCCCTCACCCTCATAATAATAATAAAAATAACAATAATCATAACAACAATGATAATAACAATAACAATTAACAATAATAATAATTATTATTATTATTAATATTATTATTATCATCATCATTACTATTACTACCATACTACAATGTCATGAAAAACTGTGTTATCATATAAAAAATATCAGTTTTATAATAAATTTTGCAGATGTTTGCATAGGTTATTTTTGAAAGAAAATATTGTGGTGCAATGTTTACACTCCAGAGGAAGAGAGTTCCATACAGCAGCTCCATTAAATGATAGGCTATTTTTGTATAAATCAATGCGAGGGGGGGGGGGGTAGTTTATAATTATAAAGTCTATGCCCAACAATTGGCTTAGTAAAAAATATATCAAGATATGCAGGTGTTTTTCCATGTGTGATTTTGAACATAAGGATAGCTGTATTAAATACAAATTGTTTTTGAAGTGGGAGTATTCGGAGTTCTATGCATTTCTCAGTAGTTGGAATATCTGTATTTATATTATAAGACTTATAAAGTATCTTGATTGCTCTTTTATGAAGACTGTTTAGCGGTTTAATTTGCGCGTCACTTGCATTACACCAAACAGTTGATGCATAATTAAAATGAGACATACAGTGGGCATAGAAAAAAGATTTCAATGCACCAACCGTAACAAAATGTCTAAGTTTATTTAGAAGGAAAAGGTTTTTAGAAATTTTTTTACAGATATGGTTAATGTGTGACCGCCAGCTAAAATCATCATCAATGATTACGCCTAGCACTTTATGTTCACGAACTTGATCAATACTGTACGACCCTAAGTTTAGATGAAGGCAAAAAGATCCATTTTGACGTTTTTGTCTTGTAGTGAGAAGCATACTTTTGCTTTTATTAGGATTTAATTTCATTCTATTGTTGTCACACCAGTTATCAATTTCATTTATGCTTATTTGAAGACTTTGTTCTACCTGTTGTAGATTTTTATTATGAGTATGAAGGGATGAATCATCCGCGAGAGAGAGAGAGAGAGAGAGAGAGAGAGAGAGAGAGAGAGAGAGAGAGAGAGAGAGAGAGAGAGAGAGAGAGAGAGAGAGAGAGAGAATTATGTTAGTTATTCATTGCTTACAAGGTCCAGCGGACTGCAAAGAGCCGAGTCAGAGCCACAAATTCAAGTCCACAACTTGGCTGAAAGAGGACTCACCCCTGATCCGCATAAAAGATCTGCTGAAACAACCCCAGTGGTAACACTGAAGGCACCTCACTAGCCGGTCACTGTACAATAAAGACATCCCACGAAGGGGACGCTGAGGCTATACCCTAATTTATCGAACCCCCGTTTACAAACAAACTTCCCCCTCCCCCCCCACCCACCTGTCACCTACCTTTATTCTTAAAAACTCTTCCGGGACAAAACTCGTCATTTGTGTGTGAGGTCTGTTGGCCGGATCAGCTTGGAAATATTGGACGCTTTCTGCCAGGTGGTCACTGGGGCTTCCTATGATGTTATTTATGGGCAATATAGCCATTTTATATGTATGTGTTTTGTTGATATTTTATAATGATGTTTATATTCTATTTTGTTTTTTGTAAACGGGGGTTCGATAAATTAGAGTATAGCCTCAGCGTCCTCTGCATGGGACGTCTTTTTTGTAAAGTGGCCGGCTGATGGAGTGCCTTCAGTGTTACCACTAGGGTTGTTTCGGCAGATCTTTTATGCGGATCAGGGGCGAGTCCTCTTTCAGCGAAGTTGTGGTCTTGATTTTGTGGTTCTGATTCGGCTATACTGGTCCTGATTTGGCTCGGAAGAGTCCGCTGGACCTAAAGCAATAATCATGTAATGTAATGTTTACAAAAACAAAATAGAATACAAACATAATTATAAAATATCAACAAAACAAATACATATAAAATGCCTACATTGCTAAAAAAAATAATATCATATGTATCCCTAGTGACCATTTGGCAGAAAGCGTCCAATATTCCCAAGCTGATACAACAGACCTCAAACACAATCATCATCATCATCATCATCATCATCATCATCATCATCATCATCATCATCATCATCATCATCATCATCATCATCATCACCATCATCATCATCATCATCATCATCATCATCATCATCATCATCATCATCATCATCATCATCATTCCCTCCCCTTCCATCATCTTCATCATCATTCCCTCACTTTCCCCTTCCCTCTCTCTCTCTCCCTCCCTCCCTCCCTCTCTCTCTCTCTCTCTCTCTCTCTCTCCTACTCTTTGTCATCTGCGTTCGTTTTTCAGGTTCTGTGCAAACATGCAATGCATTCATCTTCCGACCCTCATGCATAATTATTACATGCACTAAAATAAAATCAAAAGCCCTTCAGGCCTCTTCCTGTCAAGAAATGGCGCGCAAATGAAAGGACGCACATCAAGTCAAGCATTAAACGTGGATGCCAGCACATATTGTACGGATGTCTGAAAGGGACCCTCCCTATTTCTGCCACTTCACAGACCCTTCTTTTCTCCCTCCTTCCTTCCACCATTACTCACTTACCTTGCCCCCTACTACTGTTCTTTTATTTGTTTTAATTTCTACCAGTACCCCCATCTTCTGACCCAATCAGTTACCATCTCCTCATCTCTCTCTCTCTCTCTCTCTCTCTCTCTCTCTCTCTCTCTCTCTCTCTCTCTCTCTCTCTCTCTCTCTCTCTCTCTCTCTCCTACACTATGGATTTCCCTTTGTAAAATTGTTGTTTGCGATAATTTTCGGTGTTTTTGTAATCACTTTCAGCTAAATAATCCTTATATAGAAGCATAATTTTAAAATAATCATTTGTTTACAAACAATGTAAGATTTCTCTCAATAATATATTTCCTCCGTAAATAACTAATTGATATCCTAAACGATACATTGTTTAGGTAAATAAATCATGATATAGGTAAATAAAGCATTGTTGCTAAATAAAAATTGAATTACCAATATAATGTATTATTCAGCAGATTGGGTTAAATAATGTATTATTTAGAAATGCATCTAAATAATTTGTTGATTACCTATAAAAATGCATTATTTAGCAGAATTTGCTAAATAAAGTATTATTGGAAGATGTTGCTAAGTAATGCATTATTTACGTAAACAATTCATTGTTTAGGAACTGCAATTTTCATTATTTATAAGATTCTAGGATTCGCTTGAAAATTGGCTGTATTATTTTAATGCTTTCTACAATTAAATGCAAGGTCTTTCCAAAGATTGTGTATTCAAAATTTGTTATAATTTTTTTTCAACATAAATTACTCCACAAATTCGAAGATTAAAACATCTGTAACCTTAGAGGGAACATAAACAAAAAGTCAAAGTTAGTTTGGTGCGGAAGTGTCTTTTTTTCTGACGGGATAATAAAAAATATTATTCCGTCAGAAAAAAAGCCTTCTTTTTGTATTTATTTACCCAAAAATTTGTGTTGGGACTTTGTTTCCGTTTGTTCGTTTGAAGCCCTTGGGGTCATGAGCAATCTTGCCACTGTAGATTGTTCAAACCTATAAAGGGAAAAGTGAAAGCCCCAGTTGAAAACCTGTCTTTCCTTTGTAGGCAAGACAGATTCACTGCGGCAACAGTACCCCCGTTGGAGTGCCGGGGGTTTTCAGTATAAATAGTATCCCCACTTTATGGAAATTTAGTGCTTTAAATTCCCACTGTCGCTGTCTTCCTCATTTACTCTTTCCCATTCCTGCTCTGTCCTATCACTCTGCTATACTATCTTCTTCTTCGCTAGATCAATGACCTACCTTTTTTCTTGAAAACTCTTCCTGGACAAGACTCCTTGTTTGTGTATGAGGTCTGTTGGATCAGCTTGGGAGTGTTGGACGCTTTCTGCAGGGTGGTCACTAGGGCTTCCTATGATTGTATTATTTAGCAATATAGGCATTTTATATGTATATGTTTTGTTGATAATTTATAATGATGTTTGTATTCTATATTGTTTTTGTAACCGGGGGTTCGAGTAGTTGGGGTAAAGCCTCAGCCGTACCCTGCGTGGGATGTCTTTATTGTAAAGTGACTGGCCGGTGGAGGGCGTTCAATTTTCCCACTAGGGTTGTTTCAGCAGATCTTTTATGCGGATCGGGGGTTGTCCGGTTCTGATTTGGCTCGGAAGAGTCCGCTGGACCTAAAGCAACAATCAATCAATCAATCAATTGTTCTTTTGAGTTGATTTATGTTTTAATTTCAAACGAAAAGTTTCAGCTCATTCGAAACTACCAGGGATTTGGCGGAAGTACTGTACTCTGAAGACATGGACGCCAAAGCAGAAATAATGATGGCTCCCTCTTTACCGAAGCCGTTCCCGTTGCAGTCTCGTATAATAATAGGCTTACTATTGCGAAGAAATTTTAAAAATAGGGTAAAATATAGTAGTTGCCTCATTTTGAATCGCAAAACAGCGTAAAATAACGGTTTTGCAATTGTCTTTATCACTACCACATAACTTTACAGTAATATGAAATGTACTTGCGAATCCCATGAAAATTGCTGTACCTAAACAATGAATTGTTTACGTAAATAATGCATAATATATTATTTAGTAAATTCAGCTAAGTAATGCATTATATAGGTAAACATGTCTAAATAATACATTATTTAACACAATGTACTAAATTGTATAGGTAAATAAGTTCTTATTTAGCAACAATGTTTTATTTACCTAGGCTATATCATGATTTATTTACGCAAACAATATATTGTAATACAAGTTATAACAATATAAGTTATTTACGGAGAAAATATATTATTTAGAGTATTCTTACAGTGTAAACAGATGATTATTTAGGAAATATGCTTCCAAATAAAGATTATTTACCTAAAAGGGGTGAAAATAAATATTCTACAAAAGGGAATTCCATTTTACACCCTTTACGGGCAGCTCATAGCTATTAGTTATTGAGTGCGTCGTGTGCAAGGTTGGCGTTAATCTATTCATCTTTGAATGTAGTGTGGCTAGGTTTGGTTAGCTGTTCTTTTACTTTCTAAATCCTTGTACAGGGCAAAACTACACAGTAGAATTTGTACTGCCCATTAAATTACTACTGTTTTTATTTTGTTTATCGTTTTGCTGTTTGAAAACGAAACTCCCCTTAGCACGTCTTAGTGTGTAAAAAATTCAGCCCTTTAAAGGTCCCCAGTTCGACGGCTTTGTTTACTTTTGACGAAAACGGGTTCACCCTAAAATTGGTATTGTTATTACAATTAAACAATGATAAAGTGGGCTTTCGTTGCTCAACCCGTGAACTTTCCATTTCGGTTCTGAAAGGGAATGATTTTTTTCATGTTTTAACGGTAAGCTTCTATCCAGTAAAAGAAGCTAGAAGCTTACCGTTAAAACATGAAAAAAATCATTCCCTTTCAGAACCGAAATGGAAAGTTCACGGGTTGAGCAACGAAAGCCCACTTTATCATTGTTTAATTGTAATAACAATAACAATACCAGTTATGAGAACTGGATAGAAGATCAATGCCAGGAAATAGAGAACAGTCTGAACAAGAACAACAGCAAGAAGGCCTACCAGACTGTGAAGCGACTGACAAGTGTCAAACAGCCCAAAGTCTCCACTATCCAAAGCAAGTCTGGCATATGCCTTACAGAAGAACAAGAAGTCTTGGACAGATGGACAGAGTACTGCTCTGACCTTTACAACCATACACCAAATGGAGACCCATCAGTTCTAGCATGTCCAGAGAACAGAGAAGAAGAAGAAATCCTCCCAATTCTCCGGGAAGAAGTTGAGGCAGCAGTGCAAGCGCTAAAGAAAGGGAAGTCAGCAGGAGTGGACAACATACCCGCGGAACTGCTACAAGCAGGAGGAGAAGCGATGATTGATGCCCTCACCATTATCTGTAACAAGATCTGGCAGAGTGGGGAGTGGCCTATACCATGGACCCAGTCGCTTGTCATCACTCTTCCCAAAAAAGGTAACCTTCAGGAGTGTGAAAATTACCGCACCATCAGCCTCATCAGCCATCCCAGCAAGGTCCTCCTGAAAATAATACTCAACAGGTTGAAACCCCAAGCTGAACAAATCATAGCTGAAGAACAAGCAGGTTTCAGGGCAGGGCGAAGTACCACTGAGCAGATTTTCAACCTCAGAATAATCTGTGAGAAATACCTACAGCACCAACAACATCTATATCATGTGTTCATAGACTTCAAGAAGGCGTTTGACCGAGTCTGGCATGCAGCTCTATGGGCAACAATGAAAGTGTACAACATCAGCCCAAAAATTATTGAAGTCATCAAAAGCCTGTATGACAAGGCTACCAGTGCAGTCCTCCACAACAGAGCCATCGGGAATTGGTTCAGAACAACAATCGGTGTGCGTCAAGGATGCCTACTCTCTCCAACACTCTTCAACATCTTCCTAGAGCGCATCATGTCGGATGCTCTTGCAGACCATGAAGGCACAGTCAGCATAGGGGGTAGAGCAATCTCCAATCTTCGTTTTGCAGATGACATTGATGGATTGGCTGGAGAGGAACAAGAACTTGAACAGCTGGTACAGAGGCTTGACACCACCTCCAAAGCCTATGGAATGGAAATAAGTGCAGAGAAGACCAAAATGATGACCAACAACACCAATGGCATCAATACGGACATCAAAGTCCAAGGCCAATCCCTCGACACAGTGCATAGCTTCAAATATTTAGGAGCCATTGTATCAGACAATGGGTCCCGACAGGAAGTCCTCTCCAGGATCGCACAAACAACTGCTGCCCTGACAAGGTTGAAGCCCATTTGGAAAGACAGGACCATCAGTCTACATTCCAAAGTAAGACTGCTGCGCTCCCTTGTCATCTCCATCTTCCTATATGCTTGCGAAGCATGGACCCTCACAGCAGATCTCCAACGAAGAATACAAAGCATGGAGATGAGGTGCTACAGAAGACTTCTGGGCATTTCCTATACCCAACACATCACCAACGACGAAGTCCGACAGACCATCACACAAGCTATTGGACAACATGATGACCTGCTAACAGTGGTGAAGAAAAGGAAACTTCGGTGGTATGGCCACATCACCAGATCATCAGGCCTTGCAAAGACTATTCTGCAAGGCACAGTGCAAGGAGGTAGAAGAAAAGGGAGACCGAAAAAGAGGTGGGAGGACAACATTCGAGAATGGACTGGTTTGACACTGAGCGAAGCCATCAGGGCTGCTGAGGACAGAGAAAGATGGAGTATGCTGGTTAAACGATCATCTGTGGTGCCCCTACGACCTTCGGGTTATGGGACAGGATAGGATAGGAACGGTAAGCGTATATTAATAGCCGTATGACTTTTGACCTCATGTCTGAGTAAACCACGCTTCTTGAAGAGTATGTCTTTGGTGTCTGGGGTAGGATAAGGTTTACTAACTTTATAAACCTAAAGCAAACAAAAAACAACAACTTACGATCCTTTTTTTTTTTACCGGTGTAGCAGGCCAGATTATACCCCGCCTCAAGTATACCCAAGGTATAAACTGGCCTAGCCCAGAGTATGCCCCCGTATAAACTGGCCTAGCACAGACTATACCCCTGGGTATTATCTGGCCTAGGCTCGTTTAACCCTCTCCTGCCCCTTTTTACCCCCCCCCCCCCCCCACTACGGAAGACCTTATCCTTCACGTTACTCTTTAATTTATGTGTTGTAATTGTTCTGATGCACTCAGATAGATAGATAGATAGATAGATAGATAGATAGATAGATAGATAGATAGATAGATAGATAGATAGATAGATAGATAGATAGATAGATAGATAGATAGATAGATAGATAGATAGATAGATAGATAGATAGATAGATAGATAGATAGATAGATAGATAGATAGATAGATAGGGTTAGGGTTAGGGTTGGGGTTAGGGTTAGTTTTTTTTTTTAAAGGTGTTTTTTTAACACGCAAGATAAAGGCTGTTAGCTGAGTTCACTCAGGTGTTTGTTTTTTTTACACGCAAGCAAAAGGCTGTTACTTGAGAGTTGGTCACGCAAACGGTCATGTACAACAAACCCATGAGTGAAATCTCTTTAGGTGGGGGTATATTCCGGGCGCGAGGGGTATGACCTGGCCTAGGCTGATCTATACCCAGGGGGTTAAACCCGCCTAGGCTACATTATACCCAGGGTATAAAGTAGCCAGGGGTATATTCCGGCCTGTTACACCGGTTCTGTCTCTTACCACATTTGTTAGATGTTATTTTTAGCTCAAGAATGCTGGCTATCCGTTGCTATTAATAGGCATAACAATTACGGAATTTATTAGCTTAGTGATCTCCCTGCCCTGACACCATTTGTTTGAGTGATGAATGTGTATTTGTTGTGTGTGTGAGGGTGAATGAGACAGGTGAGCGTGTATGTTGGTACAGATCGCCGCGCTTTGAGCCTGATTGATTTGGGGACAGTCGCGTATATAGCATCTTGTATTATTATTATTATTATTATTATTATTATTATTATTATTATTATTATTATTATTATTATTATTATTATTATTATTATTATTATTAACTTACAAAATAAATATAATTTCGAAAGAGTTAGTTTTCGTTGTAAGCTTTTTTTTTCATTGGTGCAACACTCGCTGTGAATGTTAAAATGATGTGTTGAGGGGGCGGGTCAAAGTGGCTCTTTTAAAAGAGCTTAAACGGGCTTCAAGATTTTCTTTCCTGGAATGGTTTGCCATTGGTGGGTGTAGATGTTAAAATTCACTGTTCATTCATTCACACGCTTGTTCATGACTGATTAGTCGACGATTGATCGATGGAGGATTTTCCAGAAATTTCTATTAATGCTGCGTGCATGTATGTTTGTCGTCTACATAGAGATCTGTTCGTATAAAACATATAAGTTTAATTGGGAGTGTAAACTTTTTGTGATAGCCATTTGATTAAAAAAAAATTTAATGTCATGTACTCTGTTGTGGATTAAATCATTGTATACGCCTACAGATAAAATTGTTGTGTCTAATTCGAACGGCATTGTTTCCATTACCTTTTCGAATTCACCGTTGAGGGTGGGAGGAAGGATCACCTCTGGCATTGGCATAATTATGATATTTTCCCCTCTCTCTTCACCCGGACCCATTTCCCCCACCTACCACCCCTCCCCCTCTCCAAACTAGACCCTTTTTGCCCACCTCAAGAACTACTTGCCAGAAATGGGGTACCGTGGGCTGAAATTGGAGGGTAGAATTCGCAGTGTCACACTTTTTGGAGAGGCGAGTCAAACAATTTCAAGTAGTGACTCTTTATGGTGTTGGTTTAACTCGAGACCCTGTACTCAAGACTGTGATCCACACAACACTCGAAGACCGGGGCGAAAACAAAGGCCGCAGAACATAGCGAGGGCCTTTAAGGAAAACAAAACAAGAAAATAAACTCTTTTATCCCGCGCCCCATATAATTTTAACGCGCCTCGCCAGCCGTACTAAATAAAGTGAACTACTTTTTTTCCCCCTCTCAACGGGCCTTTCGATAAAAGGCGTGAAAAGCAATGATTCAAATGTCATTCGCCCATTGTTTCAAAATTTCCCAGCGTTCACGTTACTTCGCCAAGCTTTGAGCAGGCAATGAAGAGAGTGCATAGAAATTAAGGTATAACCATCATCAGTAGCAATGTTTGGTGGATTTATAGGAAAAGCTTTAAAACAATATTGCCGAAGGGTACACTCGCGGCTAAAGAACTCCGTCAGACTTTTTTTTCCTCTTCTTTCTTCTGCTTTTGATTTGTTTTTATTATCCCGACACTGCCATGAATGTATGATAATTCCCTTCTTATTCCTTTCTGATTTTACGTTTGAGCTTGAAAATAAGAAATTATTATGATGATCAAGTCGTTACAAAATGTCAAGGAGACTATAAATAGGAAGAAAACTGCTGAGAATTTACTGATTAGTAAGACTAAAAAAAATGATTATTATAACCACGATAGCAACACCGCCGCAGGCAATGAAAACTACAATGATGATGATGAAACTTTAATGATGACGACGACGACGATGATGATGATGATGATGATGATGATGATGATGATGATGATGATGATGATGATGATGATGATGATGATGATGATGATGAATGTAATGAGCTGCAGCGGTGTTCAGAATACTATCCTTGCATAACTTCACTTTAACGAATGTAAAACTTTGCATCTTCGTGTCCTCTTGGTCTTGAAACCTATAGCTTGTATCGTATGGCCTTGTAACCTTGTAGTCTTCTAATCTTGTGTCTTTCTCTACTTGCATTCTTGTACATGTATTTTAGTAACTCTGTGTCCTTGTGTACGCGTATTTTTGTAACCTTGTAACCTTCTATACTTGCATCCATGTATTCTTGCAACCTTGTGTCCTTCTGTACTTGCATTCTTATATTCTTTTATCTATCTATACTTGTAGCCTCGTAACCATTGGTTCTCATAAACTTGTGACCTTGTAAATGTTGTATCAATAGTTAGGATTGCAACCGACGGTGGTAAGGAGATCGTTACCACCTTTGTCACTGGTTTGTCTGCAGCTGACGCAGCAGCAACTAGTTGCTCCGCGGGGCGGAAGCAGATGCTCAGTGGCATTTCTAATAGCGTGCAGACGCATGGAATAATCAATATGTTGGTTTTTATTCTCAATGCCTTTAACAGTGCTATTGCTATGGACACTATATAATATGGACGGCTGTCTTTGAGGACAAGGCCAATAAGTTCCACGATCACCGTTCCTGGCAACTGTTGTCTAAGCTTACTTCCGGTTGGTCGGAATAGCAGTGGTTCACGTTGTTTCTTCTTAGAATTGTCTGCTGTTGCATTTCGTTTTCGTTCGGAATTAATGTTAAGAACTCATCTACCCTTTGTTTAGATTTCAAAACTAATAACTTGATTATTCTCTTTGCTGTATCTGGCTGTATTTGTGTTTTTTTTCTTTCCCTTCCCTACTAAATTTGGCATCGCAAATATTTTCTATCCTAATTTCTAACACGTTAGCTTTTAGATGTAGAGTGTCTCAGGGAATAGCCTAAGTGAAAGATCAAACATTTTAACTCTTAACCAAGGTTACGTCACGTGGTAACAAGTGGAAAAACTGTCTGTGTCAAAATCAGTAGAATAAGCTATTGTCATCAATATAAACATCCTGATGTGAGACAAGCAAAAAAATGTGTTTTGTCAAATACCAAATTTGGGAATAAAATTAGCAGAATCAAAACAAAAAATAAGCTTGAAATAATGTGTATACACATAAAAATGTAATTGCAGTGGTTTTCAACAAATACCGGAATACCAGAAATTTTAGTTTTGGTGTTCTTTCGCTTCCCATGTTTTTGGATGGGTTTCTGGTCTTTCTGTAGTTTCATAAACATCCGACATTAATGATGAACACAAATTTTGAAAAGGAGCAGCATTATTTTACCAAGCATCATTTTTTTGACTTCCGTGCATTTACACCCATATGTTGCCACTTGATAGGTTTCTATCACAGTTTCATCATCTTCACATGAATTTGTTATCATTCTTATTAAAAAGTTAAAAAAAAATTTAATATCTTACACACTGGATTTATGAATTTTTTCATAGTCTAGTTTAAAACTACTCAAGATTACATCACCAGCCTCTTTTAAAAAAGCTACAGTATCTTGGGCAGCTTTCTAGACATGTCTAATGCAGCGACGTGCTTTCCAATTACAGTGGTAGTGACGTCTTCCAGATCAAAAATTGCGTCTTCTTCCTGAAGCTAAAAATGATATAAATAGTCATAACTATTATTGGTGATGATTTTGGGAAGAGGCTAATTGTGTTTCAGTGTATTAATTACTGCACAGCGTCAACTACATGGCTTATGAATCATTATATTATCAGTCCGACCTATTTGTCTCTTGTGTCTCTTGTGACAAAATATATAGAATTCATCACAAAATAAAACATGCGATTAATAAACACAACAAAAGCATTTCCACCGTATCTGTCGCAAACACAATCACGATGCAAAGAAATAATAATCAAATAACCAGTGACACTGCTTCAGACAGGACGAGTGTTGAAACAAAAGCTTTTGTTAGTATGGCACTGTAGTCATTTTCTCGGATTTTTATTGTGTGATCCAGATCATCAGGTCTTGCAAAGACCATCCTGCAAGGCACAGTGCAAGGAGGTAGAAGAAGAGGGAGAACGAAAAAGAGGTGGGAGGACAACATTCGAGAATGGACGGTTTGACACTGAGCAGGGTTGCTGCGCTGAGGACAGGGAAAGATGGAGTACGCTGGTTAAACGATCATCCGAGTTACGGGATAGGATAGGATAGGATAGGATAGGATAATTTAGTCAGCAATTTAAATTTTACTGACCGCAAGAATCTCTTTGATAACACACGCCATCTTCGCTCAACAGACGACCGGAAATAGGCTTAGCATACACTGGTCTAAAAAAAAAAGTTAGCAGCGCGAGACAGCCGTCCATACATAGAGCCCTGGTTATTGTACTAATCAAACACACTTTTCTTTTAATATATAGTAAAACGCGCAGCGCGTGTGTTAATTATTATGTGTGGGTGTGATATGAGTCGTGTGCCTATGGATTTGTGTGTGGGGTGAAGTTAGAGGCAGGGCGGGGAAGACGTGTTGTGTGTATGCGTGTGTGTGAGGGTGTGTGTGTGTGTGTGTGTGATTCGTGTGTGTGAAGGTGGAGGAGGGAAGTTGAGAAGCTTGAGGAGGTAGGATGTGTTGTTGTTTGTTTTTTTAACAGGAGCGTGCGAGATGTATGAAGGTGCTGTTAATGCACTATAATGTCAAGGCAAAGTTTCCCGCCCTCCTTGCTCCTTGCACATTGCACTAATTATTGCACCAGATGTGTTTTCTTCCACCATCTAGCGGTGGTCTCTTTCATTGCATGTGCCTTAAAGCGCTGGTATCATTATACAGCACCTCGGTTGTAGGTCTGCTGGACAAGCAATGCTCCACAGATTCAGGAGAGGGTCATAGAATGCAATCACGCTTGTTGTTGGAAACCTCCTGAAGTACATGTTTCTATAAACAAGCCAGGCCCTGAACGGACAGAAATTGGCAAAAGGGTGAGCTAGAGGTAGATAGATAGTGCCATAGCAGGAACTAGTGCACACTGGTGCTAAAGAATAACAGAGCCCAACATATAATTGATGATGTCCTCGATGCGCGGATTAATCGAAAAATTTCAGTGTGGTAAGTGGTCTGTTGGGGAAGGACGCATCTTGTCCTGCCTAGATGGACAGTCAGTCAGCTGCCAAAGTACTAAATATCTTCTTCAGTTGTAAGATTATAGCCATCGGGAAGGGATTCTCTAACGATGCAAACCTACCGCATCCCTTGTGGATCTCATGTCTCCAAAGACTGAGTGAACACATTGACATTCTCCTACCTTTAATCGTGAAGATCATCAATGTAAGCCTGTGTTACTCGGTTGTCCCAACTATCCTATCCTATCCTGTCCCATAACCCGAAGGTCGTAGGGGCACCACAGATGATCGCTTAACCAGCATACTCCATCTTTCTCTGTCCTCAGCAGCCCTCATGGCTTCGCTCAGTGTCAAACCAGTCCATTCTCGAATGTTGTCCTCCCACCTCTTTTTCGGTCTCCCCCTTCTTCTACCTCCTTGCACTGTGCCTTGCAGAATGGTCTTTGCAAGGCCTGATGATCTGGTGACGTGGCCATACCATCGGAGTTTCCGTTTCTTCACCACTGTGAGCAGGTCATCGTGTTGTCCAATGGCTTGTGTGATGGTCTGTCGGACTTCAACGTTGGTGATGTGTTGGGTATAGGAAATGCACAGAAGTCTTCTGTAGCACCTCATCTCCATGCTTTGTATTCTTCGTTGGAGATCTGCTGTGAGGGTCCATGCTTCGCAAGCATATAGGAAGATGGAGATGACCAGAGAGCGCAGCAGTCTTACTTTGGAATGTAGACTGATGGTTCTGTCTTTCCAAATGGGCTTCAACCTTGTCAGGGCAGCAGTTGTTTGTGCGATCCTGGAGAGGACTTCCTGTCGAGACCCATTGTCTGACACAATGGCTCCTAAATATTTGAAGCTGTGCACTGTGTTGAGGGATTGGCCTTGTACTTTGATGTCCGTGTTGATGCCATTGGTGTTGTTGGTCATCATTTTGGTCTTCTCTGCACTTATTTCCATTCCATAAGCTCTGGAGGTGGTGTCAAGCCTCTGTACAAGCTGTTCAAGTTCTTGTTCCTCTCCAGCCAATCCATCAATATCATCCGCAAAACGAAGATTGGAGATTGCTCTGCCCCCTATGCTGACTGTGCCTTCGTGATCTGCAAGAGCATCTGACATGATGCGCTCTAGGAAGATGTTGAAGAGTGTTGGAGAGAGTAGGCATCCTTGACGCACACCGATTGTTGTTCTGAACCAGTTCCGATGACGCTGTTATGGAGGACTGCACTGGTAGCCTTGTCATACAGGCTTTTGATGACTTCTATAATTTTAGGGCTGATGTTGTACACTTTCATGGTTGCCCATAGAGCTGCATGCCAGACTCGGTCAAATGCCTTCTTGAAGTCTATGAACACATGATATAGATGTTGTTGGTGCTGTAGGTATTTCTCACAGATTATTCTGAGGTTGAAAATCTGTTCAGTGGTACTTCGCCCTGCCATGAATCCTGCTTGTTCTTCAGCTATGATTTGTTCAGCTTGTGGTTTCAACCTGTTGAGTATTATTTTCAGGAGGACCTTGCTGGGATGGCTGATGAGGCTGATGGTGCGGTAATTTTCACACTCCTGAAGGTTACCTTTTTGGGAAGAGTGATGACAAGCGACTGGGTCCATGGTGTAGGCCATTCCCCACTCTGCCAGATCTTGTTACAGATAATGGTGAGAGCATCAGTCATCGCTTCTCCTCCTGCTTGTAGCAGTTCCGCTGGTATGTTGTCCACTCCCGCTGACTTCCCTTTCTTCAGCGATTGCACTGCTGCCTCAACTTCTTCCCGGAGAATTGGGAGGATTTCTTCTTCTTCTCTGCTCTCGGGACATGCTAGAACTGATGGGTCTCCATTTGGTGTATGGTTGTAAAGGTCAGAGCAGTACTCTGTCCATCTGTCCAAGACTTCTTGTTCTTCTGTAAGGCAAATGCCAGACTTGCTTTGGATAGTGGAGACTTTGGGCTGTTTAACACTTGTCAGCCGCTTCACAGTCTGGTAGGCCTTCTTGCTGTTGTTCTTGTTCAGATTGTTCTCTATTTCCTGGCATTGATCTTCTATCCAGTTCTCCTTTGCTGTGCGCATGCCTTTTCGGATGTCATTGTTGATTTTTCGGTAGACATCAGCTCCCTGTGAGGTGTTCTTTTTCTTTTTTAACTCTCTTCGTTTATCACACAGATCCAAAAGTTCAGGTGTGATCCACGGCTTCTTCTTTGGTCGGTGCTTGCCAAGGATCTCAGTGGCGGCATCTGTTACAGCTGAGTTGAAGGTATTGGTCATGGTGTTGACATCTACTTCGCCTGCCCCAAAAATAAGCAGTGGTGCAAATTTCCCTCCAATTGTGGCCTGAAATATTTTTGCCACCTCCGGGTCTTGCAGTTTGTCCAGGTCGAACTTCAGCCTAGTGCACTTTGCTGTATTTACTCTCTTCAAATGGAGCCGGAAAGACATCATCACGAGATCGTGGTCACTTCCAATGTCTGCTCCTGGAAAAGTGCGTGTCCTGCCAATGTTGATGCTTGATCTGAAGCGTTTCTTGACCATGATGTAGTCGATCTGGTTGTGATGTTCCCCGCCGGGACTGTGCCATGTCCATCGTCTGGATTTTTGTGGAGACCAAGCGTGTTTGCCAGTACCAGATTGTTGTATCTGGCAAACTCCAATAGCCTCAGACCCCTGTCATTTGTCTCGTTGTTGCAGTGGGGTCCGCATGTGTCTCCCCAGTTGTGGTGCGCATCTTGGCCAACCTTGGCATTCCAGTCGCCTTGCACTATGACTATGTCCTTCTTCGGCACTTGGTCAAGGGCCGCCTGTATATTTTCATAAAAATCCTCCACTTCGCTGTCTTCATAGTCTGATGTTGGAGCATAGGCCTGGATGATGGTAATGTTGAAAGGGGTTGCTCTCAGACGGATGGTAATGAGTCTACTGGAGACTGGGCGGCAACCCATGACAGTGGCTAGAATGTTCTTGTGGACCAAGAATCCAACGCCGTGTTCGTGCCTGTCATCTCTACCGCTGAAATAGAGCTTGTGGCCTTTGTCAGTCGTTGTTTCACCTAGGCCTTTCCAGCGCAGTTCGCTGATACCTAGAACGTTCCATCGATAGTGGTCCAGCTCGTGGGCCAGTTCTTCTAATTTTCCTTCCGCAGTTAGGGTCCTGACATTCCAGGTTCCTATGACGATGTTGTTTCTCGTGCGGATCTTGCTAATTTGTCCATCAGTAGCATACTTTTCACCTCCGTCCTGGTGGCCAACGGAAGGCGCGGTCCTTGTGTAGCCGGGCGACGACCGATCCGGCATGGAATTAGTGGATAGCCTCATCATGTGTTGTGTCTTGGGCAAAAAAAGACCTGGCAGGGCCCAATCCTCTCCAGGCTGTTGGCCACAGCCGAAATCCACGAATACAGTGTGGCTCGCCTTGGCCCTGAGCACGTGGTCGTTGAACCTGTAGTAACGTGAGGTTCCTCCGCCCTGGCCGGTGACTTCTGTGTAGAAGACTTTCGCCCAGTGATGCCGTGCTAACATCACCCCTGTTAGTCGCCTCTTACGACACGCCGGGAAACGTTGGGTCTATTCTATTTGCCCGAACCCACAGAGCTCAACAGATCTTTAAAAAGGTTGTTATCAAACTGTTCTTTTTAAATTTAAAAAAAACAACAACAGTCAACTCTTGCTACAAATGACCGCAAAAATAATAAACCTGTGTCTAACTTGTATTGTTACAAAACTATTGGAGCGAGTTTACAACCTCCTCGATAAATTCCAGTCTGCACATCGGCCCCAGCATAGCTGCGAAACTGCGCTCTTACGTATTTTGCTGATGTTGTATACCTCACCATGTGTGCTGTGCTGGACTTCAAGGCAGCTTTTGACACCATCGATCGTGGTTTCCTGCTTGAACGTCTTAAGAAAAACCAACTGCTGGTATAATGGGTCCTGCTCATGGCTGGATTAAAATCCTACTTCTTTGAAAGAACGCACTGTCACAGATAATATTATTGCCTCTTCACCAGAATACTCATAAACCTAAGGTATTCTCTCCCCCCCCCCCCCCATCCTCCGCCTTAAACTTATTCTTTCCCGCAGGACCACACGTCAGAGGAACCAGCTACCCACACCACACCTGATTGACAATCCCCACCCCATTCTCTACAGGCGTTCAGGTCTGGCCTAGATGGCATTAACAACATCAAGTCTGGACCGATTCACTTTCATTTCTACTTCAGCTATGTGTCTGAGTGTCTGGAAATACATTTGAATGGATTGCCATCTTCTTTCTATCATTCTTTTTCTTTCTTTCTTTTTCTTCTTATTCGTTTTTTTTCTCCCTCTCCTTCTCATCATCTTCCTCTTTTCTTCCCCCCCCCTCCTTCTTTCTTCCTCGTGCTCCCCATCCTCCGTTGGCTTTGCAAAGTAATGTGAACCATGCATGATCGCCTCAGCATGAAGACCAATTCAAACTGAATATTCTTACAGACCTTTTAAATGCAGCGTATATTACATCAGGCTTTGTTGAATAAAGACTGTAAAAGGCAATGTTTATTATATGAGACGGCACTCAATAAAAACACTGACTGTTTTAAGTGTATTACAACATTGGCGATATCGTGCTGAGTAGGACTATATTATTATTATTATTATTATTATTATTATTATTATTATTATTATTATTATTATTATTATTATTATTATTATTTTTATTGTTGTTGTTGTTGTTGTTGTTGTTGTTATTATTATTATTATTATTATTATTATTATTATTATTATTATTATTATTATTATTATTATTATTATTATTATTATTCCCTTCATTATGCATTCAGTGTTAAAAAGATGTTCAGGGGATACTGCTCCATCAACCTATTCTATTCCTCAGTCGTTCCCCTACTATTTTTTTTATGGTTTATTCATTAGCATGGGTTTACAGTTTTCAGCACGGCATTATAACAGACTGACGGCTGAATAGAGTGAAGAGACTAACAGGACAATGTGAGGTACACAGTTTGTCAAACCTCGTTCTTTCTCCCTCTCTCTTTCAAAATCCATCCCGCACACTCTACCCACACTCTTACCCACTCCTTCACCCCCCCCCCCCTTCCACTCCCCCCATGCTTCTTTCTGCTTTTCACGATTGTGGGCATCTCTCCACTCCCTTATGTACTGCATGTTGTGTGTCTTTCAATATTTTGCCTTGGGTATAATAATAATGTCATTGGCTAGAAGCATCGATCTTCGTAAGTAAAGTGCAGTCAAATTCATGGTCAAACACGTCTACAATTTGAAAACACACACACGCACACACACAGATCACACACACACACACACGTTGTTACACTCGATGTTGGTTTTGTTTCTATCAGTAGTTGATTCAGCCCCGATGCTTGAATCCTGATAGGTGTAACTCAGATTCGTTTATCCACGCAACCCGTTCAATCATCAACAAGGCTGGATTAGTCGAATGTAGTTTTCCAACTTTATTCAGCGAACATCAACAACTGCATACAATCGCTTTTTCCACTCTCAACTTTTCACTTTACAATCCTCTTTTGTCTGTCTGTCTGTGGGTAGATTAACGTCCCCGAACACAATGCGTATATGGGACTTTAATCAGTGTGGCACTTATATAGTCTCTCCAACTCCAGAGTAAGGAAGAACATTCGGGCAAGACACAATTTAAACCAATCAGAACAAATTTCGTCATCACTGTCTCACGTCATACAACCATATTTAGAATGGAAGCGTCTCTAGTTACCACTAGAATTATCCACACGCTTCGATCGATAGTAAACAACCAACTCTAGAAAATTCTCAAATAATATCGACCAACTAAAATTATCAACGTTATACAAAGCTTCTTCTAACAACAACGCAAAATCAAATCACAGGTAAATACACTCTGTTATTGCATGCTTTTCAAAATAAAACGATCAGATCTATCGCGCGCGTCACACACGAACTATCGTGCGCGTTTCAACGTAACACACGTACACAAGCACACATACATACGCACACCTACACACACGCACGCACTCACCCACACTCACAATACACACATAAACACCGAGAGAAACAAATCACATAAAGGGGGGATAAGGTCACATAAGGGAGGATTATCTCCCCAGCTCAGCTCTGCTTCCTCTCTCGTAAACCGATCTAGTCGTCGAGGGGAAATGAGTGAAGAAGTAGCCGATAGACGTTTTCTACATCTAGCGCTGACCTGTGGAGGGATGTTCCACTGCTGGACACTCTCTACCTGCCTCGTCTTCGCACCACCACCCATTGCTTCCATTTTGTCCTGCATGATTATTGTTTTGCCAGGAAGGGTGTTAAGAAAAATCTTAATACAAACCTGTAATATTCATAGATTAACGATCATGGCCTACCTATGCCTCAGCGAATCATAAAAGCTGGCCGTACCCACAGGTAATTGTTCACTAAGATTAATCAAGAACGCGTTAAATCTGTCACCGAGCTACTATAAACAAGGCTTTTGACCTCCTCCTGCTTCATTATTATTATTTTAATTTGGTTGTTGTTGCTGTTAAACAACATCCCTCGTTGGTGGACAGGTGAAGGTGTCTTTAGCGCGAAGCTTTGAGGATCGAGTGTAAGACATGTCTTTTGTTACTTTAGCTTTGCTTCTTCTTTTTTGTCTTCTTTAAAAAGTGAAGTTGTATAAAGCTCGGTTTCAAAGTAAAGTGTTAGGAAGCTCAATTTCATAGGTAGAGTTCTGTGAAGCGTGGATTGATTAATTGTTGGTGGAGACAAGCCTTTAACCAAATAAAAATAGTAACAGTAATAAAACGCTCAAACCTTTACGCTGAAGGTGTCGAAACAGGCAATTTTCCTGTCAGCATGCGCCCTCTGTTGGGTAGAATCACATCACTAAATCATAAACCACTCAACAACAAAAACGACCGTGAAAAGCGGCTTTAAAGAATGTTTCGTTTTTGGTCGACAATGAATGTACTTGGAAAATTGCATTGTTGTTATATTAAAACATGAAATAATGGATAATCGTTCCTCAAACCCACCGCTAAGCTTTATGTGCTATTTATATAAATAATGGATTGTTTGTTAAATTGAGACGGATGACGAGCGATCAAAATTTTGCTTCATCACCAGCCTTAAGAGTAGTTTTTGACAAACCGCAAGCGCGTGAACCTCAAAAGACAGTCAGTCAGGTAATTATGAATATTTCCCAACTGTGGGTGTCGGAGCTAGCTAGCACAAGGTCCAGACCAACAGGAACCCTGAGTATCACGAGCTTTATGAGGTTTCAAGAAGAATCGACTTTTGCGGTCTTTTATATTGTCCTTTTCTCGGAATCCAATGCATGTTAGGTAACTCAGTCAGTGTAAAACCCCTTCTTCCTAAGCGCGGTCTTAGTCCTTGACTTTCACTTTAAAGGGTCCCAAGATCACACTTTTAGCGTCACAATTCAATATCCAATTCACGCTACGTTTTGCCCCAGCGGAAACTAATAAGATTCAGGGCAAAAAATAACGCCACTTTTAAAAGTACGGTGTCAATATACATCTATAACTTCAAATAAACTCAGTCACAAAAACAGAATATATTTTGTGATTTCGGTCTCTTCAAAGAATGTTCGTTCCATTTTTCTAACTTACTTTTTTTTTCTTTTCTTTTCGTTTACTTTCTTTTAATTTGTCTTTTGTTCTTTTTCTTTCTCTTCAGTCCTTTTTTAAATTTTCTTCGTTCCTTCTTTTTTCCTTCATGCTTTCTTGTTTGGTATTGTCCTTTTTCTTTCTTTCTTTCCTTCTTCTAACTTCATTCTTTTCGTCCTTCTTTCCTTTCTTCCTGTCTCATTTCTTTTTTTCTATCAAAATAGCTTCTTTTTAAATTCATCCTAAAAATTAAACAAAGGTGCCAGTCTTTCAGGACAGATGTGACTTCGAAAATAATGTCAGAAAAAACAACAAACTAAATAGGTGTTGACAGGCCAGTCACGCGCGCAGTTGCCCGGAGCGTATGATACAATTGACATACCGATGCAGATGCATTTCCTGCAACCACTTGCACTAAGCCAGTTGCACATGGCGAGTCAGGAGGGAGGTCGGGATGGGTGTACAGAAATCACTCAGAAAAGACGCAGCGAGGCGTAGCCAAGGCGTGCCGCCACGCACGCGACCAAAGGCGTCATCGACACGCTTCGAGGGATCGGCACGTTCCATTCGGACCCACACTCCTTTGCAGGGCCAGGGCATGAAGGATGTGTGAACATTCCAATTTAGGCATCTCTTCCTTGATATGCAGACAAAACAACTTTAGTATCCTGTATATACACATTTTCACAGCGGTGCTATGTTTAGAATCAACTTTGATGCTATTAATAGGCACATACACAAATAAATTTGTCGATTCAAACCAAAACTGTAAAATTTGAAAAAGGGGTTACTTTTTTGGCCTAGTCTTATTTTTCAGTTGGGGCAACAGTCACTGTGCTTTTGAGGCACATAAACAAAGTAATGTATCGATATATAGGCTTTTTCCAGAACTGTCTTTTTGAAGAAAAATCGTTTATCGAACATTCTGTGAAGTTGAAAAATATCTTAAATGTGGGAACTTGGCCTCTTTAAGCTCCTGCCCACCTTACTCCCCTCTCCCCCACCATCCACATCCCACGCCCACTTCCCACCTTGCGTTTGAATATTTTTAACATCGAAACATATTTCTAGCTGGGCTTTCTAAATACTATTGATTTTGGTAATAACAAAGTTTTGTTTGTTTTGTGTGTTTGTGTGCGTGTGTTTGTGTGTGTTTTTTATTCTGGGTGGTAACCATCTTTAACAATTTTTCAAAATTGTGTGGTATGGATCGAAACCACCTTGTTGGTTTTTTTTTTCAAGGAAATAGTATTCCGGATGGTGGCTAGATTTGGCAATGTATTGCAAAGAACAAAGTTTTCTGGATGGGTAGCGACCATTTGCTGTGAATGCGGTAGAGCCCACTGACGGCTGTAATTCTCTTTTCTCTTTTATTTTTGCTTTCAAATATCTTTAATTTGTAAAAAAACTTTAATCCCTCACTTTCTTTTAGGGAGGCGCCACAACGCTTGACTGCATCGACAGGTTTTATCCGCAAGTTGTGGCGCCAAAATCAGGGCATTCAATCGGAATAGGCAGCATTAATACACCACGTGCGTACGCACCCAAGCACGCATCAAACAGACATCACCCTTCCACCTTCCTCCCATCCCCACACACACATCACAGGCACATATAAACACACACACACATCACAGACACTACATACACACGCACGCATGCATGCACGCACACACATAGGCTTACACCTAGGTACACAAGTTTCAAGACATTTTCGAAAAGCGTTATCATACAATGCATCGCCCTTTCATTAGGCGTGTTTTCAATGCAAAACTGAAGCCAGCAAGGACGTATGAACACGCGCATGCACGAGACACATACTATTACACACACTCACAGACACACACACAGATATCAAACATGTTCCTTTTATCTTAACTTGGTATGAAATTCTTTGACTTTGACTTGATTTGGCTTGATCAACTGGTGTTACTTTCTTTCTCATGTCTAACTTTATTATTGTATGCATGGACATGAGATAATTCCACCGATCCCTATCACAGTTTATTACAGAAGAGACCATGTGGTGCCCCTCGTTACAAAATATTGTTCAAAGTTTCGGCAAGACATTAGTGTAAGTGTACCAGTACAAGAACTAATATAGTGTGTGTGTGTGGGGTGTGTGTGTGTGTGTGTGTGTGTGTTTGTATGAGAAAGAGAGAGAGCGCGCGAGTGTGTTACTATTTTTATGCTTAACCTTTTAAATAATTATAATCTCTTTTTTTCACTCTCTTTCCCTCGGTTATGGAAAATAGTATGCCTTTCTTGTTTCTAGTATTTGTTTAACAGTTTTAAAACTATATTCTGAAAGAAAAAAACACAGTCAAACGTAGGGTACTTTTAAAAAAAATAGATTGGCCAAAAGCCATTTTCTACATACTTTTTTTTTCAAATGTACTAAAACCATATAGGCCACTTGTTAGTGAAGTTCACCCTTCTTTAAAAGGATTAGGCTAAACATGTATTGCTCTCACTAAATGCAAAAATGGAAATCCACTGAATAATCTAACTGAAGTTTAAAAAAAAGAAGAAATATTCTTGCGCGTGCGAATATATGTTATGGTATTTTGTTTATCGTCTTGTTTATGGGAATATATTCTACTGGATATACGGAGTTATGAATCCCATTTTTTGTAAATTTCTGTTTCTGAGAACGTAAGCCTATTACTTTCAAACAAAATATTATTAATTTATTGTTCCGAGCAGTTTCAAAATGGACCTAAATAAACTGACTGTAAAAGGATTACGTACTAATCCTGCAGATGGCAAGAAAAAAAATTATCCAGCTTATTTAAGCTCTTTCTAGGAGTAAAACAAAGTGAAACCTTACAGGTTGTTATTTTTTGTGTGTGCAATGTTTCGAATGTTGTGTGTGTATGTAATCCCGAAGTTTGACCGATTGGGTTTCAATAACATTTCTTTCCTTCTTCTTCTCCTTCTTCTTCTTAAAGAAATGATTCTTCTTCTTCTTGTTCTCTCTCTCTCTCAACATGCAAAGGTACACACATTGCGAGATAGAGAGTGTGTGTGTGCGCGAGAAAGAGAGAAAGAGTGAGGGGGGGGGGAGGGGAAGAAAGAAAGAATTTATGCACGCGTTCTTATGCGTGTACTTTTACCGATTGGCTAAATTCGAATTGTACTGTAACCGACATTAATCATCACTAAGACGCAAGACGCACATTCCATTGTTTATTAGAGAAAAACTACCACGGGAGCATTGACGTTTTAACACTAGCGAATAGACTACTTCTGTTTATTTTCCCATTGCCCCAAGTTCATAAGACCGAGAATTAGAAGCAATAGGTACATAATCGGGGAGAGGCACTGCCGACACCACTAAGTGAACTGAAATTTGTTTAAACATAGGTCTTAGTCCAATATTCGTTTTTGAACGAAAAAGAGAAGAGCAATAAAGTCGAAAAAGGTTCAGGTCTGTCCGTTTGTCCGTTTGTCCGTTTGTCTGTCTGTCTGTGTTTCTGTCTGGCTGTCTTTCTCCTTCTCTCTTTATTTCACTCTCTCTCTCTCTCTCTCTCTCTCTCTCTCTCTCTCTCTCTCTCTCTCTCTCTCTTTCTCTCTCTCAGTGCATGTCTATCTATCTGTCTGTCTGTCTCTGTCTGTCTGTCTGTTTGTCTCTTCCTCCCATTATTAAATAAGTTACAAACAAATGTATGTTTGTATCATTCCATGGTTTAACTGTAAAAAATAATTTATTTTATCGAAAATCCGTTGATCTTAACACAGGTGTTTGTTCTCTTTCTCTCTCTCGCTTTGTCTCTCTCGATTTCTCTCTCACTCTCTTTCCCTCTTTCTGGTCTGTCTCTCTCTCTCTCCCTCTCTCTCTTTCCCTCTCTCTCTGTCTCTGTCTCTCTCTCTCACTGTCTCAGTCTCTCTTTCTCAAAAACAAATTGTTACCAATTTACATATTAGGCCTATTGTTTAGCCTTTACGAGTATGTATGTATGTAATAGATTTATGCATGGCAATAAACTTAACTATCCAGTAAGCTGACAACCAAGTAATACCAAAAGTATAGCCACTACCATTGAACACGAACACAAACATAATTAAACATACAACAACAAAAACCAACATTCAAACAATCAACAAGAACAAAATAGCTATTGAGTTTAATTTTAATTGTATCTCTTATACGAAATTTCCAAGAGGTTACATGAGATTTAAACACACGACAGATAATCACGCGACCCTTAAACACAGACACTTAATCACGCGTCGTTTAAACACAGGGACAGGTAATCACACAACAGATAAACATTTGGACAGATAATCACAGTGACAGATTTACACAAAAATTGTAAGCACACGATCTACAATCACAATAAAATAACATTTGAAACTCCCCCACATTTAATGATTCAGAAGCAATAAAACATAAGGTTATAAAATCAATGTAAACATGAGGATATTAGCCATAAAATGTTATTTCGAGGTAAGTGTTTAAAGTTCCATTTTAATTGTTAAAGTAATGCTAATGGGAAATAAAGAAAGCACCCAAAAAGTAATTATTTACTTTTCATCTATTGGTGAGAAAGATGAGCCACTGATCACAAATACTGCAGAACGTTTGCAGCTAAATATAGATTAACTGCACGTCCTAAACGGTCCTTCAAGTCACGATACTTCTTCCATGATGTTGATTGACTCCGGATATTCCTTGTAGAAAATTCGCTTCTGCTGTACATCCATCGTGATACTAGTCAGGAATGTCCAGAGAGTATAGGTTGATGACAATGGATCAATGATTAGAGACCCTTGTGCCATCCCTCTTCTGAGTTTGTTGTTCTTAAAATACAGTCAGCTGCAGCTTGATGTCGATTACAATGTTGGATAGAGGAGTAAATATGGTCTAATTGTCGCGTATTCCATCCAGTCTTCACGGATGTAAGCGTGTTCGAAATATGACAGAAGCTCAAGCATTCGCTTGTGTACTTCACCAGTCTCATCTGCCAGTAGCTCAAAAGCATACATGACGTCATCCTCAGGAACAAGAATTAATGCAGGTATACATCGGACGGCTGCACAAACAACGTTGTCAGTTTCATAGGCGTGCTTCCTCCCTGCTTCACTCACCTTCCTTAGCACTCTTTGGTGGAGATGAAAACAACAGCCAGAGATTAGTGTATTGGGATATGCTGCCTGAATACTATTTTTTCAAGTTTTAAATGTTGTAATTACACGTCGTGTTTTTAAAATTCGTCTGTTAATCTGCCGCTGTGATTATCTGTCGTGTGATGATTATCTGTGCCTGTGTTTATCTGACGCATGATTAAGTGTCTGTGTTTAAGGGTCGCGTGATTATCTATCCTATCGTATCCTATCCTTCTCCTATCCCGTAACTCGTAGGTCGTAGGGGCACCACAAATGATCGTTTAACCAGCGTACTCCATCTTTCCCTGTCCTCAGCAACCCTGATTGTTTCGCTCAGTGTCAAACTAGTCCATTCTCGAATGTTGTCCTACCACCTCTTTTTCGGTCTCCATCTCCTTCTACCTCCTTGCACTGTTCTTTGCATGATGGTCTTTGCAAGACCTGATGATCTGGTGACGTGGCTATACCATCGGAGTTTCCGTTTTTTCACCACTGTGAGCAGGTCATCGTGTTGTCCATGATCCAATGGCTTGTGTGATGGTCTGTCGGACTTCGTCGTTGGTGATGTGCTGGGTATAGGAAATGCCCAAAAAGTCTTCTGTAGCACCTCATCTCAATGCTTTGTATTTTTCGTTGGAGATCTGCTGTGAGGGTCCATGTTTCGCAAGCATATAGGAAGATGGAGATGACAAGGGAGGCAACAGTCTTACCTTGGAATGTAGACTGATGGTCCTGTCTTTCCAAATTGGCTTCAACCTCGCCAGGGCAGCAGTTGTTTTGCGATCCTGGAGAGGACTTCCTGTCGGGACCCATTGTCTGATACAATGGTTCCTAAATATTTGAAGCTATACTCTGTGTTGAAGGATTGGCCTTGGTTTTTGATGTCCGTGTTGATGCCATTGGTGTTCTTGGTCATCATTTTGGTCTTCTCTGCACTTATTTCCATTCCATAGTGATTATCTGTCCTGTGTTTAAATGTCGGCGCTCCTTCGAAGACATTGTAATCAATGAAGGGAATGAAACAAGCATCAAGCATATGCACTGACAATATTAAGGCACTACCGCGGTACAAAATATCATATTAACATCAAAGAGACTACACTATGTATGATCTATTGTGCAGATCTCAGAGTAGCGTCCATTTGTTAGTCAAAGCCAAAGAACGTCACTCTTTTCAGTTTGGGAGAAATAAGGAAACGTCACAATGAGCATCAATGTTTCTGCCGGGAGATTATTATTGCACAAAAACTGTACACACGGACAACGAGATACTATAGAGGAGTACCATATAGTAGACTGGATAAGCTAGTTCAGAAGTATTTAAAGTTTAAATTGCATGCTTAAGGCGTGATGCCTTTCCTGGCACATAATGGGCTCGCATCAATGTCTGCATTGTTTGCACAGCGTTTTCTTTATTGTCCGTTGCTCTGCATGTGGCTTTGCAAAAACTAACACACTTTAAGGGGTCTTTAACAGCTATGCAGTATTTAAGAGTGCACCCGACTTGTTTAAAGTAGTGTTGGCTTTTTTTGTGCTGCTATATATATTGTTTCTATGTGTATATCAGCCATACATAATTATGTATTTTGTTTCATTGTCTTACCAATTAGCCTAATGTTGACATATATAGCTGTCATATAATTTCTGAAATTATTAAAGTATGTGTCTCACTTTGAAATGTTTTCTTGTGCATTGTTAGTCACTTGGCAATAAAATAGCTGAAACTGAATCTGAATGATGATGATCATGATGATGATGATGATGAGGAGGAGGAGGAGGAGGAGGATGGTGATAGTGATGATAATGATAATTATGATGATGATGGGGTATCCTGAGTGTTACACTCGTTGTTGGTGTGTTTTTTTTAATCAGTAGTTGATTCAGCCCCAATGCTTGAATCCTGATAAGTGTAACTCAGATTCATTTATCCATGCAACCTGTTCACTCAGCAACAAGACAGGAGTCAGCGAACATCAACAACTGCATACAATCGCTTTATTCCACTTTTTACAACTTTCAACTTTTCTATTTGAAACAGTGTGGCACATATATAGTCTCTCTATACTCCAGAAAAAATTTAGAACACTCCAGCGTGACGCACCACAACCAATAAAACCAAACTTCGTCATCACTGTCTTACGTCATACGACTTTCTTCATCATAAAAGAACCTCTCAGCTTCTATTGGATCTATCTAGATCCTTCGATCGATGGTAAACAACCAACTCTAGAAAATTCTCAAATAATATCGATCAACTAAAATTATCGACATTGTACCAAGCTTCTTCTAACAACAATGCAAAAGGTAAATACGTTCTGTTATTGAATGCTTTGCAAAACAAAACGATCGGATCTATCGTGCGCGTCCGAAACGCACCACCATGCGCGTCTCAACGTAACACTGAGGTCAGTTGATAGTGAGCTGGGTTCATATGCCGAAGGTCGCGGAGGACGAACTTAAGTGACTTAGGTACGAGACTTTTCAGTACACCGAGGGTTTTCTCAGGGTGCTCCGGTTTCCTCCATCCCTTCAACAATGATATTGGATTCATTCAATCTAAAATCTCAAATATAAAAAATTTAATTTCTATTCCGACTTCTGTAAAAGCGAACTTTTTAGATCGCCGCATTTTGAGTTTCGATTGAAAAAAAGCGCGTGATAGCATCCTGTATGATGATGATGATGATGATGATGATGATGATGATGATGATGATGATGATGATGATGATGATGATGATGATGATGATGATGATGATGCCAACGTCCAATTCTCCACATCAGCAGAGACTCAATGCCTATGTGATATCAACACAATTCATGAGCCACACGCTGTTTGACAAATGGGCGCAGTGAACTGTAACGAGGGCATGGAAATTGTACTAAGTAATGCATTGTGCTTTTGGCTGCTTGCCAAGGTTAATGCGTCTTCATGACAGCGTAGTAACCTCTAGGGTGATAATCAATTTACTGCTAAAGCAGAAGACCTTTAGAACACGAGGCTCGGACATGACATTAAGATTCAAATTTGGTAAATATTAGACACACAATATTTTTTAATGACTGTATGAAAAATTGCAGATAACGAAGGCACAGTCAGCCTAGAGGGTAGAGCAATCTCCAACCTCCGTTTTGCGGATGACATTGATGGATTAGCTAGAGAGGAACAAGAACTTGAACAGGTGGTACAGAGGCTTGACACCACCTCCAGAGCCTATGCTATGGAATGGAAATAAGTGCAGAGAAGACCAAAATGATGACCAAAAACATCAATCGCATCAACACAGACATCAAATCCAAGGCCAATTCCTCAACACAGTGCATAGCTTCAAATATTTAAGAGCTATTGCATCAGACAATGGGTCTCGACAGGAAGTCCTCTCCAGGATTGTACAAAAAACTGCTGCCCTGACAAGGTTGCATATCATTAGGAAAGAAAGGACCATCAGCCTACATTCAATGATAAGGCTGCTGCGCTCCCTTGTCATCTCCATCTTCCTATACGCTTGAGAAACGTGGACCTCACAGCAGATTTACAACGAAGAATACAAAGCATAGAGATGAGTTGCTACGGAAGTCTTCTGTGTATTTTTTATACCCAGCACATCACCAACAACGAAGTCCGACAGAACATCACAAAAGCCATTGGACAACACGATGACATGCTCACAGTGGTTAAGAAACGGAAACTCCGATGGTATGGCCACGTTACCAGAGCATCAGGCCTTGCAAAGACCGTCCTGCAAGGCACGATGGAAGTAGGCAGAAAAACAGGAAGACCGAAAAAGATGTGGGAGGACAACATTCGAGAATGGACTGGCTTGACTCTGAGCGAGGCTAAGAGGGTTGCGGAGGACAGAGAAAGGTTGAGATTAAACGATCATCTGTGGTGCCCCAACAACCTTCGAGTTACGCGATAGAATAGGATAGTAAGCATAGGTATAACAATACTCCTGTCTTAGCATGAATAAGACATGAGCATCTGTCCCTTCTTTTTTCTCTTTTTCTTTTTTCCAAAGCGCCCTTTGCATGCTGTCAGCGTGGAGTTGTGCGCGTTACAATTAAGTCTACATCCCCATTCTAATACATTTGTATATGTTTTGATGGTTTTGTTCCCGCACGTTTGATCTTGACATCACACTCACTTCAAAATCAAACAATAGCAACAAAATAGCGAAGAAAACGCGCCACCTAAAAAGGAAATCCAATTTTCGATCAGACTTCCGATAAAAGATATTTTGACAGCAATGCGTGTATAAATATTAATCGTCATTAATTTTAAACACACACACACACACACACACACACACACCACAATAAAAAACAACAACACATCATAACACACACTCACAAACTCACAGACACAGACATCCACTTACACACAATCACACACAACACAAAACACACACACACACACCCTCACACACCCACGGATATACACGTACGCAACTGGTTTTGTTGCAGCTAAATACATTTTAAAGAAAATAATCTCCAGATCAAGTTGCTCATTATTGGCCATAACGTCGCGAAAGATTTATTTTGAGGAAGGTCTTGTTTGAGCGCCACTTCCTAACACATTTTGTCACAGTTGACCTCTTCTTGGCCCCGAGCACAAAATACCACATGAACACTCTTAATAACCATGTGGATTACAACAGTTACGTAACTAGGCAGCTGTCGGTAGCATGCCTTGCTTTTTGTTCGTAGAAATGTCTCCGAGAAGCTGTTTTGATTGGTCGAACAGTGCCATCGAGCGCCGCACTCGCAGGAATGACCTTATTGTAAGAACAATTCACTACGTGAATGTACAGCGGCGATTGGGTATTTTAAGAAATGCTAATGACCTACTATTGTTAATTCATTATGTTTCCTAGTTGGTTCGTAGCGCTAGGAGGTTTCAGCTGAGAGCCGATTTTGTTTTTGATGTTTCTTATACCGTTGCTTCAACTCAAAGCCAATCAGTTAGTAGCAGTCGGTCAGCAGTCCGATTGTAAATCAGTTGGTCGGTCAGCAGTCCGATTGTACGTAGATCACTTGGTCAATCGGACCGAAAGACTGATTTACAATCAGACAAATGTGTTGCCTTAACATGACCGCTAAAATGAACATCTACACCCTCCATTGATGTTGGTGATACCACAGAGAGGGAAGGGAAGTAAATCAACACTGAACCACCAGAGCAATCATAAAGCTAAAATGGCCTCTTTAATCTTGCCCTCAACGGACATCGAACCTGGATCATCGGTGTGCCAGGCGAACGCTTTTGATTATTTTGTATATAAGATACTTTAATAACCATTCAGTCTTCTGTGTCTTTGACCTTTGCTCTTTGTCTCATTCTTTTTTTTTTTTTTTTGTTCATTTTGCTTCCGTAGGATAAAGCAGAGTCATGTCATCGCCATATAAATTAACATTTTTGACAATGCTGATTTTAGCGAGTGTCTGGAAATAGATTTGAATCGCTTGACATCTTTACTTTCTTTTTTTTTCTATATAAAGGCATACACTCTGTGGGGGTATTACCCGGCCGTTAACAGAGTCCCAGAACATGCTATTAAAAGCTTCACAAATCACTCCATCTCGAACAATGAAACGTTTAAAGTACTTTTGCTGGTTCGTTTATAATTTAGTTTTCATTGAAATGGTCTAGGGTGAAATTGGAGATGCGTTCAACAAGTTGAAAGGGCGATGGATTAATATAAGTGATAAAAGTTATGAAAGGTATGACCCCCGGCGTGTGCAGAGGCTGGTTTTGTTATCACATTATCTGAATGTAATCAGAAATAATTAATCAGTAAAAATAATTTTGTTTTCACATTATCTGAATGTTTTTGTATCCTTTCTCTCGCTGTCACGTTGGTGTTTTTTTTTTTTATATATAAAAATATTAATATATTATTTTGATTTAATCCAATTTTGATTTAAAGTAGTAGAGTAACATAAGGCTTTAATCGTGCGGATTAGATGAACTACTTCATGATTAGTAGTTAGAGGTATCTCAATTCTGTCGCTTTCATAAAAGCAAAAACATGAGATTTTTATCTCCCCACTGGCTTTTTGAATAATCACCCAGGCGAAATGATAGTGAATTTTAAATGGACTTCACGTTTGAATAATTTAGTAGTTTGCAACATCCCACCCCTAAACCCTCTCCACCCTCCCACCCAACACCCCAAAGGAATGATAGCGATTTTAAATAGAATTCTGTTCACAAGATGGACTATAATACATTTTTTGCACACTAAAAATGTTTTTCCTCCGGCAGTTTGGGAAGGCCGGGAATTGAGGGCGGGAATTGAGGGCTGGATTTGAGGGCGGGGATTGAGGGCGGGGATTGAGGGCGGGAATTGAGGGCGGGGATTGAGGGCGGGAACTGAGGGCGGATATTGAGGGTTGGAATTGAGGGCTGGGATTGAGAGCAGGGATTGAGGGCGGAATTGAGGGCGGGAATTGAGAGCGGGGATTGAGGGCGGGAATTGAGGGCGGAAATTGAGGGCTGGAATTGAGGGCAGGGATTGAGGGCGGGAATTGAGGGCGGGGATTGAGAGCGGGAATTGAGGGCGGGGATTGAGGGCGGGAACTGAGGGCGGATATTGAGGGCGGGAATTGAGGGCGGGAATTGAGGGCGGGGATTGAGGGCGGGAATTGAGGGCGGGGATTGAGGGCTGGAATTGAGGGCGGGGATTGAGGCCGGGGATTGAGGGCGGCGATTGAGGGCGGGAATTGAGGGCGGGGATTAAGGGCTGGAATTGAGGGCGGGGATTGAGGGCGGGAATTGGGGGCGCAAATTGAGGGCTGGAATTGAGGGCGGGGATTGAGGGCGGGAATTGAGGGCGGGGGATTTGAAGTCTCTAAAAATTATCTCTGTTTATTTCTATTTTAAAGAAAATGGATCAATTTTTTTTACAATCAAATTTGTTATAAAGAAACCCAGTTTCAGGGGCATCGACAGTTTAAATTAAGGGTTGAAGATTTATAGCACGACTTGCGAACTGTTAGGTCACTGCACCCAGAGGCGTTTTGAAAAGAAAAAAGAATAGCATTTTAAAAAATGCCAAGTCTATAATAGGCGACAAAAAGTCCATTAAGACCCCTTTTTTTTCCTGTCTCCTTTCTCGTTCGCAGTATGTGTGCGTTAAAGTGAACCAGTGCGACAGTGTCATTTTCTTTGTATTTTCTTAATGATATTATCTCAGTTACTTTTAAACGACTTCTAAAAGCCAATGTGATACTAATAAAAGGTTAAATTATGCTCAGCGTACTGTATAACGATAGGCTTAAAACGTGCAGAGAAAACCCTGTAGTAAGCAGGCTCTCTCTAGCAGCTCAAAACCCTGTCAATCTCTTAGCTTTATTTCTTTAATTAATTTACTTATTTATTTATTTAGCTAGTTACGATTAGTTAATTAGTTAGTTAGTTATATATTATGTTTGTCTGTTTAGTTGTTGTTTGTGATTTTAGGTTCCAGAGCTTATGGAATGGAAATAAGTGCAGAGAAGACCAAAATGATGACCAACAACACCAATGGCATCAACACGGACATCAAAGTACAAGGCCAATCCCTCAACACAGTGCACAGCTTCAAATATTTAGGAGCCATTGTGTCAGACAATGGGTCTCGACAGGAAGTCCTCTCCAGGATCGCACAAACAACTGCTGCCCTGACAAGGTTGAAGCCCATTTGGAAAGACAGAACCATCAGTCTACATTCCAAAGTAAGACTGCTGCGCTCTCTGGTCATCTCCATCTTCCTATATGCTTGCGAAGCATGGACCCTCACAGCAGATCTCCAACGAAGAATACAAAGCATGGAGATGAGGTGCTACAGAAGACTTCTGTGCATTTCCTATACCCAACACATCACCAACGTTGAAGTCCGACAGACCATCACACAAGCCATTGGACAACACGATGACCTGCTCACAGTGGTGAAGAAACGGAAACTCCGATGGTATGGCCACGTCACCAGATCATCAGGCCTTGCAAAGACCATTCTGCAAGGCACAGTGCAAGGAGGTAGAAGAAGGGGGAGACCGAAAAAGAGGTGGGAGGACAACATTCGAGAATGGACTGGTTTGACACTGAGCGAAGCCATGAGGGCTGCTGAGGACAGAGAAAGATGGAGTATGCTGGTTAAGCGATCATCTGTGGTGCCCCTACGACCTTCGGGTTATGGGACAGGATAGGATAGGATAGGATTTTAGGTTCGTTTTTTCTTTCATCGTGTATTCTTTGCTCTTTTTCTTACTACTTGCAATCTTTCTTTCATCTTACATTTATTAAAGTCTAATGAGACTTTGTTTTTAACTATCGTTGACGTTGAAGCGACAAAACCAAATACTGAGAGAGAGAGAGAGAGAGAGAGAGAGAGAGAGAGAGAGAGAGAGAGGGAGAGAGAGAGAGAGAGAGAAAGAGAGAGAGAGAGAGAGAGAGAGAGAGAGAGAGAGAGAGAGAGAGAGAGAGGAGGGAGAACACTAGAATAATTTCGTATTTTGAGTGCATTGTTTAATTAAGTAACAATATACAAGTTGTTATCTTGCAAATGAGCAAATAAAATTAATCGATCGAGGGTGTATTGCTAAGTACACAACAATCGATATATATTACAATTTGCAGCTTAAATAACGAGAAAGTAAAAAATGTTCGAAAATATTGCAATGATTGTACCCCTTTCTTCAGTTCTGATTAATCAGAGTACTTTAAGAAGAAATGTTTAAGTCCTTAAGAAATATCGATTCATCAAAACGTATACGTATATGCGTTATCAGCAGATACAGCACATCTGCTTTTAAGGTACATAGAGATCTACTTCGTTACTTACAATGATCTAGTCTTTACCAACGATAAGCGAATACCTTCATAAAATTACAGTTCTCTCGGTTTTGTCACGAACACATTTGGCAATCTATTCTTATCTCCCCTGGTACGTTTGCAATTTCAAATAAGTTTCTTTGGGCATTCTTTTAGTTCGTAACAAAAATCCGGTAATCCACAGAGAGAGCCCTAGTTATCTCGAACTTTGATACCATGTTTCTTCAATTAAGTGTTCTTTTGCTTACAGCGCCAAAAAACTAAAAGTTTGGACATAAGATAGGAGTGTTAATGTCGTGGTTTGAAACATGGTGTGAATTGCTTTATGTTTAAGTATACGTTACTGTAAGTTTTATAAGTATATTTTTTAATAATGTCTGTAACTATTGATAAACGCGTATATTGAAACAACATGAGCGCAATTGATACGCGTCATACAATAATAAGTTACGTAAAAAGTAAATAGTTTTTTTTTACATGTTTTGATCAACTGAACATTGAAGTTTAACGTCTTCACCCACTATTGGCGATATAATAGACAAGGATAACCATCCCAGGGAACACGGGGTAGTGCAATACATCAACACTGAACCACCAGAACATTCATAATCCTAAAATGATCGGTGAAAAATTGCCACTTTTATTTTCCTCATCACGGGATTCGAACCTGGGTCAATGGGTGTGCCAGGCGAACGCTCTATTATTGAAGGTTCGGCGGTGGAGAAACGGTCATAATGTATGCTAAACCCAGTTAAAGCATAATATATTAGATAATGAAATGTGAACATTTCAAAATACAAATCATTACATGGATGTTTACAATAGTGGCTACAATAACAGGCAACAACGCACTGTTTGGTTAATATCAGCGGCTAATACCTCGTGTGAGTAATTGGACAAAAAACGAACATATTTATGGAAACCAGTTATTACAGGATATCGTACTATTAATATCATTCCAAACACAAAATTCAAAAATGCATGTTTTATGCACTGCAAAAACACAAAGACTCTACCCAAAAAAAACAAGTGTTTGTAGAAGTAGAAGAAGAAGAAGAAGCAGAAGAAGAAGAAGAAGAAGAAGAAGAAGAAGAAGAAGAAGAAGAAGAAGAAGAAGAAGAAGAAGAAGAAGAAGAAGAAGAAGATCTGGATGTCAAAGCAAAAAAACAACATTGGCACTTCAACATATCAATTTATAATGGGCGAAGATAATTAGCAAATCCAACAACAATGAAACTTTGTAGTAGTAGTAGTAGCAACAGTAGTAGTAGTAGTAGTAGTAGTAGTAGTAGTAGTAGTAGTAGTTGTTGTTGTTGTTGTTGTTGTTGTAGCACCCGGAGTCTGACAGAGCCTAGGCCAGGAGAGGTTTAACCAGTCAAAGGAGACTTATATTTCCCAGGCACAAAAGCTTCATAGCACTGCTTCCTACACGCTTTATAGTGACGGAAAAAGCGCAATTTCACTGTAAATATATACAGAATGCTGCTCTACAATATTCCGCTCTTTCCGTCTTAAAATCCCAATCGCCTTGTTGGATTCTTAAATTGCATGAAACCAAGTGAGGACACTATCCGGCGTCAACAAACGGTTCAAAAACATTGTCAAACGGTTCGTAAAACACAGTTGACCTAGAAACTAATAAAGTTTGACCTAATTCGTCCCCTAGAGGAGACGACACTTACATTTTTCTATTTTCATGAGTTCACTGCAGTGAAATTGCGCTTTTTCCGTGACTATAGAGCTTGAAGCGTATAGAAAGCAGTGCTCTGAAGCATGGGAGCATGCTTTATCGTTTGTTGAGGCGACTAATAACGCATGCTGTACTACTACTACTACTACTACTACTACTACTACTACTACTACTACTACTACTACTACTACTACTACTACTACTACTACTACAGGTATCTAGCAGAGTGTGCCAGTTGCTGCCATGACTGGTTCAACCTCTCCTGGCCTAGGCTCTGTCAGACTCCTTAAAGGAGTCTGAATAGATGTGCATCGGGTGTAGTAGTAGTAGTAGTCGTAGTAGTAGTAGTAGTAGTAGTAGTAGTAGTAGTAGTAGTAGTAGTAGTAGTAGCAGTAGTAATATATTAATTATTATAATTATAATAATAATAATACAGGAGGCCACCATGCGCTTTTTCTTCAATCGAATTCAAAGCGCGTTTATATGAAAAGATTGCTATTACAGAAAGGGAAGAGAAACCAATTGTTATAGTTCAAATTTAGGCTGACTGCATCCAATACTATTATAAAACAGTGTATAATTGTACACTAAATAAAATCAATATGTGGATATTGTGGACTTTCCCCCCCCTGTCTTTAATGTCATGTTTTTAGTACCGAGTCAGTTTATACATCTAGAGAAGCAGTTTTCTTTTCTTTTTTTAAGCAGCCACCATGTACCATGATTAGTTTTTCAATTTAAATAAAAACACTCACATTAAAAGCCAGTTTACAACTTCAACAAAAATCGTGACACATGCGGTAAATAACTTTCTTTCCAAGAAAAGACATCTGATTACTTTAAACCAGCATAATTACAATGTTTTTCTATACACCATTACAAAAAAAGCTGCCTTAAAAAATAGATGCTACACTGAATAAACACGTTTTTGTTTGTAAAATGTGTACACCATACAACTTTGTATAGGACTGTACACAAACTTTATGTTAATATGTATCATGAAAAACACTATATGTTGGATTTGATTGATGACGACCTCCTTGAGCAAAAGACACGACAAAAAAATATTACATTACATTACATAATTGTTGCTTTAGGTCCAGCGGACTCTTCCGAGCCAAATCAGGACCGGACAACCCCCAATCCGCATAAAAGATCTGCCGAAACAACCCTAGTGGGAAAACTGAATGCCCTCCACCAGCCAGTCACTTTACAATAAAGACATCCCACGCAGAAGACGCTGAGGCTGCACACTAATTTATCGAACCCCCGTTTACAAAAACAAAATAGAATACAAACATCATTATAAATTATCAACAAAACATATACATATAAAATGCCTACATTGCTAAATAATAACATCATAGGAGGCCCTAGTGACCACCTGGCAGAAAGCGCCCAATATTCCCAAGCTGTTCCAACAGACCTCATACACAAACAAGGAGTCTTGTCCCGGAAGAGTTTTCAAGAAAATAGGTAGGTGACTGGTCTAGCGAAGAAGAAGATAGTACAGCAAATTGATAGAACAGAGCAGGACTGAGAAAGAGCAAATGAGAAAGACAGCGACAGTGGGAATTTAAAGCACTAAATTTCCAGAAAGTGGGGATACTATTTATACTAAAACCCCCGGCACCCCAACGGGGGTGAAAAAAAATTAGAGAAACATGAACAAATATAATATACGTACAAAACAAGTTAAATAAATATTTTCTTTTTAAAGGAATTATATCATGTTACACAATATTAAACGTTAAAATCATTGTCATGCAATAAATTATACAGAAATAGTTTATCCAAACTGCATAATTATATTGAACACAGTGCGAGGTTTGCGGAACAAGCGTATATAAATGCATTCGTTGATATTTGTTTACACATCGATGATGATGATGATGATGATGATGATGATGATGATGATGATGATGATGATGATGATGATGATGATGATGATGATGATAATGACGACGATGTTCATGATGACGACGACGACGACGACGACGACGATGATGATGATGATGATGATGATGATGATGATGATGATGATGATGATGATGATGATGATGATGATGATGATGATGATGATGATGATGATGATGATGCCAAATCCTTAAAGAATTTAAAACCTAAGTGTATAATAAACACGTCATTTTCTTTTCGACCATTCAGTAACGTAAATAACTTTAAATAAGTAACAAATTGAAAAAGAATTTTTAAAACATAGCTTTACAATTTTATGGTTCCCGTCATATAACTGAAATTATTGACAGTTGGAATGCAAATACTCCAGACCACATGAAATCTTGTTTTTAAATCTCAGATAACAAAACTATTAATATAAATTCAATGCAGCACACTACTTTGCAAACATTACTCCAAGTAACTTCAATTGCAGATGGATTTATACGTCCATTCACAACAACAACCCGCACATAAAACAAAGTTTCAAGTCTCTTGCTGTATATGGACAACAGTAGAAAGTTTCTTTCACACTTCGAAGAAACATCTGAACACAATATTGCTTAATGTAGGCTTACAGTACTTGTTTTGATCGATTGTTGTTGTTTTTTAAGTTTACGTGTTTGAACACAAGTTTGGGGCAGGATAGTTTGACAGCAATTAAAATGCATCACTTTGTTTTAAAGAATCAACACCACAGCCTCAGAACATATTGATAAACAACAACATAGTAAATAACGGAGATTGCAATTCGTTTGGCTTTAATACTTTTGCTTACTAGAGTATAGATCCTAAAGTCCATCGCAACGAGCCATTTATTTTTCAATGATAGAACTAAAGGTTCAGACTGTCGAAGCTGACGACGATAGCTTAATTAACAATGCTTATTTGAATCCCAACAAATGTATGTCTTTTAAGCTTCTTTTTTTCAATGTACATGTTTACGCCAGCAATAAAGAGTTTATGTAGACGCGGAAAGTCTTGTAAATCCAGGTGAGAAAAATAGAAACCACAAGAAGGATTTAAATCTACACCGTACATGTACAGTATACTTCGTCGTTTCCTTTTAAAAAAAGGTAAAATTGAACTAGAATATAGATCTTAAAGTCCATCGCAACGAGCCATTTATTTTTCAATGATAGAACTAAAGGTTCAGACTGTCGAAGCTGACGACGATAGCTTAATTAACAATGCTTATTTGAATCCCAACAAATGTATGTCTTTTAAGCTTCTTTTTTCAATGTACATGTTTACGCCAGCAATAAAGAGTTTATGTAGACGCGGAAAGTCTTGTAAATCCAGGTGAGAAAAATAGAAACCACAAGAAGGATTTAAATCTACACCGTACATGTACAGTATACTTCGTCGTTTCCTTTTAAAAAAAGGTAAAATTGAACTAGAATATAGATCTTAAAGTCCATCGCAACGAGCCATTTATTTTGCAATGATAGAACTAAACGTTCAGACTGTCGAAGCTGACGACGATAGCTTAATTAACAATGCTTATTTGAATCCCAACAAATGTATGTCTTTTAAGCTTCTTTTTTTCAATGTACATGTTTACACCAGCAAGAAAGAGTTTATGTAGACGCGGAAAGTCTTGTAAATCCAGTTGAGAAAAATAGAAACCACAAGAAGGATTTAAATCTACACCGTACATGTACAGTATACTTCGTCGTTTCCTTTTAAAAAAATGTAAAATTGAACTCGTGCGCATAATTTTTATTTATTTTTTGAAACATTATTGTCCATTTTTATCTTGAAATTCTGGGCCGCATCCCCTGTGGAAGGCGTAGTCGCAGCCTGTGGCGCGCTTAAATCCAACCTACCTAATATTAGTTGTGATTTGAAATTTTGATGGAGGGGCAAACCGCAGTACCCGGAGAAAACCCCCGAGACGTTGCCCGAGTCGAAAGTAAATAATATTCGGAGAGACATAACTCCCAAAGGCGGGATCGACCCCATACCTGTTAGGCACCATTGGTTTCTAGCATGTGGAATAGGCAGGTTAGTCCCGCCTTAGACCACGCGACCACGGTAGTTTAGTACGATGCAATACAGTTTTCAACAAGACAATGTCCCATTGGGATCAGTAGTCAATTAGACACACAATGTTTTAATATGTTTTGTACACTTTTACATGGTCTTTACATCGATGTTTTCGAAAGGCACTGAAGAAGAACAGACGAGTACGTTACTGGAAATGTAATTGAAAATGAGCAAACTATTTACACACTCGCTCAATGAAATAACTTAATAGATTCACCTCATGCATTTTTGTCTAAAAGGTCTTTCAAGGCGTTGATATAGGACTGAGCCATCTGTAGCGTTTCGTATTTGGATAGTTGCTGATCGTCGCCTAAAGATGGGATGACAGCCCTCAATTTATCGAAAGCCGTGTTGAGACTCGTCATTCTTTTCCGCTCTCTGGCGTTGGCAGCTAGCCGTCGTTTTTTCTGCACCTCCACTGGCTCCTTGACCTCCGACCCTGACTTCTGGCCCCCATTATAAAGGTGTTTTTTCTTGTGACGTCGTTCGTGGTGACTGCGGTTTGCAATGCGAGGGTCCCCAGTGAAGAAATGTGGTGGTATGGAGAGTTTGGGGTTAGGGTTAGGGTTAGGGTTAGGGTTATGAGAGTGAGACACAGGGAAAGGCTCCGGGAAGACGAAATGGGTGTAGTGACCTTTACTTCCCAGAGGCGTCAGAGGCGTGTTGGGTGTACAGTCACTGTCAGAGAGGCCGCTCTCAGTCCCGCTCGACCAGGGGCTGAAGAAATGACCGCTCCCGATAGGGTCATGAGGAGACAACAGCTGTGCGTCGTTGTGAGGGCGGGTAGCACGGCCTCGGGTCCCTGGGAGGTCGGGGAAGATGAAATGAAGTCCTGAAGACGTCGACGATAATTGACCACCCCCTGATAACGGTGTCAAGGGGGAGTTAGGCGTGGATAAACAAGAGCCCAATGTATCCAAGGCAAACGACACCCCGCCGCCATTGATGTTCCCGCCACTACTACACCTATCCCCGCGTTGTTTTCGTGAAGGCAGAGGAGGTGGCAACAATGTTAGGTTTCCATTGGCACTACCTTTTGCTGAAGAAGACACAAAAGAACCAATGTGAGCTGCTGGCGAGTGATCGGGAACGTTTGTATTCTGAATCTGACCATGAACGCCATTAGAAGATCCGACGTCAGGGAACAGAAAATGGACCTGGCAGCGATCTGCAGGGGTGAGAGGAGTGTTAGGAGTAACATCGCTGTCCGAGTAAGGAATGTCGAAAGTAGATCTGGATCCGGATTCGAACTCCAGCCCTTCATGACCGAAGCTGTACAGTGACCCTACTACCATCGAAACAGGCATTGGGAGGGTTGGCGGATAATGTCCGGCTTGTTTCAGCCTTGCTTGGCCGTCGGAAGTGACAGACGTCAAAGTAGTTTGCGGCTGTGAAAAAACGATGTTCTCTTTCTCCTCCAAGTCGGCTAGAGCCAGGTCATCGTTGGCGAGAATGTCTACAGTAGTGGACAGGAATTTCTCCGCCAGGGCGCTGAATTTCTCTTCCTCGTCGTCGTCTTTGGCAGGCTGAACTTGCTTACCATCAGTAGCTATGTCTGAAGCACGCTTGCCAGTGAGAGAGGGGAAACAGTGTAAGAGAGGGTCCAGAACCTCCAAGTCCGCCAGACACATAGGTTCTGAGGACAGGTATCCATCGTCAGCGGTTAATGTGGAGAAGTTGGGCGAAGACACCGGCCGCAAAGACGCTGAGTTGACAGCGGGCATGCCAGCTGATACGGTGGCCACACAGTCCCACAATAATGTACTGCCGTGTGCGGCATTGGCGACGGTTACCGTCTGGCACGTAGACTCCATCTTCAGCGGTTACGCTACGAGTCAACGACGGCTGGCCAGCAGTGGTAGAGTAGGTTA